>VZRU01015400.1:51984-70249 GCA_013398155.1 Pedionomus torquatus
CCCTAAGTCCTTTTCTACCAGGCAGCTCTCAAACCATTCTTCCCCAAGCCTGTAGCTGCCTGGGGTTGTTTCGACCCAAGTGCAGGACCCAGCACTTGTCCTTATTTAACCTCATTCTGTTGGTCTCAGCCCATTGATCCAGTCTGTCCAGATCCCTCTGCAAAGCCTCTCTACTCTCCAGCAGATCAACACTCCCACCCAACTTGGTGTCATCTACAAATTTGCTGAGGGTGTATTCGATCCCCTTGTCCAGATTGTTAATAAAGATGTTGAAGAGAACCGGCCCCAGTCGTGGCAGGTAGTGTTTGCAGCACCAGCACGGAGAGGGCTGCGCCTGGATATTTACACTTACGCTGGCTGTTAGACTGAGAGCAGAAGCACCCACACACTTCTGAGAAAGCGATGTTTTATTTTTCTCTTCAGCTCTTCAAGTGGACTCTGTGTTATCCTGTTGTCTCAGCAAATTACGCTTCTGGAAGCCTCAAACAGATAAGGGCCTAATGCAGTCTGAGTCTTTCCTAACTCTTTTATCATTTTGCAACCAGATACTCCCATGTCTGTCACAGGATTTTACTGACAAGCCAGACTTGCCAAAAAAAATCACACTTTCCTTTTGGTGCATCTTTCATATAAACATACTGTATGACTGTTACAATCGTCATCCCGCTTTGTCTGCTGCTGTTGTCAATGCTGTATATCACCTTAAATGGATGATACTAGACAAAGTTTTTCAGGAGCAAGACTATTTTAGCTAACAAGTTTGCCTGGTTTAATGTTGTCATTTGTAACGATGTGCTATGTTGAACTGTATGAAGCTATTGCCGTATAAATACCCGTGAGTCCCTGAGATATGGTTATTTGTGGCTTCAGCTCAACTCCTGGAGATAAGGCATTTTCCCACATTCTTCTTGTCATTCTTTCATGCTTCATTTTCTCCTGTTTCCATGGTTAAAGGGTCGGTTGGTTGTTTTCTAATGCCATGAAGATGAAGTTCTTTCTGTGACAAAAAGCCTTAGAAGCATCATGACTTTTCGGAAGATAATCCCTGTCGTATCACTCTTACCTGTTTGAAATGTTCTCCATTGATTGGGTCCTTCATGTGGATGTTCCTTAGAGGAACATCCTACAGCCTCTTCCCCTGATAGCTCCTTGAGGCTCATGTTCCCATGGAGCCTACTACCAAGACACAGGATGCAGCCATGCTTGGGAGGTACCAAATACTTACAAGTACATCCGTATTGCTGAGGGTTACCCCTAAAAAAAAATCAGGTTAGAAATTCAGGTTAGATGGTAAGACTGTCTGTTACACTGAGGATACCGGAACATTGGCTTGTATCGCCATGGAAGAAATTACACATCTGCTAGAGAAAAGGCCAGACAAATTTCTATTGCAAATAGAAATAAATAGAGTTGATTGGGATTTGGGAAGGGCCTAGGCATTTTTTTAGGAAGTCACTTCTATCCTGTGATTTTGAATTTTGTGTTTTGTCATTTCACAGAGAATCAATCAAAACCCATAAATCCTAACGTAAGGTTGTTAAAATATAAATCTAACAGTTTCCTCTGAATTGCATGCCAAGCAGAAGGTCTCCAGAGCTTCTGCTCTGAACAGAGACTGAAAACCTTGTACTGAAAGATGGATTTACACCTGAACACACTAATGTAATATGAAAGCTGGAAAACATCTGCCATCAAGTAAGATAGAGAAGATCTGTGTGAGATTTTAACTACAACCTGTTCTGAGACTGCAGGATCATATCGAAAACATGTGGAGAAGCTGAAGAAACTTAAATCAGAGGGGCAATGAGCGAGCAGAAAAGGGATTTCCATGCTCTGATTTACTTGACATTTTATTAAATGTCTCAGAATTGAAATCCTGAATGTCTTCGTAAACTCAATAATATTTATAGAAAGGGTGAATTTAATTTTTCAAGTTCCTGAACTTAAAAATATTTGGGTTTAGATTTTGATCGTGTCATGGGTAGAAGCTTATCCTGGCATGAAATGACATTTGGGGGAAGAAGAGTATGAAGGAAATTACTTTTTTGTGTTATATTTTAAACATGGTAGCATGAAATGCTTTGACAGTTCCTAGATTTTATTAGTTTAGGAATTCGGTTCTAATGAAAAACCTAATAATAGACCATGACCAGCTCTGCAGAGAAAACAGAGGCTGTAAAAGTTACAGAAATCCTGTGTCAAATTAGAAAATTACTACTTTGTGGGAAACAGGAATAGGATGCATCCCCTGCTCCCTGCTCAGTGACTGGAAATAACAACTCAGTCTCTCTAAAACAGATAAACTTATCGAGGCTGGACTGAATTTAAGTGTGGAGAATGCAAGTTATTGCAGGTTATGGAGAGGAAATATATGTTTTGGTTTTTTTTGACAGGGTGGGAAATTCCAATGCAACGCAAACAGAAACAAAGAGTTTTAAAATGCTCGTACGTAAAGAGCTGTTCAAAATTGTTACAAACCTTGAGAAAAAGGTATCCTATTGATGTGGACCACTTGATTATGTTTCCTGAGTGTGCAGCAGAAGTAAAAGAATGATAAAAAAGCAGTGAAATGAGGGAGCAGGCTGAAGTAAGGAGACAGAATTATGTAGAAAGTTGCTAAAGCAATTAAATAAGTGAACAATGCTATGTACTTATTTCTCTAACTCATCTATGATGGCAACAGAAACATTTAAATGAAAAAGGAAACGCAGTTTCATTGAATGAAAACTAAAACAGCTTTTTGTCCAAGTAAGAGTTCTTCAGTTTTCCTCACATCCTGCTCACTTGTTGTATAGATGAGGATGATTTCTTTGTGGTACTCCATGCTGGTGATGACCCCAGACATGATACTTCCCTGGAAGAAATCTGTTTAATCACTCTTTTAACAGTTGCTACTTTGGCTGTCTGCATTTTCTGGTGGAAATGGGTTTTATATATCTGATTTTGAATATTCCTGAGGTCAGAGTAGGATAAATATTCAGTAACATTTGTCTTGTGCCAAATACACAAATATATTNCTGGTGGCCCAGCCTGTGCCTGCTGAAGGAGCTGCCCTTCCATGCGGAGCCGGTGACAGAGCCGGTGTTTGGTCCCGCTCACTTGTCCCAAACAATCAGTTTATCTGTGCAGCCGCGCTGGTGCACCAGCTAAACTTGCTGCATTAATTATATCTGCCCTGAGCTTACAAGCTTCTAGAGTTATTTTGAACATAAATTTTGCAAGCTTGCAAGTCAGTGAAGGGTTTTTTTTATTTTTCCAAAGTACCCAACTTGCAATTAAATTAACCTGCCAGATCCTGGTCATTATCAAAACTCTCCTTCAATCTGAGGGTTTAGGACAGAGGAATGACTGACAGTTTTAGGTTATTGAGTAAGTACCAGGTAGCGGTTGTACTTTAATACACTCTTTGTTTTGGAGGGTTTCTATCTATCTCTCTCAAAATAGGACTTCATTTAAGTATACTCTTGGCGAGGAGTGGGAGAAAGATGTTTTCTTCCAACATACCCCCATGGTATTCCTTTACAACTTAAAAGCACAGATCGAGATGCATTATACCCATTTTAACCCACCATTTGGTCTCAAGTGCACTGTCTTGGTATTGTAAAGAGCTAACGATGGAGCATTTGGGCTTGTGACGGAGCTGCATGACTGGAAAAAATTCTACTAATCACATATCACAAATTTTATTTTAGAATATAATGGTCCATGTAGTGATGTCTTACTGTGCCTAGGGAATGCATAAGGTCTCCCCTTCCTCAGGACAAGGTAAAACATGTAATTTGGGAAATCCAAACACGGTATTTGTGGAGAGATGACCCAGAGACATACATACACTCCATGCATACAGGTGACCCAGAGACATGCATACACTCGAGTCCAGGTACTTCCCTGGAAACTGATTATAATCCTGTGAGTCTCTGGATACTTCTTCCCATGTTTCCCCAATCCTCAATCTGTTTGTGAATAACTTTCAACACTTAGAAATAACTGTGCCTGAATTTTGTATTAGTAACCAGTAGAAGCCACACTTACCCAGGCAGCAATTTTTAACTAGAAGTTTAATTGTTATATATCTTTTTTCTAGTTATTAATGAATGTAGTATGAAGCATGGATTTTGTCCACCAAGCATTGATTAGAATAAATAATTAACTTGTGATCCACCAATATAAAAAAAAAAAACAAAACAATGAATGTCTATTTGGTATGGGCTTTTTTATGAAATATTTCATTGCACTAATCTCTATCTGATTTATGTTTAATCTGTTCTACTGATTTAGCAGGTACTGGAGAAGAATGTAAAATGTGTTATATTTCTCATTACTGAAGCACATATATATTTGAATATTTTGGTGTTTTAATCCTGTCTGCCATAGGGACTTCATTTGCAAAGGTATCTTCTTAAGTCAAGCCACAGCAAACTTCCTGATTGCTCAGAACTCCAGTCCCTAGCAAAAGAAATGGTGATAGATCTTTAAATTGAACTGAAGAGAGTTGCTTTTAATAGAAACTTCCTATCTCAAGTTTTCTGTGGAGCAGTCTTGGAAACAAAATCTGGAAAATGAGCCAGGCTGAAACAACTGCCCAGAGACCTATAGCTTGAGTGTGGTTGATGTCTCGTATAAAACACCCGGCTAAAAGGGGAGCCCCAGCCAAGCCCTTGCACATGCGGTACTTCTTTTCGTGTGTCCCAGTGTACAGAGCAAGGGCTTCCTTCATATGGGGTAAGCATTTATCTCTTTTTTTCGGAAGGTGTGGTGATGAGCAGGCACTTTATTTCCAGACAACGCTGGTTTCAGAAGGGCCAGCCTTTGCAGACCAGTTCTCGGTGTGCTGCAGGGGGCTACTGCCAGGGCAGACCCAAGCAATGGCTCCTTTTGTCGCTGCTGATTTCTCTCCCTCTCGCACCCCTCACTCCCAATATAGATCAGATGCCTTAAAGCAGCTGCTTGGCTTCCAAAAATGCTCAACCCTCCCGTCTCCTACTGAGAGAAGGAAACGGTTACTATGGATTCGTTGCACCAGAACAGATGCGTTTCAATATGCTGGGTACTGAATACGCTGCGATCTGTGTGCTTCAGTTTTGTAACCCTAGGGTTACATAGGATTGCCCCATGGCTGCCCTGGCTCGATTTCCTAACACTTCTCCTCTGCCTGCCAGTATAGAGGGCATCAGGGAAAAACAACTGGAGAGGTCTGCATCTTCCCTATACTTTTGGGCATCAAAATCTCTTCCCCTCCTAGCGTTTCACCAGGTGTCAGACTGATTAATGGCCCCGAGGTAGGAGCCATTCAGACAATGCAAAAGCTCCATTTGGGGCTGATTATACACTCAGTATATAAAGAAATTGCCAATTCATATAGGTGAATTAAGAAAGGGAGGCCTGGCAGACTAAGGCAATATGGAGGAGGAGGAAAGGATCGTGCTATTTAACAGTTAATATATTGTAGTCTATTAAAGGGAAGCAAGTGCATGTTGTAAGTTGGAGTTGACAGAAACTAATTCTCAAACTTTGAGGAAATTTGAGTGTGGACCTGTGTTCTGTAGCTTGAGCCCTCTTCTGTATGCAACATTAGCCAGTGAATCATTAAAAACATTTTGACATTCTGCCCATGCAATCCTATTCACTTCAGCTTATTTCTAACACTTGGTTCTGTGCTCCGGTATATTAAACCTGAAGAGAACGGTGGGGGAGTGGGAATAGTTTCTGGATCATTTCCTCCATC
Organism: Pedionomus torquatus; assembly: GCA_013398155.1. Taxonomy (NCBI): domain Eukaryota; kingdom Metazoa; phylum Chordata; class Aves; order Charadriiformes; family Pedionomidae; genus Pedionomus; species Pedionomus torquatus. Next base: position 57,710 of record VZRU01015400.1, read on the forward strand.
ACTAACTTCTATAAGGGCTCTAAATAGAAACGTAGCATACATCGCAGAAGCACATGAAATGTCAGTCCTATAGTGCTGTCATTCATGAGAAACTCAGCAATGTTATGGTAGTCATGTTTCTAAAGTCATACTCATTTTGGCATTTCAGTATTTTTTCATCTTTGTAGAAAACGGTGGCTCTCTGAGATTCCACCTGCCCAACTTGAGTGAGACCTTCCATTAACACACAAATAAACTCTTTCTGATTGAGTCTCAGATCTCGAAAGCTTTAAAAAAGTACTTATAATGTGTACATTGTCTGTAGTAGATATGCCTTTGTTGTGCTAACATCACAAGCTCTTACTGGATAGAAAGCCTAGAACTCAAAGTTTCAGCTAGATTTTTAATCTACAAAAGAAAATCTTCTGCACATCTGAGCTGTCTGGTAAATGGGTCTCTTATTTTATTCTCCATTATTTCTTTTGATTGGAGTTTCACTGCTGTGTTTGCTAAAGCATCGCAATTCATTTCTTTGATCTATCTATAATGCATATGTTAAAAAAGCCTTGCCTGTCTGCAAGGACATTTATTTTGTAGATGTCTTCATAAATCAACCCAAGTCCTCTAAACACAATGCTGGGTTAATTTGTAAGTGTCCTCGGTGGGGATGCAAAAGGATTAGAATAAATCATTTAATTGCTTAAGACTGGAGGTCAGGCAGAGAGTACGTTACCGGAGTGATAGCCCTAAAAGAAGAATGAACAGAATGGCTTCAAAATAATACAATAATTAAATAAAATAATTACTGCAGTTAGTGTATGGGTCAGGTGCTCTCCATGCAGTGTCAGCTGCTCAGGACACATGATGAAAATAATTCCTGAACATCCACAGGTTTGGCACTGGGTGACAAAGGCCCTGGCAGCTGCCTTGCGGGCTGACCCCAGCAGAGAGGGGCTTTGCCTGCAGCTGAAAAGGCAAATGGAGATGTTGCTCTTGCCTCTTGCTGGCAGCTACCAAAAAACCTGTCCTGAGATGCTGTAAGAGATGGTACTGCAAAATTTCCAGCGAAGAAACAGTGTCTAAATGCAGTATTTCACTACACTGGCTCTCAGACTAAGGCTGATGGGTCCAGGAGGGCCAACAATACCTAAGCCATATGCCCACTGGAAGGCTATGGCAGAGCAGGAGTTTGAATCCAAATCTCTGAAGTTTTAAAGTCATTTTGATTAGATATATAATTGACTAGGAATCGCTTTTAACTTTTTATACAGCTTCACTTTCTCTTGTCTTTTTTTAGTTTTTTCATTCCTGCTCTGACATGAACAGGATGGGATAGTCTCAAAGTGGCATCTGAGGCTAGCAAAACACAAAGGGTAATACTTGAAAAATATTAAAGAAAAGGAGAAAAGGTTCAGAAGATTTAGATAGAGTGAAAAAGCATCTCATCTTCCTACATAATTCTTGGTCTCTGAGGCTTACCTACAGGTGAGAGAGAGTAGACATGATCAAATGTAGCCTTTCTTTGATTGCCAGGACTTATTTTTGTGTCTGCTAAAGCCTTTTTCAACGTTAATGTCCTGGCACTGTATTGGCCTTCCATTTTTCTGTGGCTTGGACAGGAGAGCTGTATCAACCTTGAGAGGAGAATAGAATCAGTCTGGAAAGAAATGTTAGGGTTTTTTATCTTTCTGGGATCATGTATATATATAATAAAAAGGAATTCAGTGTTCCTTACTGGCTACTTAGCAGATTATCTTTCCAGAAGGCTCAGTTCATGGAAGCACTTAAGCGTGTATTTAAGTACAGAATGAAGTCAGAGTCAGTTGTCAGTTCTGTGCTTTTCATCTCCCTCAGCTCAAATTATCTTCCTTGGTGCTCTTATCATATCTTCCACATGTATATTCTCAGCCCTCTCTGGCTTCCTGTCCTGTCACCTGTTTCACAGCCCTTTCTCTCACCTTTAAAATGCCACCCAGTGCTTCTCATCTACAGGGGTTTGCCTCACACGCAGGCAGGCTGTTGTTCCCACTTGACACTGGAAAATTCTCTCGACCTGCAGCACCTTCCTCTATCTCTTTCCCTTGTCAGGTCTTAGTGCTGCTCCTCTTCTTCCCTTGCCTGGATGCAGTCCCTGTCCCGCATCCCACTGAGGACTCCTGTGAAAGTCCACTGGCACCTCTGCTAGCACTTACCCAAATAACTCTGTCCTCGTTTCTGTTACTTATCTCATTGTCCTTTCTCATAGTTTATTTTGCATGTATGATACAGCTTAAAATCTCCAGGACAGCTGGTTTCACAAAGAATTCAATTTTTAAGTGATACGGTCAATATTCTTTGGGGCTAGTGAGCTACTTGTGCTGTCTGAGAGGCAGTGGGAGCTTCACAGCTTTGCATGCGAATTCAGCTGCAAAGACCAAGTGTGGATCTGAACTTCAGCTGATTCAGGACAGTCCCATGGCCAGCTATTGCATGAAAGACAAGTGTATGACGCTTCAGAAAAGGAGTCCCCTCTGCAGAATTACCCGGGACAGATAGAAACCATTTGTCCCGTATGCCTTTTACTTGCATCTTCGTGCTCATGGATGCTTTATATTGGAGTCGATTGGAAAGACTGATTACTTCAGTCTCTTAATGACAGAAGATATTTGCAGATTGCGGTGATAATAAAAGATATTAAAGTTTCAATACATCAGACATTTCAAAATTACAAAATCTTTCACCCTTTCAGTCAGAGGACTCCCAGCTCTGGAGTCTTCAACAGAGAAAGGACATAGAACTGTTAGAATGGGTCCAACGGAGGGCCACCAAGATGATTAGAGGGATGGAGCACCTCTCCTACAAAGACAGACTGTGAGAGCTGGGGAAAGGTTCAGCCTGGAAAAGAGAAGGCTCCGGGGAGACCTTGGAGCAGCCTTCCAGGATCTGAAGGGAGCTCCAGGAGAGCTGGAGAGGGACTCTTGGTCAGGGAGTGGAGTGATAGGACAAGGGGTAATGGTTTTAAACTGGAAGAGGGGAGATTTAGATTGGATCTTAGAAAAGAAAATCTTTCCTATGAGGGTGGTGAGGCACTGGAACAGGCTGCCCAGGGAAGTTGTGGCTGCCCCATCCCTGGAAGTATTTAAGGCCAGGCTGGATGGGGCTTGGGGCAACCTGGGGGGGGGGGAGGTGTCCCTGCCCATGGCAGGGGGGTTGGAACACGATGATCTTCAAGGTCCTTTCCAACTCTAACAATTCTATGATTCTATAATTCTGTGATTCTATTTTGGTCTCCCCTTTGTAGTTCTGCTAATTTTAAATTAGTAAAAGTAGTGAAAATTCTAGTGAATGGTAATTTATATTTTTTTCAGTGCTAATGCCAGAGACCAGAATTTGGTCCCTCATGAAATTGCACTGCTATTTACCAGCAGTAATAAATTAAATCTGTTCACTCTTTTATGATAAACTGCACTTTAAGTCTTACAAAGCACTGCAATTTCACTATAATGAAACATTTTTTTTGTCCAACAAAGTGAGTTTCAAGTCATTTTTATTTACCTGGCTACCTTTGTCTTTGCTTGTTGCATTCTTTGTTTTTCAGTAAGTGCTGCTGGGATTCCCTGTGACCTGTTAACTGTTACTTCCACCAATTACCTGCTCAAGTTGTATTATTAGCTTCAGATGGTAACGTGACTGAAGTGACAGGGCCTGAAAATAGAAGTTTTTCTCTAGGGCTTTAGGCCTTAAAACCCAAAAATAAAATGCCTTGAAAGCCTGGGTTAAAATTAATTCTAAAATTCATAAATAAGGCAATTGTGGCAATTAACTTCATCTCTTTTAAGAGACACTAACTATACAAGTAAATCTCCGAAGGTTTTTTGAGAGTGTTGCTCACAGTCATTTCCAGGCACGAGGTCTCAGCAGAGTCCTGCCCTACTTTAGACACCAAGCTTGGTGAGGCAGGAGGATTCCCAGCTCTGCTCAAAGGAGCCCACATTTGATTTTGTTAGAAATATGCTGTGGGGACAAGGGCCAAGAGCAGTCGTTGCATGTAACTATTACTAAAGGCTTTCATAAGCTTTCTCTTAAGTCAGGTCTGGCCCCTTTTCCAAGTGTGTCACTGCCACGAGCATCTTGCTTTGCTTGCAAGAATGAATTCAAATATTTTTATAAATATTTTTCAAACACACCCCTAGAGAGATAGGAGGACTGGGAGAGGAAAAGAGTTGTCATTTCTGCTTAAAGCATGACTGATAGACTTGTAATGATCGTTAGCGATGTGCTATAAATTAGCTAGGTCGGCTAATTGAAGCCATGATTGTGTGGAGTTCGATGTGGCTGACAAAGGCTGCTCAGGAGACGAAAGAAAATATACTTGATATGAAGCTGTTGAGCTCCCTGTGCCACTTTAAAGCCTGTGATAGGTACTAGAGCTGGCTGCTTTAAAATCAGCTCATGATTGTCCACAATCTGTTGCAGCACCATTGCAGTCCTGAGGAAATTCATGAAAGCTACTGGTCACATTCTTCACTCTGGAGAATCAGAGGGAAGAAATAAACCCTGAAAGAGCTGCATAACTCAATAATATAACTGAAGAAGTAGCTAAATGGTTATGTGGTATAGGGAAAAGAATTAAATTGCTATTGCTTGCTACTATGTCTATTACTCTACCCCTAAAAAGACTGAGATATAGGAATGTGACCAAGCACCTTGTTATCTTGTTTATCTCAGATGCACACCTTCCCGTTTGCTCCTCTTGCTTACTGAGCTGGCTAGTCCCAAGGCAGCTCTTATCTAGGAGCCATGGAGCTGCAATGCAGAGATGAGTATTGCTATCTTCAATTTTACAGATCAGAAAACTGAAATATAAAAAGGTAAAATGAATTACCCCCTAGTTTTTTTCCAGGGTAATATAATTTACAAACCTCTGGACTTGGCCACACTAGTTCTTTTCCAGTTGACTCTGATGCTTTTCTGTCCCTGTTGTGGAGCATATCTTTAATCACAGTCAATCTATTCTGTGACAGAACCTTCTTTTATTTGCATTGTGAGCAGGTAAAATAATAAAGCGGGTGTCTAAGGAGCAAAGTGCAGCCCCTCATCGCAATTACTTGGCAGTAGTGCGTTCGGTGCAGTTCACCCTGGAAGATGGTCTAATCTCTACTAGATTTATCACTGGTAAAGACATGATCACTGGTTCTCCTTCTGTTTTTAATTGATTACTTTGCTTAAAGGCATGGTATCCCAGTGCTTCCCATTAGAATTGTGAATGCCATTTCCTGCTTGTCCCCTGAAGACCCAGAGGAATTTTGTCATAGGCATCACATTGCAGAGACTCTTTATTTCTTGTACGATTGCAAATGTCCTTGAAGAACACTGAATTTTCTGCTGCCTTCCAGCTTAGATCTTATCAAAATGAATAGCAAACTCTAAGTTCCTCTTACAGAGAAAAATGAAGAACATACACTTTTAAAAAAGGACATATGGATGCAAATGTACACATCTATACAAACATGTCCTGATCAGCTCAGCTTTTTCCCTTCAGATTTTTCTTTCTTTGTCTAGTGAAAATGAGATGAGGCATAGAGGGTAGTGTTGCTCTTAGGCAGCCAGACTTGAACCTTACAAAAGACGTTACAAAGATCTCCAGTGATTTCAGTGAGCCTTGGACTGGGCATTTGATGTTGATCTTCAGTGACCAATTTGGACTAGCTTCAACTAGTGCAACCCCCCTGTATGTAGTTAGATACAAAATACTTTCAATGTAATTGCCATTTTGAATATGTACTTCTTCCACTGAATGACTAAATAAATAAATCTATGCAAAATAAGCTTAACAAAATACAAGTACCACCAGGACAGGGAATTCATAGGGACTGAGGGGTCTGCCAGCTGTTTTTAATTCAGTTCCCAGGGGAATCAATAGGAGATTCACTCAGTTTTCTTGTGAGCAGTGCTAGTCACCGCATATACCGGCTTCTGAGATCTTCAACTAGTATGTAAATAGATAAATAATTCAGCTAGTGAATAAGTATGTTAGAATCTGTAGAGTTGCACCAGGTACATGAGATGAAGATCTGTTCCTGCATCATCTGCCTGTAAGATGAAATATGCAGACAGCTCAACAGTTTAGCCATTTTTAGCCATTTGAATTTCAAAATCTGATAAAGATGAATCTCATAAAGTGCTTTGCTATTGGCTTATAAACGTGGCTTGTGATTTTTCTTGTGCTGCTTGGGTTTTCTGAGAGAGAGTATCATTTTCATAGTTTAGTAAAGAAAATCCAGCTCCATGACGTGCCTTCTGAGAATGCTGCCAAGACATTGAGACACCTCGGTAATGGCAGCTTTGTACTGAGAATGGGCTTGCCTGAGAAGACATTTTCTTAATGAGAAGACATTTTCTTACCTGTATGTTCAGCAGCTTTCTAATTGCTCATGCATTGCAATTCCCTGTGTGGGTGGAGCACTTTACAAACCACTAGGATTTAGATTTTCTTTCTAGTTTTGTAAACAAACAAATAATAATAATAAAGGAAATACAGCCATAAAAAAATTGGGAGATTTGCAGCCTGTTCCAGTCACAGACTCACAGAATCACCTAGGTTGGAAGGGACCTTTTACGATCATCTAGTCCAACAAATGGGGAAAAAAAAAAAATAATCCAAAAAAACCACCAACCACAAACAACACCCCACACCACCCAACACTAAGCCATATCCTTGAGTACCAGTCAGTAGGGAGTATTTCCTAGTGCATTATTTCTATCCTGTTGATAAAATGTAAGTGTGCCCTTGTGTGCCTCTCATTTTCTTAAATTTCTACCTTTAAATGTTGCTATTTTTCTGAGATGTGGTCACCCCTCGGTAACACTGAGGGGAAAATAAGAGGTATGGAAACTGTCAGGAGTGTGTTGGGTATTTGCTGGAGAAGCAGGCTGTGTTGCAAACTTCCATTCGAATTCCGTGGGAGCTGCAGGCTTTCCAGCTCTCACACATTCTCGGTGAAGCCTGTAGAGCTCAGTGGCTCCTGCACTGCACAGTCCTGGAGATGTGCTGTGGCTGATGACAGTTATATAGATAGTGTTGGGAAATGTCAAGAAAAAATAGTTTTATAAGGAATCTAAACTTCTAACCACAGCTACGCCACTTTGCAGGTGGTCTAAATTAGCGCACTCATGGTCACATAGTTCAGCTTTGTTTTTGAGGTAAAATACGCATCGTTTTCTTTTGGAAGAAGAGTATGAATGGAATTGAAAGAGCATATGATGAATGCCATCTGTTCTCTTTTTTTTTAAATCGAAAATTTGTAACTGTAATTACATCATCTCTCTTTTTTTTTTAAATCAAAATTTGTAACTGTAATTCCTCGCCAGGTCCCCGTTTTGGGGGACAGGGTGGGATGGGAAGGTTGTATGGCTTGGGGGCTGGTGGGCTGCTGGAGGTGCTACAGATCCAATCTCATTTCTGCACTAGGTGATGACCAATTTTCTGTATCTGCTCAGTCATGAGATAGCAACAGCTTCCAAGGGTCAGCAGTGGATTTATGGTAAAACAAAAGGGAGGGAAGTTGAGGGGGTTCCCGCAGGATGATGTTTCCAGTATGAGCTTATCCCTCTAGTGCCAGCACAGGCTGAGCTGCTTCTGGAAAAGATAAAATCATAAAATTCCAGGCCTGAGAGGTCATCCAGTTCCTCCTCCAAATGGGAGAACTGCACCAGTCCTGACAGCTCTCTGTCTAACCTGTCTTCAGAGATCTCCAGTGATGGAGACCATTCTGCCTCCAGGCAATTTATTTGTTCCATGTCCCTTTCATGAGGTATTTGTCTTGATATGTACCTTGAATGTCCTGTGTACTAGTAGTCGATCTATTGTAGGTACAAAAGAAAGAGATTATTCCTTCCTCCCTCTCATAAAGAGCTCACAGTTTAGCACACCTCATCTTTTTCTGTATTTGATCTTTAATTTGCAAAACGTTTTGCATTTGCACTACAAATACTGATATGAAAACAGAGCCTGAATCTACCAGCAAGTGTCAGCCAAGGATGCTAAAGGGCCTGAAATTTTGGACTTGAATTTAGACGATAAGTTTTGGCTCAAGTCCAGCTGCTAAAATCCATTCTGGTGTGCAGGCAGTAGCTTTAACAAGCTGGATTGATGGGCTACCAGCCCCCAGCTGGGCACAGGCAGAAACCTGTTTCATGTGCTGAATAGGAAAGACAAAATTGGTGAAAATATTGATATCCAGGTACCAGGTAATTTTGGCACCTTCCAAAAGACTAAGACATATTTGCTGGCATGTGCACATGCCCTTCTTGAGGCACCAAGATACTATGTCAGGGCCAACCGCAGTTTAAAACATCAGCAAATCCTACAAAATACCCTTAAAAGCCAGGAAACACTCTTGAGATGGGATCTTTGCTTCTTGAGAGTGCATGGGGACGCTGGACACCCAGTCCCAGCTCTTACCACTCAAATATGGATACAAAATATGGAAGCATATTGCCTGCTGTCATAACTCATCTGTGGAGCAGATGTTTCTTTTGGGGAATTATTCATGCTAAAGATCACACTTCAAAGTAAACAGTAATTGTCATTTGTTCCCTATAAAAAAAATGAAAGCTGGAAATCAAATTAATGAGCATGTTTCCTCAAGGGAACAGGCAGAACAGGGAATACAGTCCTTTGGGCATATTTGTAGCAAGTATTTTCAGGCAAACATATTGGTTCTGTGCTATTGGCACGTGGATTTAGATAAGGAGGATACATACGAGAATAAATGGAGTAAGAGTAATTGCAGAGGGGGACAGGGCAGGAAAAAGAGTACGGTGGGGCCGAAATGAGGAGATTGTAAAGTCTAGGGGCAAATACCTTTGGGCAAAAGAGGCAGCACATTGAAGGGAAAAGTAGTCCATAAATTTGTAGAAACTGCTAAATTGTGCATGACTAGCCAAAGCCAGGCAGGGATTTTTGAAAGTAATATGAGGGACCTGACTCTACAGCCTGCATGGACTTTGTAAACCTGGTTCTGCAGCCCACAGGTCTTTGTTCAGGCAGGCTGGGAAGTCTGCAAGGAGAGAGACTGAAACGCATTGGGCTTCCTGACGGGTTGCTGCTTTCCAGCCCCCTGGCTAAGGCTTCATTTCAGTGAGCCCGTACGACTTCACAGGCAAAAGCAGCTTCATGATTTCAAATTGCTTCATGATTTATCCCCCAGACCAGTTCTCAGCTAGCTTGGGTCAAATACAGGATGAATGGCAGTCTCTAAGTGTTTGTGAATGACTTGGGACATCCAAGTCCTGTGTGATACAGCTCTTGGACTCAAAGACTGGTTTCCTACTCATAAAAAATAAATGGTGCCAAGGAACGGTGCCAGGCATGAGGCCCGAGCTGTCTGCAGTGCCAGGGTGGTCCTTTCGGCTGGTCTGCCGGAGAGGGGCAGAACTCCCTCCCGGCTGTTTTGCATCCCACAACCATGTGTCTGTCTAGAAATCCTCCATGTGAAATATTTTGGACTCACTGACCATGATTTTCAACAAAACCATTTAATCAGGTGAATTTCTGACCTTGAAATTCACCTGTAATTGGTCACTTTTACAGGTGATAGCTGTAAATCACAGTAATCACCTGTAAAAGTGACCAATTGCTTTTACAGGAGATTACTTGGCATATGCAAGTAATTCAGAACACAGAAAATACCCATCTAGCATTCACATCAACCACATAAAGCCTGCTGTATGGGCCTATTTCCCCACTTACTGCCACTGAAAACTGATAAAAATATTGTGATTCTTAAGACTTAACTCTTCTTGGAAATTCCTTGAATTGTTAATTGACGATACTTTCTTCCTTGTACTAAAGACTATAAAAAAATCAGGCTTCATCAAGTCTTTTCATCACCAGTTCAGCAGCTTGTATCCAGAGCTAGTGCAATTACCAGTACAAACTTTGGAAAGGGTAGTTTAATGCAATTGCCTTCGTTAAGTTGTGATAAATGCATTCTATTTATTCATGTTAAAGCTGACAATTCAAAACACATCTCTGCTAGTTCTGCTTATTGGTTCCTGAAAGCAACTCGTCTGTCTGAGCTGATTCGGGATTTATGAGTACGGTGTATAAATCATTACATGACACAGTGGTAGATAATTAAACAGCTGCTTTGCGCAGAGTTCCTTCATTCTTTGATAAAGCAGATGTTGCTTCATCTTTTTGCCGATTTTGAGAGCTCCACGATGACATATCATAAACATTAACATTACTCACATTTTTAACATGTTGGTATCTTCCTAACTGGGGATCAAAACCCCGTGCTCCATCGTATGAGGCTCAGCCAGGCAATTAGTACAGTGGAAGGTGCTTCTTGCAGGCGAAGCCCAGATCTTAAACGCACGTCAATCAGTGTGGCTCCACTGGGCCCAGAGGAGCAACAGCAGTTCACGCTGGCTGACATTTCAGTTGCAGATGTCAGACAGGATGCCATGATTTACATACCAATAGCTGCGAGTAGGAGGATAAAGATACAGGAGGAGCAGAAATGAACAGGGATGCAGAAGTCAGAGCTTGTCTTTTGCCTCTCTGCTGCAGCTGAGAATCGCAGTCCGAGTTGTCCATCTCCATCCTGACCCCTTAACAGCAGCCTTTACCCAAGCACTCTGGTGATGCTATCTCATGGTGTGTTGAATGTGTTGGCAGGGAAACTGGAATCTCTTCTATTTGCTTTCTGTGTTATCAGAAACACCAAGCAAATCCCAAATGGTTGACGGTCTGAATAAAACAAAGTATCAGGTTGACTGGCATCTCTTCCCTGTCAGCTTAGAAAGATGTTCATGCACTGCGTTTCTGCGTTCTTTATTATCATGCCACTCCATTCCAGAGGTGTGTGTGTACACAGAGCAGTAGCAAGCAGGTGCATCCCTTGAGGTCAAGGCCTCCTACCCTGCTGCACTTTTGGTCTCTCATGGCTGGTGCCAAAGTTGCTTCCCGGGGCAGTGTGTCAAGCAGCTGCTGAAACCCTGTGGTTGGAATGAAGGACATTTTAAGTATCAGGAGGTGATAGCCAGGGTATTCCAAGGATGTCTGTGTATGGTAGCCAAGCAAGATAGCATGATTCCATCATCAGTCTTCAAACCCAGATTTTCCAAATTCCACTTCCTCATAGAGATATTTCCATTTAGTTATGTGTCTCACTGGGACAAATTTCACACCATGTTGATATCTCTGGACATGCAGATTTTTTAATTGGCTAGAAAGGATACATGGTTCCCATCCTTAATTTGTGTTAAACACATTTATATTTATTCCCAGGGTATTTATTGTGGGAATAAAATTTATACTTCAATCCTAGCTGGGACAATGTCCATGAACTTGTTCAGTGGATAAACAGGTATTATAGTACATGGACCATATTCTGGATTTTTATAGATTAATCCAGCTCCCAAGTTGTTTCAAATTAATGTATCACTTTGACTGTGAGTGAAGGAAATGAGCCAAATTCAGAGCCTAGTTGAGAGTCTGGCTTATTGTCTAGAGAAGTTGAATTTTCCACTCTACCCTTCACTGATGCAGAAGAAATGCCTGCCTTAGAAAGTCTTTCTCCAAGGCTTTCTCCCTTTCACAAAAAGACAAAATTTTAGAATTATTGTCTAACATGCCCTTCTCTCTATTGCATGGTCCTCATTTAGTTCACCATTGTTTTTAATGGACCAATTTTCTCTCTTGCATTTCATGCACTGAGTCCCTATTACTATTATCATCATCAAAGTATTTGTGGGCTGCCAGCATTTGATGTTTCATTTCACTGATTTATTTATGTCTGCAGCTTGTTTTGGGCCTGTTTATTTTTATTGATCTCCAAATCCTCTTCTTTACCAAATTGCTTCCATGCAAATCTGTTTGTTCATTGTTTATACAACACTTGGCAATTGTGCTCTTTTGCACTTTGCATTTGTTCCAGGGAGGTGTTTTAGTCTGATCAAATTTTACAACTTCATCAAGTAATCAGGGGCAGACAACTAAGATGAAAGGGACTTCCCATCTGCAGGTAAAAGGATGTCCTGGGCAGAGCTGATACCAGCTGCTTTTCACTCCTGCTCCCTGCAGGCAAAAGAGAGCGTAGGGGCAGGTGTGTTCTCAGCTATTGGTAATGGATAATTGTCCTGGTTTGAGGTAAAACGAACCAATTTTCTGTTTTACAGTTTTACTTTCTTAGCTGGACCTCTTCCAACTAACTCAACTCTGAAATTAACAGCACCTTGTCCAGAACTGTTTCGTCTCACAGTGATAAGACCTGATTATCCCAAGGGATGGTGCAGAGAGGCCCTTGTTTATCCTTATTGCTGGAAGAACCAAGGGCAGATAATTTTCGTCATTTGCCCGTTGGAGGGTCAGAAATGGAAAAGCGTAAAGGGGTCCCACCTGCAAGGAGGAGGGGACAGGACAGGGGACCCAGAACTGACCAACAGGGGTATTCCATCCCATCCGCATCATGCCCCGTATAAAAGCTGAGGGATCAAAGGGTCAACTCTCCTTCTCCGATGGCCGATGTCCAAGGAGGACCCTGCCTGTTCCTCTGCCTTTGATCCTGATCC
>VZRU01015400.1:83756-140846 GCA_013398155.1 Pedionomus torquatus
ATTTTCATTAAAGTAGTTTATTTTTTTTCTAAACTCTTAAATCCCTTTAATTTCTTCCTCTCCTTTCTTTTACCCAAAGAGGGGAAGGGGGGACATCTGTCAATCAGGTTTTGGTAAAATTGGTTGAAACCACGACAGATTTCAAGTTATTAACTTTACTTTGCCTTTGCTTGGAAAGATCTATCTGCTTACAATCTACCAGAGGACGGCCAGCCTTGTCTTTCACGGTGATGTTGTGCAGATCAGGAAACTTGCTGCAGATGACAAAATCTTGCCCTTTGTCTCATCATCTTCATCAAGGCGCTTACCTAACATTGCAAATGAAACCTAAATACTCGTGCATTCTTTAGGTTTTTAGGTCATACTCAGCATTGCAGCCTCCCCAGTGCAGATCACAAATTCCACAAATTAATGTGGAAATGAAGAAGGGAAGAAACAAGGACCGAGAAGCAGAAATCAGTGTTTGGCATTCCTGCAGTCTCCTCTCTTCTGGGCAGGTTTGATAGGCGAGTGATGAGGTTATTAACCGCAAAATTCAATCTGGAGCCAATTGACATTTCATGTGAGTCAGAGCCGGAGCTGGCAGCACAGTGGGACAATATATTTGCAATTAGCAAATATTTTAATGTGCACTGGCGTGTCCTTCAATCAGCTGCTCTCCCAGCCTTTCCTGTTTACTTTTCTGTGAAGAAGGTTTGCTCTTGTGAGAAGGTTTCTCTGAGCAGATTTCTCAGTTGGCAGGAAGGTGACAGAACAGCAGCTTCTATCTGTATTCGGACCTCAAGGACACAGGTACTGACAAACACTGCACCTCTCAAGCAAGCCCTCCTCTCCTGAAATAATGTCCGAAATTCCAGGCTACCACAAGGAACACCACCGAGCAGCTGGTTCAGCCCAATCATTGTGGCAGCTAAGGGGTACAGTATCCCTTCTGAGGAGGATTCCAGCATGAGAATCTGAATCTTTTCAACAATTTCTCAGCTGCACTGTTTTGGCAGACCATTTTTCAAAGTGTTCAGTCAAGTAGAAATATTTTTGTGAATCAAATCTACTTCTGCATAGTTCACAGAGAATCATAAATCAGTGTACTTTAATAAAACAACTTGTATCTAGGTAAAAAGAATGAACTTGCAGTCTTGAATTAAATAATATTCTGCTTCCTATACACTGTGTGATTGAGAAGGAAAAAAAAAAAAGTTTTTATTTTCTAATCAGATGCAGCAATAATTAATCCCAAGAAGGTATGTGACAGTGGCCTGTCTCTCATTATATATAATTCTCTCATTATATAAATAATTCTCTCATTATTTTCAGCCTGGAAAAGAGAAGGCTCCGGGGAGACCTTGGAGCAGCCTTCCAGGATCTGAAGGGAGCTCCAGGAGAGCAGGAGAGGGACTCTTGGTCAGGGAGGGGAGTGATAGGACAAGGGGTAATGGTTTTAAACTAGAGAAGGAGAGATTTAGATTGGATCCTAGGAAGAACTTCTTTTCTGTGAGGGTGGTGAGGCACTGGAAGAGGTTGCCCAGAGAAGCTGTGGCTGCCCCATGCCTGGAGGGGTTCAAGGCCAGGCTGGATGGGGCTTGGAGCAACCTGGTGTGGTGGGAGGTGTCCCTGCCCAGGGCAGGGGGGTTGGAACTCGATGATCTTCAAGGTCTCTTCCAACTGTAACTATTCTGTAATTCTATGATTCATGTTTCACATACCATCCAGGGACAGCCAGGGGATTTCTGTGAGTAGCTATGAGGAACTGCTCAGAGCCACATTAAGCTGGATCTAAGATACCATATGGACAGGTTTAGTATCTCTATTCCTGAATGGGTCTGTAGCACAGTCTTATGAGGAGTAGCTGAGGAAATTGGGATTATTCAGGCTGGAGAAAAGGAGGCTGAGGGGAGACCTTACTGCTCTCTACAACTACCTGAAAGGAGGCTGGAGCAAGTGGAGGATTCGTCTTTTCTTCCAAGTCACAGGTGACAGGATAAGAAGAAGGAGCCTGAAGCTGCACTGGGGAAGATTTAGATTGGATATAAGGAAGAATTTCTTCACTGGAGAAGTTATCAATCATTGGAACAGGTGCCCAGGGAAGTGGCTGAGTGACCATTCCGGGAGGTATTTGACAGGTAGATGTGGCGCTGAGGGACATGGTTTAATGCTGGACTTGGCAGTGCTAGGGTAGCAGTTGACTTGATGAACTTAAAGGTCTCTTCCAACCAAAATGATTCTAATTCTATGGTGTTTATTTTGTTTACAGATGCTCATCATGCAGACGTACCTAGAAAGTTCTTGAAGCAACGGTATTAAAACAGGAGTAGTTGCCCAACTAGAACTAGAGTCAAGGGCAGAGCTGCCAAAGCAGAGCAACCACTAGCCGAGCTTCTCGGCTGGAAAAGCTTGTCTTTCCCTGGCTTTGCAGGTGTCTGCAGCCAAAGGGGACCCGGTGTGCTTGGGCTGCACAGCACACAGAGGGCACCCACAGCAAGCCCATCCAGTAACGGGCTATACCTCCTTCCTGGGCTGGTCACAGCTGCTGCGTGTGGCTGCCTTCATCCCGGGTGTCCTGGCAGTGCTCCCTCACGGCAGGACCGGGAGCTCACAAGGGTATTTCAAACTTGCCTGGTAGACCCTTTCCACATTCTGCAGGTGGGAGACCTTAATAATTTGCAGGAACTTTTGCAGTGACACAGTGAAATAAACCCCAACACATCTGCTGCCTCTTCAGTCAGGAGAAAAGGTTTGTGCAATTTTTACCCCTGGGTAGTCATGCATCATGGCTACCTGGTGGTTTGGTTCTTCTCTATTTGATGCTTTTTTTTTTTCTTCTTTTCTGAACACAGTTTGAGTCTATATGGGTAACAAAAGCTCTTACCCTCTTACACTTCCTGCATTACCACATATTATTAGGGTATTGTTTCTTATTTTGAAAATGGACATGAGAAGAGAAAGCTGTTGTCAGCACATCTCTCTGTAGCACTAAGCAACATGGTTAGCTGTAAAAAAAAAAAACCTTCTGGGAGGTTCCTCCCCCCCTCCAAAGCTCTTTGCAGACTCCTCATACAGTGCTAACCAGACTCCTGTGCAGCCTGCAGACTGCAAGGAAAATTCAGTGGAGTGTATTTCGGTGCCCACTCCTGCCTCTTCTGTTCAAATGGCTGCGAGTCTGTGAAATCGTTACCAGAAATTCCGTGACCCTCCTCCTCTAGGCTCTGCAGAGGGCTGTCATTGAATAGGGAAATAAAAAAACTCAAAGCAGTGCAAATAAAGAAAATGCAAAGCGATGCAAAACATCAGCTTTGGGGGAAAATTAACAAAATTGTAGCGAAGCCTAGAAAGAAAGAGACATCCAGTGCTGGTGAGCAGAACCTGCATAAACCGCTGATGTTTACAGAGCCTCTGCTTTAGGAGCCAACTTGTGAGGACCCTACCATCAGAGGGAAGGGCCTCTGCAGCTCCTTCTCATTATATCCCTTTCAAAAATGTGGCATCTTTTGCAATCCCATGTTTGCTAGTTACATTTTAAGTTATTTTCATTATTTAAAAAAATTCTCCCCCAGCACCTAGGATAGACCCAGTGCTGGATCAAGCCCCTGTGCAGTATATGTAAGGCTGCAGAGAAAGGAATGTGTTTTGACTGCCCTGATGCTGGAGGTGTCCCCAGGAGTGGCTTTGCTTTTTGTGAGCAGCCCCTGGAGATTAGAGCAGCCCTCACTGCTGCAATCAGCCCTCCAGAGACCTTTGCTCCCTTGAGCTGAGTTCTAACCAGCATCTGGCCCCACCGTGACCTTGGTCTATTGAAATGACATTGAAGGACTTTTAATTTTCTCTCTCCTTTTTTTTTTTTTTTTCTCTCTTTCTCCCCCTTTTTCAGTGTGTTTAATACAGCTGCAGATTAGAGAGTCTCTGCTGTAAAGAAGAGGGAGCTCAAATGGCATCAGTGTTATCAATTCATCTGTAAGCGGTTCTGTAAGGGATGCCTGGAGTAAGCCAGCCTGGAGCTAAGCAACTCTGCCATCCTCAGGCTCAGCTCAGCAATGCAAAACCTGGGAGAGACCTCGCAGCCTCTGCAAGTCCTGGAAGAGCTGCTGAAGGGCTGCAGTGGTTCCTCGCTTCAGGCACTGTGCTGGAGAGACACCGTAAGAATTTGTAACTACCACACAAGTTTCCCTGCGAGAAATTTCCTATTGAGGGCAGGGGTTCTTCAGATCAAAACCGGTGTGTGTGTGTGAAATCAATCTGAAGACTGTTATTATAGTTCATGAGCTGGCATTTTCTCTGAAGCCAAGAGCGATAAAGAAAAGCATTAGAGCAAAACCACCCTGGGAAGTTTGGGCTGACATTGACAAATACTTTAAAATATTTACAGGAGACTCCTAAAGATCACCCACCGATTCTCCCTACAGTCCTCCTAGGGCAGGAATTAAAACACGGGTTGGATGACCAAGGTCACTGAACACATACCTTTTTATTCCTTGAGCCAAGATAGCCAGGGGAAAAGGGAAAACTCAACCAGAGCATACCTTGTAAAACTTGAACTGAACCCAAAGTCATCCTTTGGGATTTGCAAAGCTCTGTGCTCTGCAGAGAGGAGTGCCCTCACTTCAAAAGTCCTGTTGTGCTCTGTACTCATCCCCCCACCCCCAGAGGGGTGTTGAAGAGGCAAAGGTGTTCTGCCCAGAGGCTTCTCAAGGACATCACAGGGACCAAGAAGGATACCTGTAGCAGCATGGAGGCTCACAGCTCAGCAGGTACAGGCTGAGGGGCCTATGCATTTATAAACAGTTATATAAAGAAAGATAAAAATCTGCTAACTAACAGAAAAATTATTTTTTTTTTGTATATTTAATAGATGGGGGTTTTAATAGCTCATTTCTGTGGAGAAAGCAGGACTTCAGCTGCCTGGCTATTACGCAGCTATAGCACACGGCTGTTTCCACGCTGCCCTGCGCTACCTGTGCATCCTCCGCTTCAAACGGCAGAGGCTTGAGCCATAGGACGGGGCTTTTCAGGCAGCGCGGTGGCAGTGTGTTCTGTCGCGCTGCCGAGGACTGTAGCTGCTCTCCGAGCCGGTGCTGGCGTGCAGGTCACAGCCAGGTTTAAGCCCTGCTATTAAACAGAGACAGTTATACAGAGAGAGTTATACACAGTTTTGATGTTATACAGGAGTAAGTGCCATGCTGTTGTGACGATTGTGCACCTTGCTGTTTGTTGCAGAACTGTTTCATTGGCCCATCATGGAAGAAATGGCCCATTTTCTCCCCTCTCCTTTGAGTACATCTGACCTGAAATGACTCTCACACATTCAAGTTTCACTGTTAGTCCGTCTCATGGTTATCGTTTGTTGTGTCCAAAAATTTAAAACCTTAATTAGCCAAATCTCTGTTTTTCACTCTGTCTACGGACTTCTTTCAAGGTATGTGGCAGCTAATGAAGTGAAGCAAGCCTGTTAAATAGGGGTTAACGCCTCTGCTCCAGGATTTTCTATCAGAAAAAGGCTGAGATCACCTCCTTTGGAAAAATAATTCCTTACTGACCCAGAGACAGTAAGTTCAACTAACAAAATGAAAAGGACCAAGCCTGCAAACCTGACTGGTATACACGATGTCTTTTCCTCTACAAAATTAAACAAAGAATATGTATAAAGGCTGGAAATTGGTCCCTATTTTACCTCTAAATCTTCAGGTGCCTTCAGCCCGCTGGACCGTATTTGAGGACCTAAAGAGCCCAGAGGAGATGTTTGGTGGCAGATCCTTGCTATAACTGCCCAAACCCAAGGAGAAAGTGGTGAGTTTCTAAACAGACAGCTTGAAAGATGTACACTAATCGTCACATCTTGGCAAGAATAAACTGGGAAGTGTCCTGAATAGAAATGAGCTAATTCCCTTCTGATGTTAATTCTTCATGAAGTATGCATGATAATTAATGTTAATCCACAAAGAAATTCTTAGAAAATTATCTGTTACAACTCCAGGGTGAAAAGGTCTCAGTTGTGGCACTGAATACTAATGCCATCATCTTTGATTTAGTGGTGACCATCAAATTTTACACTGAAGGTCAGGAATAAATCTTGA
Organism: Pedionomus torquatus; assembly: GCA_013398155.1. Lineage (NCBI taxonomy): Eukaryota > Metazoa > Chordata > Aves > Charadriiformes > Pedionomidae > Pedionomus > Pedionomus torquatus. The sequence continues at coordinate 89,822 of VZRU01015400.1, forward strand.
GTTTGTAAGCTGTGAGAAAGAAATGTATAAACACTTTCATTTACTACCCTGTCACTGTTAATGCATTTGGTATTCACTGGGATAGCGTTGCTGCTAATGAATGTATTTGGTAGTAATGTGGCTGTCATAGATATTTATGCTCTAATCTCCTTCCATGGTTCAGCAGGAAAAGAAAGTTAGAATCTTTACAATTTTAAATTTTTATAAATTTAAGAGGGAAAAGAATCCATTTTTTCTTTCAAAGAAGTACTTAACAAATGCATACTTTAGCTTCCCAAATGGGGCCCAATCCTATCACAGAAGAATTAGTACCCAAAACAAAATACTAGGTATCCAGAATCGACTGAAGCCACAGGGAAAGATTTCTGTGTCTTCCAGAGGCAACGGGCAAGGCTACATTTGAAATATGTAGATCAGCTGTGCTAATAACCAATTTTAAAAATTAATGTCTATATACTTTGTGTATGAACAGTGGTTGAGTCATAAATGGGAAAAAAAAATATGTTCTTGGATATCTTTTTCAAATCCTGAGTTAACAAGAAAAGAAACCGACAAAGGAACCATAACCTCTGCATAGGGGAGAAATTCGTGCCTGGATGGAGCCTTAGTTTATAAAAAATCTCATAAATGCCCATTACCCTTACTTTTTGAACAGCTGGGTTGTACATACACATTTTGCTGACTCTTTGCATGAAGGTGATTTTTCACACACTTTAAAATTAAGCACAAATACTTTGTAATCCTTTCATACATATTTTTAGCCTGTGCTCCATAGATCATTCAATGGTGTCTCAAAAGCTGGATTTTTTTCAGTTAGAGCCAGCAGAAGCCTTGCCATGGGTTTCAAAGGCTCCATGACCAGGATTATAACCAATTCATTATTTTTGTAATCTAGTCAAAAGCAACTTCATAACAAAAATAAGGATAAACAGCAAATACCTTCCTTGTTCTGAAATCCTGACTCGGAGCAGGAGGCCTGGGACCCCTAGACTCGTGAGATGAGACAGCAGGACACGATCAGGCAGCTGCTGACAGCTGGTGCATAGCATCCTATATGAACGCCTGGAAAATGCTTATGATCACTATTGCTTTATTATTATGCATTAATGCATTATTCCTCTTATTTTTAAAGAGTAAATGAGGACCAGTCAGTTCTACTGATGTGATTTTTCTTATCTTTTGATGACAAAAACCCTGCTCCATTAATGCTTTGGGTCTGGCTCAACAGAACTGAGTAGGAGGAGGTGTCCTGGTTTCTGGGAGGGACAGGGTTAATTCTCCAGGGTTAATTGCTCTAGCAGGGGGCCAGGTATCCCACCCAACCTGAGCCATGCCCAGGGGTCGCTGGGAGCTGGCTGGGAAGGGGAGGGGTAACTGGAAGTGTGGGGGCTGCGAGGGGTCTGGGGCTGCGGTCAGATGGGTGGTGGTTGGTACCCTAATCGTGTTTGTATCCATCTGCATCTGTGTTGCTGTTACTGCTTTTCCTTGTTCTACTTTTGTTGTCCTGTTAATCAGTTTTCGTCCCAACCCACGAGAGCTGCTTTGTTTCTTCCAGTTGCTCCAACACCGCCGTCAGGTGTTTGCCAACCGGGCTGCCACGTGGTGCTTTGTTGGCGTCTGAGGCTAAACCACGACAGGAGGAAAATAAATGACTACAAATACACTTTAGAAACCTCTCCTGTAACCTAAACCACCTTGCCTATTGTCCTGGTTTGAGGTAAAAAGAACCAATTTTCTGTGTTACAGTTTTATTTTCTTAGCTGGGCCTCTTCTAACTAACTAAACTCTGACATTAACAGCACATTGTTCAGAGCTGTTCCGTCTCACAGTGATAAGACCTGATTATCCCAAGGGATGGTGCAGAGAGGCCCTTGTTTAGACTTATTGCTGGAAGAACCAAGNGCTTGATACGGTTTTGTATATACTGTATACTCCCTTTTTCCTAAATTTCCTTTTTACTATATTATTATTATTAATATTTTCATTAAAGTAGTTTAGTTTGTTCTAAACTCTTGAATCTCTTTAATTCCTTCCTCTCCTCTCTGACCCAAAGGGGGGAGGGGGGGGACATCTGTCAATCAGGTTTTGGTAAATTTGGCTGAAACCACGACACCTATAAATCATGAGCTTGCAGTTTCCAAACCTGACACAGTATTGCACACACGCACTAAGGCAAAAGCCCGTCCCTGCCTTGTCCCCTGGCCTGGCCCCCAGGGAGCCCAGGTCTGCCTGGGGGCTGGAGGATGGCCAGTCCTCTCCACGGCTCCCAGCCCTCCTGCCACAGCTGCCTGTTATCTCTGTAGTTGTTTCACTAGAGCCTTTGGGAATTGATTAGATTTGGAAAGTGCTGCAGTGGAAAAAGGAGACTCTGAAAACATTTGTACCAGTCTGAGAGCTGGTGTTGCTGGTGGATGTGCTACCTTCAGAATTGGAACTGAGTTTCAATAACCTGCATTTTGAAGGGTGAGGGGGGGCTAGGTGAAGGACAGAAAAACTAATAATTTTTTTTCAGACTCTCTCAGTGTTTTCTTCTGATAACATCACCAGTTTACCACGCCATCATGTGTTCCACAGATTAATTTTATGCTTTAATTAGGAATACTTAAATGTTTCCTTGAAGCCTTTTACAAATTTTTGCCTGTTAATTATGAAAGAACAGTACCTAAATGCCTGAGTGGTGGCTATATAATGAAATCATTTATTATTTTATATTTTCCCAGCTTATATTTGTAACTTGGTGCCATACCAAATCTAACGCATTCCTTTAGTGATGCTCAGAATGCCTTTGGAGCCTTTAGCAAGTGTTAGATATACAAATAGAAACTGTAATATTTACAGCACACTTATTTAGAAGCCTATGAAATGTCAGGCTTGTCTTTAGTGCAGATGTGACTCGTTGTGAAGGAGTCTTCTGGCTTCCTTTGTTACTACATGAAGAATTCATTTTGGCATCTCCCTTTAGGGCCAGTTTCTTTTAAGCCGTGATTGCATTAATGATATCATCTCATGGTATAACCGATTGAATCCTTTTCACATTGGGGAAGAATTAGAGCCTGATCTAATTTGCTACTGACCCATAATCAGCAAAGCAAGGGGTAAAGGACATGATTATCTCTCAGCTTTTCTCTACAGGTATATTAATTTTTATGTTTCATACTACAGAGGTAATTAAATGCCTTTCAATGAGGAAACACTTCATGTCAAGGCCATTTTAAGACCAAGACTGTGCCTGTTTGTAGGGAACAGTGTTTCTTAAACAAAAAGCTGGTTTCATATTTTCAAAGCACATACATTTTGAGGCCACAATTTTTGGCTTATTATTATTCTTACTTTCCTCAGATGCAAAACCCGGATTTCTAGCCGAAGAATAAAAGAACACCTTGATTTCTGCAAGTGTGCATACTTATTTTCTGCATGGTTCAGCTTGCTGGTTTCTTAGATCTATTTACTTGAGGATTAGCAAGATATCAAACGTTCAGGTTGTTATTGGTGATATTCTTTGAAGTGCTGAAAAAAATGAGCTTAATGTCAGCTTTTTAAATATGGTTTGCTTACCACAGCTAAGAAAAACACAAACAGCCGTGGCAGGGAGTCACCCATATGTTATCCAAGAGGAGGCTCATGGCTACCAAGTGGTTTTCTCAAGGAAACCTGCTTCTGTTCACAACCAGTGAGCGGTGCCGGCGGATGGCAGCTAGAGCTGCATGGGAATTTGATGTATGTCAGTGACTCGATGCCTACCGAAGGCACAAAGGAATTTGGCTGTGCATTACACTGACAATGGCAAGAATATTCTCCAGGTCATTAGCACAGAGCGGCCAGAGAAGAGGATGAGAAGGGGCTGCTTCCCCTGCTCAATGACCAGCCAAGGCCGTAGGAAACAGGGGAGCCATCCGAGAACTTAAGACTTGCACACTTTCCTATTCATACCAGAAAAACAATTAGCCTTACATGTAGACTTTCCACATATTTTTTTTGTTTGTTTATTTTCCCCTTGGTTTACTGATACCAGGAACTTCTCTACTAGCTAGAACATCAAGCTTGCAGAGGGCAGCAGCACGGGGTTCACAGCACACCCACTTCTTCAGCTCTGTGGGCAACCAACCAACCAACCCCCCAAGGTTTCTGGGATAGGTGGGTGTCATGTTTGCCTCCATGGAAAACCTTTTTATAGTCCCTAATTCCTAAATGTTCATTTAAACTTGAAACTCAAGAAGATTCCTTGCGTTTCTTCAGTCTGATTATTTCAGTTTTCCCTTTTTATTGATGCATCTACCCAGTCCTGTCTGCGGCTTGTTAAACTTCTGGGCTCAGCAAGTCCCTGTGAGGAGTCCTACAGCCCAATTATCTGACAAGAAAAATATTCTTTTTGTCACTTATGACTTTTTTGGTCATTTTAATAATATTTTATGTTGCATAATGCGTCACGTAATACACAAGACTGTGGTCATTCCCCACCTAGATGGAAGCTACTTCTGGAAGTGGGATCTCCCGTAGATGCTGATCTTGCTGGGCTGTCTTTGAGGATCTGCCAGCACTGTGACAGAGGATGAGAAGGGAAGAAAAAAGGCTTGACTAGCTAGACGATATTTAAAAGCAAGAAGTCCACTGGAGTAGAGCCTGGGGTGGTCCTGAGGCAGGACACAGCTTCAGAGGGCACCACCTCGTCCTGCTCACCAAGTAGCAAGCTCCTGTCCCAAGTAGACTCTTGAACTGAGCAGAAAGCAAGGGCTCTGACAGCCACCCATACTTGCACCTACAGGACTGTTCAGAAACAAGAAAAGTCACCTATGAATGTTAAGCTTAAAAAAGCAGCAGCACTGGTGAGTATTTTTGGCATGAACTGAAGAATCCTTTTGTTCCAGCTCCAGCCCACATGCTGATTCAGCTCAGCAGTTCTCCTCTTCTGTTCTTTTCCTTTCCCAGGGCTTTCTTAAACACTACTTCTGGGTTGCTGTTTTCTTCCAGCCTGCTTCAGTTCTGTTTTGTAATGATGGTTCATAAAAATATTGGCACGTACTCTCAAAGTGGTGGCAATAGTCTGTAGGAGCACACTATCAGTCAGGATATGACTGTGCTCTTTTTTCATGTTTTTGCTATATTTATTTGATCTTATCTACAATAAAGCCTTTTGATAGTGCTGAAGTGATAGAAAGGCATCATATGGTAAATGGTAATCAGGCTTCTCAATATGAAATGGCTTGAATAAATTTGCTCTGTAGAGTCTATCCAAAGCTAAATTCTACTCTAATTTACCACTGAGTCACTGCCCAGACTCCTCGTTAGAGGGTGAGGTGTTCCTGGGACAGGGTGGGTGCTTTCACCCCTACGTGCTGCGCCTGTGTGGGACTTGCTGACCTGGGCTCCAGACAAAAGGCAATTCTAAGTTGAAATGGATCCTGTCTGAGTTCTATTTCTTTCCTGCTCAACACCGGCTATTTACTAAATGATAGCTGAAACTATAGATTTTTTATACTGAATATGCCAGAATCTCAAATAAAGCCAAAATCCCAACTTGGTGCACCCTAACGTGTCTAATACGTTGAGTAGATATTTATATCTAGAGAAATGACAAAACTAGATTTTTGAAATAAGTAAGGAAAAGGATAAAGACAATAGTCTGAATGTGCTGTAGGAAAAAGAGGGGAAATACTTAAGAAGAGCCTGATCTCACCCAGACTTTAAATATGCTCCCAAATGCTCTAAATTTCCCTGCAATAATCACATTTTCATTCTCAGGAGTAATTTATTTGAAGAATATTATTTATTATGAAGAAATTGCATCTGTGGTGGCTGAGCTCTGCATAAGAACCGAAGGGGAAAAAGCATCTAATTATCAAGTGATGAGGCACAGAATCGATGAGGTAAGCTGTCTCCCCACTGACGGCTGCTCTGCCCGGCACAGCCAATGATTCCCCCATGGAGATGTCCTGTATTCAATAGAAGTCAGGGAAAATACAGGCTGTGTTTCCCATGACATCCAACATGCCCCAGAAACCTCTCTTTAAGTGCAGATTTACCCCACCTGGGCTGGAGACAGGAGAGAGATGTTGCCTTCATGGAAGGTGGTATCAAAGGAGCTCCAGGGACATTGACAGTGTTTCAGGCCCCAGGTTGACAATAACAATAAAATAAATAAATAATAAATAAAGAATATAAATAAATAAAATATAAATAATAAAGTGACCAAATAAAATAATAAATAAACAATAGAATGTGTTTATTTATCATGTAAAATCAAAGTCATCTTACACAAATCTTCAGACAGATCAGTCTTTACTTTTTATTTCCCCTCCTTTTTTGTCCATAAGCCTGACAAATTATTTGAAGTTATCCAAAATGCAAATTTTCTTCCTCTGTTTTCAAGTTCATGAAGCTTCTTCATGGATATTTTTAGTTTAGGTAACAAGAAGTGTACACCATCACCATAAATAGAGTTATGGTGGTTTATTTCTTGCATCATCATTTCTCATACAGAATACTTCCTATCTTCTTAATAATTCATATTATTAGGAAGTATTCATACAGAATACTTCCTAATACTTCCTAATAATAAGTGCTGGTCTGTGTCTGGCAAGACTTGTGTCCATATGCTCCCAGCCTGAACCAGAATGGCAGAGCATTTCCACTGAATCCTCTCCTCACCCTTTCAGTTCAAAAGTCTCTACAAAACCAGCTGGCAGTAATTCATCCTGACATTTCATTGCTGGTGGCCATGCAACCACATGCTGCCTCTTCTTTAAGGAGGTAAGTGCTGGGTAATTTCATGATCATCACCTCCAAAACCTTAGGGAATGCTGGAAGAAAAAAAAAAAAAAAAAAAAAAAAAAAGCACCAAGTAAATGCCAGAACCGTAAATGAAAACTCAGGAAGTTAGTCGGTCAGCTTGACTGGGAAGGTTTCAATAAAGACAGCAAGTGGTTTTGGAGGTACTGGAGATCGTCCCCTGGCCAAGTCATGAGCTCAGCTGCAGCTGCCTGAAAACCTGGGTATCTTAAAATGCATTTGCCAGTGAATTTCCACCAGAAATTTCCACCAGTACCCATTTCTGGTACCAGTGTGACCCACTTTGGCCACATTAGCTGGTCAGGCTGAAGGGCTGGTCTCCATAGGCTTCCTAGAGAGCCACTGAGGGGGAACAAGGAACTGAAATTACTGGTCCAGATGCTGGGATGCATTTTCTGACTTGTTGGCTTGTCTTTTCTAATTAAATATACCCAGAAGGACACTTCCCCATAAACTAGATGAATCCCTATAAAGTTAAAGCTGAGTATACTCGATACACTTTGTGTTAACACTCAGCTGTTGGTTTTTTACTGTTCTTATTTTCTGGATAAAGTTTCCTCTTTTTTTTCTGAAAAATATTGTAAGGAACTTGCAATTCAGAAGATTTCAAGCAGCTGCATTTCTTATCCGATGTCCTTTCCCAACACTACTGTGCCATTGTCAGAAATACATAATCACATCCTGAGGAAAACACCTTATTGCTAGATTCTGGTGATTCTGTGTAACTATATTAAAATATTAGAAATTACCTTGGCACACTGATGATTGGTTTTTTTCCCCTTCAAAAGCTGGAGAAAGGATAAAGTGAACATTGGACTGACTACTTTCTCCTTCTATTGTTTAAAATAGTGACTGACCTTTCTTTGGAATGAGAGATCTAAAAATGGCATTCATTGCTGGTGACAGGATGGTGTTTGAGATGCAGGCTCTAGCCCAATCAGTTACTCAGACGTAGGAGTAAGCTATTTCTATTGAACAGTAAGATGGATTAAATGCAGAGTGACATTAAAGGGGGAGAGTAATGCAGAAGCATCACCATTGTTTCTTGAATTTAATTTTAAATAAGTGACCTTAAACTGCTCACATGCTTCAAAATAAATCTCTGTTCTGCTTGGGTAGCGTTTCCACAGTGCTTATTATTTGCAAGCAAGTACGAGTGAGACAGATCCTGAATTTTCATTTCCTTTTCTGATTTCTGTCAAGCTAGCAAGTCTTTAAAAAAACAAGTGAAAAGTTACAATAAAGACTTTTTCAGGAAAGAGACATAAATGACCTGCCCTGAAGCAGTGGTGGGTCTGTTGATGCCACCATGGCTGGAGAAGTCATGGAAGTCACAGGATGCCCAAGCAACCCCCTGCCCCTGGTTGGTGACCCCGGAGGCAGGTGAGACATGGTTTGGGCATGATCACAAGTTGTGTCTTTTCTCCTCAATTTAGGCTGCAGCAGTGACCGTATCCAGCAGAGACCTCAAAACTTCATCAAAGCTATGATCTGCACACCTTATTTCCCTTTTCCACTCCTTATCTCTCTTTTCACTACTCTTGTACCCCCTTTCTTCCACCACAATGTCCTTCCAAAAGATCCTAAATTATATTTTCCCCATCGTGCTACATCTGTTCCCAAATCTGGTGTTTCTAACACTGTCCCCTATTTAACCTCAGCCTTCTGTAGCATCCCTGATGTGCTTTGCCCTTGGAAGGTCACGCAGCCCAAGAAGTCCCTAGTGCTCCCCTCAGCTGCCTGTGCGCTCTGGCCATTTCTTACTTAGCTCCCCCTAAGCTACCTGTGAAGTCCAGGCATCCTTCCTCCAGACAGACCTATCTGGACCTTATGTCACTCCTCACACTACCATTTTGAGTTGGGTTATTCATCCCAGTGGGTGCAGTGGTTTCCCACCTGCCCAGCTCACCAAGCCAGGACAGCCCAGCACACGTCCCCAGCACCTCCCTGTCCCACCTCCCACCCCATTCCCAAGAGCATGTGCTTTTTCAGGCAACACTTTGGAGGAACAGAGACGCTGCTAAGATGGAAAGTGTACAAGATGGTGGGAGGAGCAGTGGCATTTAGATAGTGCACAGTTTCACCTGGCCCAGAGCAGATGATCAGGTGGAGCCTCCAACCAAGACCTGCATCGTCAAAGAGGAAGGAGGTGAAGGGAAGTCCTGAGGTGGTGAAATCTGTGCCAGCAGAAAGAGGCCCCTCTGCAAATCTATGAGGTGGTCATTGATTTCTCTTGTATCTGTGACAGTTCATCCAGAAAGGGAGGGGGAGTGAGGAGAAAAGCCAGACCATGGAGACATCAAAGCGCCCTGCTTTGATGTCTCAGCCCACCTTTGGGTACAAGAGAAAAATCTCCTGCCTGGGGTGCCCAGTGCCTGCGCCAGCCCAGCGCTGCTGTGGCCTCCTTTTGCTCACCTGGGCTTTTTTCCCACCAGGGGCTGGGAAAGGGCTGAGCAGCTGCTGGCTCTGATGATCCTGCTGAGCACAGAGCTCCTGGAGCAGCAGGAGTGGGCGGCTGGCTGGGAACCTGTCACGGCCTGATGCCAAGCTGTGCAGCCTCCAAAGCCAAGCAATGTGCCGACCGCTGAATTATTCTTTTACAGTCTGAACTTGGACAATGCACAGTGATAAGAGCATCACAGACGTTTGGCAGCAGCTCAGAAAGGTACTTAATCATATGCTCAATGTTAAGCGCATCGACAATCACACTTCTCCCCAGGAAAGAGCATTCAGAAGAGCTTTGCCAGGGCTGGGGCTTAGGGGGCCATCGGGCAGCAGCAGTCCCAGACAGGATCATCAAAAGATCCTCTCAATGCATCTCTTCAGTATTTGGGTTTTTAGGTAAAACTGTGAGAAAAAGAAATCACCTGTGGAAAAATGAATTATACATACAGAAGAAGGGCAGTGAATATATTGTGATGGATTTAAGGACTTTGATTTCTTTCCTAGGAAAAAAAAAAAAAAAAAAAAAAAAAAAAAAGGAGGGGGGAAGGGAAGAGAACAGAACTAACTGCCCAGGTGAAGAAGTAGCCAGTTAATAGCTTCAGTGGAAGTAACAGTTACCCATGCTTTTGGAAATGTTTGAGTACACCATTCATATATTTTCAAAGTGAATTATTTCAATTCTTCGATTATTAAGCATAAAATAGCTTGAAATTTACCTAAATGTTAAGTGGACTGAAATATTCCATTCGGGTTGAATGAAAATGTGAAGTAATACTGAAGCTGTTTTAGAAACAAGTATGGCCCACTGAAACAAAATCCGTTATTCACATCATTTTAGTGGAAGATACTAGCAAGTAAAAGTAATATTAAATGTGAACAGCGGAATTTAAATCATTAAGTCAATGGATAGGGTGTATATATATATATGTATGTATCTAAGGGTATAGGTACCTCAAAAATAACAGAGGATTGCATCTACAGCCCTTTGCTGCTGCTGGCTTCTTCAGTAGCCCTCTCTGGGCAACCTCAGCTCTGCCATCACTAGCCCATGGCCGGCTGAAGGACCTGGCTTAGCCTGAGCAGGGAGATGGTGGGTGTTTAGAAGCCAAAAGGCTGATGTCAAACTTTCTGGGGGAAGGTTTGATGTACTGAGGTCTGGGCTGAGGGGTGCTTCCAGCAGCAGGCAGACGGGTGAAGTTGGGGACAGCGGGAGAAAGGGACCCCAGTTTCACCTGCTCCTTATCCCTCTGCCTGCAATAAGGATTCTTACACAAGCTGGNTAGGCTTTTCTGCTTTTAATTGTGACAAAGGCGGTGTCTGTGCATTGCTAAAGCTGTTTCCTCCTGGAAGAAGAGGTTTTGTTACGCTGAGGTACCTACTCGGGGCGATGCTGCTGCATACCCGCAGAGAGCAGGGTCTGAGAACACCCATATCTCACCTCCTGATAAAAAAGGGCAGACTTACGTTACTGAGCATCTGGATAGCCGTAAGCTCAGCAACGAACTGAACCCTAAAAGCCTTCCTGCCACGAGAAAGAAGTCATGAAATCATTTTTATGACTGCACAGCCCTAGCGTGTCATCCTCCATTTACAATACACTTACAAAGTTATTTATTTTATAAAGCTGTGTTGTTGCTATTCCCCACCTCCACACAAAGCAGAACACGGAGGGAAGGCAGCTCTGAAAGGGACCTTTGGCAGCGACCGTCACTCCTGAGCTACATTCTTGCTACTCAGCACAAAGGCTTAATGGGTTTGCAGTCCATCAAGGGCTCCTGTACGTCACTCCTCCTGTCCGCTCCTGCATGTTTGAACTCTTCTATATTGTGTTTGTGTCAATTAAATTCAGAAAATTCTGTTCAAATGACATTAAGGCTTTGACACAAAGTTTCAAAAGCAGTCACTAAGCAAGGCAGAAGCAAGAGCTGGTATTTCATCCCTTTCCACCTACCACAGCTACAGAAGAGGTGGTTGTAACCCAGAGAGAAAACGTTGACTTTCCTTACAATTTTCCTAAAGACAATGTGCAGTTCTCCAAACGCATGTAATTCTTCTTAATAAACAAGACTGATTAGGAGGTTTGGGGTTTTTTTAGCAGCAAAATAGTGCACCTGTGATGCTCTGGGCCATTCACAAAGCGATAGACTCAACAGGTGAGTTATTGGCACATCAAAATCACTTGCTCGCTCAAAGAGGAGGAAAAAACCCTATATGCATTAAAACTATTACTGGTCAAGCTCCAGACCCCAGGCAATCCTTAAACACTGATCCCAGAGAAATGAGGGATGGGGGAGGGCTTTAACCTCTCCTTCCAGCCTGCAGGGCAGGTGTCCTAACCCCGCAGCAGAGCCAGGGTATCTCAGGGGTTTCTGCTCAGGGTGTCTTCACTGGAAGAACCACTTGAACTGGTTTTATGTCCAGATCCCTTTCCCCCTGTGCGGCCCCTGCTGACAACACACCCGTGAGGTGCTGTGGGTATCCCCATGGGCTTTATTTCACAGCAGACAGTAAGAGTCGATGCTGTCTCTTGGTGTCACAGGCTTCTTGGCGATCCAGCCTGCTTAGACCAAGCACATCTGCTGCTCCTTTTTCATCTTTGAGAGGTCCTGCGCACACCTTGGCGTCTTCTGCGTATCGTCAGGGGCATTTGTTTCATTTCACATTTGCAGCTAAGCAGAATTTTATACAGATTCTGAGTTTATAAGGGTGGGGTTTTTATAGTTGCAAAGTTTTTACTTTTTTTTTTTTTCCTTCCTCCAAGAAACAAGGCAGAAAATATGGTTCTATTATGGTATTTGCAATTTTCTTATAGTAGGAATCCTTAGTTTGCTGATTGGCAGCTATCAATTCTTCCTAACAGCATCACAAGATATCCAAATAGATGAACTGCTTCTACTTACCTTCTAGTTGTCTTTGTTATTTTTGTGCGCAGCCATTACAGGAATCAGTCACGGACACTTCACGTTTATTTCAGGATGAATTACAATGTTATTTGGAGAATTTCCTACTTCCCTCTCATGTCAGCCGTAAGCGCCTGTTCCCATTGCTGAAAGGAAGAAAGCTGTGCTGCGAAAATGCTGGACTGCCTTAGTCATTCAAACTGACTTTGAATTTCAAACTTAGACCCCCACATTTTCAAAATTTGTTTCAAAAATATGCTTTAAAACAGATTATTTTTTAAAATTACTTTCTATCATCAGTGGGGCTTTTCAGATGTATATCTTTTATCAAACTCCACCATAAGGTTATAGTGTATCATTGTTGACAGGTGAAGAAATAATGCAAAATTGTCATACATAAAAAATGGAATACATTTGAAAATGAAATTAAAACACTTTGAAAGGGCAATGCCTGCATTAAAAATCTGAATATTCTGGGTAAATTACATGCAGAAACTTTCGTTTCAATGTTTTACACTTTGTTGGACTTTTTTCCATTGCAAGCTCTACAGCAAAAAAAAAGAAGAAAAATTAAAATAGTAACTTCTATTAGAAAATTATTTTGACCAAAAAAAAATCTAGCTGATTTGAATTTTTAGTTTATAATAGCAGGTGGAGTTTAGTTTGCTTGTTTGCCTTTAAAGCAATTTTTTTTTTCCTCACTGCTGTTCCCCACACAACGGTATGGGCAAGAGATGACCCTCTTAAAAAGATGTTAAATGTCAGACACCTCTCAGGCCCCCAAAGCACCTGGAGGAGACTGCAGACCAATGGATCGCAGCTGCCTCTTCTTTTTTCTCTCCGCAGGTGGAAACATGAGGAAGAATGGTTCCTCTCCCTGTTACAAGGAAGACAGGTTCCTCTAAGTGTTTCAAGAGGTTTCTAAGCCCAGAAAGACTGTTTTTTCTCTTCAAAGCATGGGGATGGGGAGGGTGGGGATGAGGCTGAACTGCACAGGAGCCTCTCTGCCCCCATCCCAACCGTGCCTGTGTCCTGGATGAACAGGAGCGGGTGTGGTGCTGCTGAGGATGGCTCCGATACGCAGCCGTGATGGTCCCTCCATCACCAGGGAGCAATTTTCTCCCAGCTCAGTGGGAGAAAAAGAAACCAGGCTGTCAAAGAGGGAGCTTTGAAACCAGCAATGTGCTCCACAGCGAGACAGCCAGGCAGGCAGGACCTAGCATGAGAAATGCTCATTAAGGAATCAAAAAAGAGTGTATGGCTCCTCACTGCTTTGATAACATCTTCAGAGGTGCTCCATGAGCCTCCTCTTCCTCCACAAGGCAGAGCCCGTGCAGAGCGTTGCCTGGCACACACGGGCATCGCTGGGGCTGCAGGATGGGGCAGGACTCAAAGTGGGGAAAGGACAGGTGCTTCCAGCTGCTCATGTCGGGGTCCCTTGCAGACCCCAGCCCACTTACACCACTTTTTTGCTGGCATTTTTTTTGGCTACAGAACCAAAGCCATAGAGTTTATGGATTCAGCCTAAGCCCACAGAACTGTGCAGAAAAGGTCTGAAAGGAGATTACTGGGGCCTGTACCCTTGCTCCAAGGTTGGTATTGATTCACTCCAGCCTTCAGGGGCTCCACATGCTCACGTGATGGTTGCTGAGTGAAATTAGGCCACTAGATTTTCTTCCAGCTGCCAGTGGTGTCTTGCTGCAGCCTCTGGAAGCCACTTCAACCCATGTACAGCTCCTGTCCATGGCACAAGTGGGTCCAGATTCCACAGGGGTGACCTGTCCCCTCTGCTGCAGGCACCATGCAGGGCAGCATGGCTAGCACACCTTGACCTGGGGACAACCATGTCCCTGCGTTGAGAAAGACTGGACAGCTGGGAGCTGTGGGAGACACTGCCTCTCAAGGGGAACAGAGTTGTTCTCCAGGCTCATTTAGCCCTTCTGCTGGCAGAGATGCCTGTGGTATCCAAAAGGCTGCGAAGATGTGCTGATGGGCACTCAGCTCACACAACAGCGACTTTTTCTTACCTCCAACCTGAATCATGTTGAACTGAAGGCAGAAGCTTCCACATGCCACTTGTCAGCTACCCTTTTCAAAACGGTAGGTGATGCCAGGCTGTCCCAACCTGCAGCAGTGTCTGGACAACAGCCCCTTTGTGCCACCACCGGTCCCATCACAGCAGCATCAGGATGCCCTGTGCCTGCCCGGGGACGCGCTGCTCTTAGACACCAACACGTCTTCTTGCTAAAAATGTTGACTGAGAGAGAGCCTGGATGGCCATTCCATCCTGACAGGAAGCACACAAGTCACAGCAGCTCTCCAGTATCATGCTAATAGGCTTGTGGATGAGAGTGCACTTCAGCTGCCTCAGTCACAGAGGAAAAAAAAATGCTGTTTTTCAACCTCACAAAATAATCCCCCTAATGAGACAGAAGAACTCGAGGTATCACAGACAAAAGTCTCACATGGGAAAAGTGTTAACAGCTTCTGTAAGGACCATTTAGGGGCCAGCAGCTCTCCAGCACAGGATGGGGGCACAGGGAGTGTGCATGGTACTTCACCACTGGTTTTTAATACAGAGAAAAATGCAAAAGCATCTCAGGAGAGTGATATAGAGTCAAACAGTCTTAACTCATTCCTTTCTAAAAACTTCTTTTTGATTAAATGGCAGGGTCAGAATGTTTGCAGAATCTTGTGAAACCTGTAGCCTGGGTTTTTTTTAAAGATAAAGACACAATTTCTATCACTGAGAAAATACTTGCTAAAACCCAAATTTGTGACCGAGGTTTCCCATCCTCACAGAATTCTTCATTTTCAAAAGCACGTGTGAATGACTGAAAGTGGACAGCCATTCTTAAACACAAAAATTTCTTGTAATTCTAATTGTATTTTAATATTTATATGCTTCGCAATTGTGGAGAAAGTGTTGCCATTGATGCTGAGCCTGATAGGAGTCTCCTGTCCTTTATAATACAGGAACTGCCCTACAAGAGCATTTGTATGACGACAGTGATAGCGGTAATTACCCATGATCTGAGATGGTCAGCAGTGACATGTTTTATTCAGATGACATAAATCATTAGTGCCTTTGCAACAGCCTGAGAAAATGAGAATATTTATTAACTGTAAAAGACTAATGTCTGCTCTCACAGGCTTTCATTGGTGCCAGCTCAGGTCAAATCTCTGTATGGACGGTGAGGAGACACAGCCAGGCAGGGAAAAATAGAGCCAAAGCTACAATGAAGCCTGGAACAGTGTATCAACAGACCACGCACACTTTAAATTCAGCCCTGTTGTCTTGGAGCTGCTTAACAATGTATTGTGTGTGTATGTGTGTACATATATATATATATATGCTGAATACAGATGTCCTGAGCAATTTCTGCAGTCAGTTTTTAACCTTCACCTGTCCTCAACTAGTTAACATAGCGTGACCAGCAGGTCACGGGAGGTGATTCTCCCCCTCTATTCTGCACTCATGAGACCCCACCTGGAGTCCTGTGTCCAGCTCTGGAGCCCTCAACAGAGAAAGGACATGGACCTGTTGGAATGGGTCCAGTGGAGGGCCATGAAGATTATGAGAGATGGAGCCCCTCTGCTGTGAGGACAGGCTGAGGGAGCTGGGGCTGTTCAGCCTGGAGAAGAGGAAGTTCCATGGAGACCTTCCAGCAGCCTTCCAGGATCTGAAGGGAGCTCCAGGAGAGCAGGAGAGGGACTCTTGGTCAGGAAGTGGAGTGACAGGACAAGGGGGGAATGGTTTTAAACTAGAAGAAGGGAGACTTAGATTAAATATTAGGAAGAACTTCTTTGATGTGAGGGTGGTGAGGCACTGGAAGAGGTTGCCCCAAGAAGCTGTGGCTGCCCCATCCCTGGAGGGGTTCAAGGCCAGGCTGGATGGGGCTTGGAGCAACCTGGTCTAGTGGGAGGTGTCCCTGCCCAGGGCAGGGGGTTGGAACTCCATGATCTTTGAGGTCCCTTCCAACTCTAACAGTTCTATGATTCTGTGTTATAGTTATGCTTTCTGACCTTTCCATGAAAACACTCACAAGGTCAATGGTGGCCAATGCAAAAATTAAAACCGAAACCTGTAATTTCATAAGAAAACTGATAAAAAGTGGGATCCTTTCTCTACTGCCTTCCCTTTTGTAAATCTAAATAACTGATTGCCATTTAATTTTTAGTGAGTGCCTGCCTTCCCATCACCTGGCTGGGCAGAAGGACTGGCCACGTTCCAAATTAAATAATCATGCTGTAGCAGCCTCAGTGTCCCAGAGCGTGGCACTAGATGCCAAGTGAGAGTCTGAGGGAATAACAGCCCCCATCCTACAGCCTCAGTGCAGGGTGAGAGCTGAAAGTCAGAAGGGTTCCCTTTTCCAAGTTACCTACTCCTGTAAGTGCTCAGACAGGCCTCCTGAGACCTGGCATCTTTGCCATCCTGATGGTGTCCACATCAAAAGACAGCAACATAAGCAGCTTTGAGCTGTTCACTGCAGACCCATCCTCTCCCCACTGCAGGACCAGCGGATGATTTTGCTATCCCAGCAGGGAGACTAAAGTCAGGCAGGATAAATCCACGTCTGTCTGTGTTTGAGAGTGTGGGTCCAATTCCTGATCCACAGTGGCATCACACGCAAGGCTGTGCCCACCTCGGGGGTCTGCACTGGGTGGCTGCCAGCAGGGTGGCCTGGGGCACGCGGGACTCTCTCCCAGCCTGGCACGGCAGGATTGTGCCCATGGCTGCGTCTGAGGCTGCTTCTCACCGATCTCGAGAGATGAGAGAATCAGCCGGTCTGTGAGAGCCTACCTCCAGGTCTGTCTGCAACTTCTTGTATTTTCCTGCTTTTCAAAACCTAAGCTCCATCCTGAGGTGATTCCCACATATGAGCGAGTGAAGATCCAAGCCAAAGGAGACATCAAATGCTGTAATCGAAACAGAAGCCAAGTTATTGCCATCAGCTGTCGAAGATGACCTTCATTGTCTATACCATTAGGACGTTATTGACTTTCTATTTCTGTATTAACTTCTTTCCCCAGGCCAAGGAACAGAAACGGGAAGAAACTGATTCCTCACACTTTTACAAAGAATTGCAGACCTGCGATGCTCAGTGTTCAGCCGCTCCATGGGAAGGATGTGCTAAAGATATGATATGTCTCATCCGAAGTTCATTCCAAGTCCATCCAACATGTAGTGGCAGCTTTCATTAGGTTTTGCCATGAAGAAGCTTTACAGGAGACAGGAAAAGAAAGTGGGAAAATTATGAAGTTTGACAGTGATTAAAAGCATTATCTAACCCCCTTCCTTTGGTACTAAAGAGCCATTAATCACAATGTGGATATGGATTTATGTAGTGCTCAGCAGTGACCATGAAGGAAATAATGCTGACTCTCCTGAAAGAAAAAAAAAATAAAAAAAAAAATATAAATCCAAGCTTTAGGCTCTTCTCTGAAATGCTGAGAGGACTCGCAGCCCCCTGGCCCTATCGGTCACTGGGACAGAGTGCTGCTGCCCCGGGGTACTGCCACATCCCTGGGAAAGACGGTGGGATGGAGCTCGGGTGCCCCCTCCGCAGCAGCCAACCGCACAGGGCACCCTGTGGGCTGCTGTCCTCAGGGCACCCTTTCCCTGGATCTCCCATTACCACCCAGGAAATCACCTCTGTGTTCATATTTTTTATGCCAAGGTGTCTCTTACCTTGTGTTCAATACACATCTTTTACAGGTAGCAAGGAGAGGTTTCACCAAGGACAAGACTACTTGAACTGGACTTCAGCAGCGCCCTCATACTTGAGATCTGTGTTTTCACAAGCACCTCCGTGGGCCGTGTCCTGCTGCAGGCTGTCTCAAAGGGACCACCCTAAAAGATTAATGAAACTTTTCATCAGGGTTAATCATTCTCACCTTTAAGAAATCCAGTGAAAGCTGAGGACACGTGGAACCTCAGTGTGATAAATTGGGGGCAAAATTAGTGTTGGCTAATTAATATCAGATACTTGCACCCTGGAACAGGACCGCCATTCTGGATTAGTAGTTGATTTAAAAGAATGTCACAGTTTATACATTGATTCTCTGGTTTTGGTATATGCGCACATTTAGCAGAGACAGCTTGGAAAACTTGGTAAATGAGACTCTCTTTCTATCTCCACCCCCTTTTCCCATCAAAGGCTTCACATATTGGACCAACTGAACTGCAAATGCAAGTTCTGTAGGCGTATTTGTAGAAATATTAATTTGGGGGCACACAAAGCGTTTTCCAGTTTACTCTGTCAAAATCAAACCCAGCTGATTCTAGTAAATTAATTTCCAGGGAGCACACAAATATGGAACAGTGATAACATCTCATTGATAAAGGTTGTATTTTCTTTGACTTTTAAAGTGAAAATTAATTTAAAGTCATTACATGCTCGTTACATTTTTCATTTTTAAAATAAATTACCATTGGAATTATAAAAAAAAAAAAAACAACAAAAAACATAAAATTGCTATTGCTTGCAGATTTGTGGCTTACTTTCTTCTTGTAGCCTTCCGACGGGGGAGAAGAAGTCCCAGCTCTACAAAAATACCCAGACAGACTTGAATTTTGCACTGAAAGAAACAGTTTCCCTGAGAGAAATCTGTGGTTCTGCACCAGCGATTATATTATCTTTTTGGTTTGGAAAGTTGCTCTGGAATACGTTGAGAACATAAAGTACCACTTAAACCTTGAATTGCCTCGTTTGGCTAACTTGAATTCCGAAATTATATTTTGCTGCCTTAGTCCTCTTTTCAGTCTTATTCAGCTGAGATTGCTCAGACATTAGGAATTCATACCAATATATTTCACAGACTATCTTTGGGGAAACAGGCTTTTAAAGCAACTGTCTTTTTAAAATGTGTTTATGCCTCCTTTTTTTTTTTTTTTTTTTTTGAGCTAATGAATAAAATTTGGAGGAGGGAGATACTTCTACCTTTATGGAAAGGATGAAAGAATTTCCACTTCTGCTGTTGGTCCATCCTGATACTCTGCCTACAGAAAAAACACTCCCAGACTCTCAGACCACTTCACAGAGTATAAAATACTGCCATGAGTGCAATTAACATTTTATTAATAACGGAGATCAATGCCCTCTCTGTTAATAGAACTACACTTAAGTTCTTTGATAGACACCAGTGGATTTAGACATATGCTTGAAGTAAGTATTTAGGGCCTTTCTGCATTGTGGTGTTTGGCAAAGGTGTCTGGAGCAACAGGAAATTTGGTTTGAAAATAAAAGGTAAGTCTGCATTTTCTTGGCCACCCACATACGCACACAGGCGTTTCCACCATTTTTCTTAAATGAAAGAGACACATGGCTTAATAAATGCTATGTGGAGAGTTGTCCCTGTCCTGTTTGCCTTCTCCACCTCCTGAAGGAAGCCTCTCACCCAGCTGCAGAGGTTCACTTCCCACCTCTCCTCTGAGCGTCAACTTTATCCTGCTCATAGCAAACTCCAGAAGGTCCTTTTTCACTTATTTGCCCCTGAAAGTAATTTCTCAGGACTCTTGCTCTCAAGGTATCTTTTGTGTCAGTGTTATAATGAGCAGGAAAATAAATCCCCTCTTGGGTACAGAGAGATTTTTCAAAAAACCTGATAACCCTCATATTTGTGAGTATTAAATTCTGTTTTGAACAACAAGACCCAGAAACTATTTTCAGTTTTGATGACAGGCATGCATAAAATCAGTGGTCCCTTATCATTTCAGGACTTCACTTTGCTGCACCTTCTTCGTAGGGCAAATGTTTATGAAATAAGCTTATCCTTATCTTCTGGAACAGGCTGGCTAGTACCTTTGCTTTTGATGACATCTTTCCATGGCGAAACTCAACTTTTGAAAGTTTATAACCCACTCAGGCATGACATTTCTGAGAACCCACTTGATTCCTTTTTTTTTTTTTTTTTTTTTTTTTTTTTTTTTTTAATCTTCTCTGCTAGTGAAACACGAGTTTCATGGGTGCACCTACATCTCCCCTCCCCTGGAAAACCCACTTCTCAACAAAACATCAACGAAACAAAACCAAACTCAATGGGGCAGGAAGACAGAGGGGTCTTGTATGTGCGGTGGAAAAGCAGACTGTTCCCCTGGCTCCCCTCCCCTGTGCCCAGGAAGAAAATCCAGGGTGTTTCCAAAGAAGATACCTGCACTGTAACGGAAGGAGCCACGCTATGTCACACCTGTGGGATGAAAGCCCCTTCTGGTAAAGCTGTTCACTGAGGGAAGATTAACAAAATGAATGTGACTGATGTGCAGTGTATGATGCAAAACTCCCAGTCAGTTTGAGATGCTGCACTTATTTCCATGTATCCCTGTGAGAACATGACCCCTCAAAGGTGACTTCACCCTCACCCACTCAGCTGGAACTCTCTCCCACTCTCTGTGGGAGAGACTTGGGAACAGGCATTTAGTACCAGTCAGTGTATATCTGAGAGTTGCTCTCCCCGAGAGAATTGCTCTCCCTCTTCACAGCTGCTAAAACACCTTCTGACTTCCCAAAGGGAAATATTTATGTCCCATGTTGCAAAGAACTATTGATAATCATCCATCCATCCATCCATCCATCCATCCATCCATCCATCCATTTATCTGTTTTTTTATCCACCCATCAAGGACAGGAAAGGGAGTAAGCACACCCTTTACTTATGAAAGCACTCAGATCCACATTCCACATGTTTTCATTCAAAGCAGAAATTAAATCTAACTGGACTTCATTCTTTCGACTGTTTTATTTTCTGAGCAGTTTTACCTCTTGGAACAGATGTGCAGACTAGGAACCGAGCCATGAATGCAGAGCTCAGGTAAATACCAGTCATTCTACTCTCAGCCTGTGCTTTTCCTCTCTTTTCTCCCGAAAAGAGAAAATTACCACATTCATGCAGATGCCCCATTTTCTAAGGCAGCCTCAATCAGATCTGTTGCACGTCTCCCTCTCGGAAATGGCAGAAGCTACATACATTTGCAGGTTAAAGTACAGTCACCCCCCTCTCTCACAGCTTGCTCCTAGTCCTTCGTGGAGCTGATAAAATAGCGTGTTCCTCAAAGCAGAATTTTACATCTTTCAGGTATAAAAATATCACGCACTGTCTCTAGCAGAAGGGAGTCTTTGCTTCAATTCACTCTCTTTCTTTGCAATCAGCTCCTTGCTAACTAGGATTTGACTTCAGTTTTGTGACTGTGCAGAGGGTGTGCTGTCAACCAGCACAACTCTCAGCTCATCAGAAAGGTAAAACATACTGTGTCGAGGGATATAGCATGGAAAAACCCCACAAGCAGTACGAAGAGGCAGTGGTAAGGTAAGGTGGACCATGCCATGCTGGTGCCTGTGGCCAGGCTGCAAGTGCTGGCTGGCTCTGACCACCTGCTCTGGACCCCTCTGAACCCGCCCAAACACCTCCCTGTCACCATTCCAGACCTGCTGCTCTGAGACAATGAGGTCACTTGTGCCATGGGAAAGCTGTTTATTAAATGTACTGATGAGGGTAAATGCTAAAAGTGAGGCAGACATCCTCTCCTTGCTCAACAGGTGTCTGTATCCTCTTGCTCAAACATGGGAATGACCTAACGCTGCTGGTGTTTCAGAAAAAAAATTGCATTTTTGCGTATATCAGGGCTTGGAAAACCAGTTCTCTCTGTAGCTGCAGATGTAGGGCATGGCCTAGCAGCAGGAATGGCACAACCCTGGATACCTCACCTCTGCTTTCTGTGCCGTGCTCTCCAGGCTTCCTGCAGCTAGAACTGCATCACTTGTGATGGGCAGAAAGATCAGAGCTGGACCTCTCAGCAAGCAGAGCTCAGAAGTATCTGTTAGTCCTTAATGAAGACTAACTGGTTCTCAAATTAGATGTTATGGTTTCACTTTAAAAATACTCAAACCTGAATTTGGTGGGTTTTGTTCCATTATAATTGAATCCGCTCAGACAGAGAAGCTTTATAAGACTAATTACCTACTGCCTCTGTTTGAAGTTAATATTAAAGGCAAGAAAGATAAACACGGGCTGAAGTACACTATGCAAGTAATACGTATAATTACCAGCTAAACCCATGCATTCACGGTCTGTTAACCACCACGCGGGTTTAGATAGTGTTCACACCAAAGCAAAGGCAGTATTGACAGGATACAACTCTGTTTTTATCCCTGATTGCAAAAATCAAGTCAGGAAAAAATAATATTTTAATCTGCCTGTATCCTGTGTCTCATCATTATCATGTAAATAATAAGAACATTTCTTATTTGCCAAAGTCCCGCTGCTTTACTCTTTTCAGGGAGTGCTTTTCTGAGAGCAGAGTGTGAGGCTTGGGTCACTTGTACAAGACATAAAGCTGAGTGAGCAGAGCATTTTTCAGCAGCAGTGAGCTTTAAAGCATCTCTAATCCTACCTGTGTTAACAAAGTAAAGCCAGTTCTGAGCACTTCTTAAAACCCCAATGGATTTGGTATTTGTTTTCGTGTATACAAAGATGATAAAGAATGTAACTGAAAAAAAAAAAAAAAAAAACTCCAAAAAGTGAAGACAGTCCTAGAAATAACTTCATAACAGCATTGATCATGAAGAAAAAACAGCACCAAAATACCCCTGGACTGTTAGAGTTAAATCCAGGAAGGGACCTGAGGCGAAGGGGGGAAGGAAGGAATGGACGACCTCTCCATACCTTTTCAATCAATGTTATGTGACATTTTCACTTTTTCAGATGTACATTCTTTCTTGGAGATAATATTTGGGAAAAGGGATTCAAATAATCCTTTTTCTGCAGAGAAGTGTTTATGGAGCTACTTGAGACAGCGGCATGTATTTCCCACCTCCTCCTGTTAGAGGAGATTTGGCTCTTAACCTCTTCTCAGATGGACTGTAATTTCTCTTTCTCTCCTGACATCAGTAGTTTAAAGTAAGAACAAGCTTCATCCTCAGCCGGTGTCCTACATTTCAGCCTCCAGCACTGCCTCTCCATGGTTAACCTCGTGTACCCACAGCAGCTCCTCAGCAATCAGCACAGATATGCTATTTTTGGCAGCCCAAGGTTCTTGCCTGTGGGACCAGGGTCTCTTCCCCAGTTGGAGGAGAGCTGGGCTGCTGGGCTTGGAGCCCACTTGGCTGTGAGCACCACATTGCCACTGGCCCCTCTCTAACAGGGAACAGAAAGCGGGAGCTCCTAAAAATATATGAAAGGAAACAAGGAGCTAATGCTGCTGGTTTTTGCGCGATGAAGATGCATTATTCATAGTGTACAGAGAAAACAGAGGGAGAGAAGATGCCTGGCAAAACCCCCGGAATGGCTTATTTACCCCTTGAGTAAAGACTTAAGATTTGTTGAGTAGGCTCCATAAATTTAGCAGGACTCCTGCAATGTCCAGATGTTTCTGAGAAGATGAATAATGTTCTCTTTCTGAAAGCATAATGAATTTTTTATTATCTTATGCACTATTTGCATGGGCAGGTCTTCTGAATGAACAGCAGTAAATAGCGGTCTCCGGTGTGGTTACAGGTATCCAGCAAGAGAGGGGAGCCAGAGCCACCCAGCTCACCTGGGAGGTCCTGAGGATGTTCTCAGGGTGGCTGGAAGTGGAGACCACTGTTAAACAGTCAGAAAATGATCACTGAATCAGTGAGTTAAACCTCTCCTAGGAGTCCGAATATAAAAATATTTCAGACTTAGGGCAGAAATCGAGTTAGCACATTCCTTTGAACCAATGCTGCATTTTTTTTCAGATTGGATTCAGACTCTTCTCCATGGCAGTTCTTTAGTAAGGCTGCTCCACTTAGACCAATTTAAACTGGAAGAATGGGAGCTGTGCTTCAGGAGGACAGCAGGACCAGATTTATATCTTTACCTTGCTTATTGTCTGGAGGGCTTACACTTTCATCTGATTATGCTCTCTCCTGTGAGATTCCCTCTATGCTTAAAATAGTAGAAGCCACTAACCCCGGGAGCACTGATAGGATTGGGATGACTCTTAAGTGGTGGTTTTCTATATTTACTGTCTCTATTCCAACTGACCATGCATTTCCTCTATCTATGCCTGCACTGCTGGACCAGTGCCACCACAAGCACTCAAAAAACAGAGCCAGCTTCCCTGACTTTAGAATGGATGTGTGATTATTTTGTGCTTTTCCTTCCAGATTTTGGTTTCTCCTGGCTTAGCAGTCAGTTTGCTGCCCAAGGAGAAGAAAGCAGAGGGCTGAGAGCACAGCTTACGCACATTAACCTTAAAGAGCTGTTGGGTGAGACACAGAAACCACTGTGGGATGAGAGGCAGGACCCGAGACCTCTCGCCAGCTCAGCTTCATCTTCACTGCATCAACACTGACAGCTCTCCTGACTTCATGCAATAATGTACCACTGCCAGGATATCTGTCATTTTTATCGGTTCCTATAGCTCAGCTGCTCAAAACTTCCTGCTAGTGCCATTTAGCCTCTCTCCTTCTCATAGATAGCTCCTAGCTGTTAATACATACTAACAATTTTCACAGTCGCCTGCTTTCCATCTGTTACAGTTTCACTGCTGTTTTTTTGTCTTACTTCCTCTATGATCTCAGCTTGCTTTTGTTGAAGTTACACACTTTTTCATCCTCACTGTGAATTTTCGGCTTTCTAGACATCAAACGAAATGTCTTTCAACAGTGCTCGGTTCTCAATCACACTTCGCTCTATTTCAGTTCCTTCTCGCAGATGACTCAATTCATGAGGGCTCTCAGGTTGGTGCCACTGGCCGTTTCAGGGGTGCAGAGAGGGTTGGTTGGGACTTTTTTCATGGTATACGATGAATGCAATGCAGTCATGCTCTCTTGAACTTTTTAAACCTCCACCCACATGGTCACTCCTTTAGCTGCCAATGCTGGCAACACTTTTTTTTTTTTTTTGCATTACAAAATGTCATTTGTGATTTCCAAATGTTCTGACATTTAAGTATTGTGATGTGAGTCCTCCAGCAGCTGCCACTCACTCAGCAGCCCGCCTGAGTGCTCCCTGTCACCGAGTGGTGGGAAAGGAGCTGACGTTCTCCGTTTCTTGTGTGATTGTGTGTTATTCCTTCGGCCTGCGAGCTGTGTGCTCCGGTGTTGTCTGACTCACAGATGGGTAATGCAAATTTTGTCCTCGCATGCGCTACCCACTTGTTTTTACACAGCTGATGCTCCCCAAGCCATCAGAACTGCTTTGCACATTCCAGTCACATGAGCCTTTTGGGTTTCAGCAGGAGAAAGGTCAAATATATATTCATAAATGGCCAGTTCCAACACTTCATGTTTAATCACCAGGCACGTAGCACCTGGGGCTTCTTTTTCACTGCAATGGTGGCTTGACCTCAGGTAGAGTTAACTCAAACTTTTAATTCTTCCCATGTCTAAAACCTTCCCGTCCCTAGATGCAGAACTGTTAGAAGATGTTTCAGGCTTGCCTGAGGGCATTTGAATTCAGGATTATGGCTAGACAGGGAACATCTCAGGTGGAGCATCCCCAGGTGGTGCAGCCTCCAGAGAGCATGCACTTGATGTGCTCACACTTGATAGAGGAGCTGCAGGCCCGTGGTTTTCTTTCATCACTAAGTAGGGAGGAAATGATGCTGAGCAGCACCATAAGAGCCAATTACACCATTGTGATTGATGGCGGGTCACCTAATGCTTGGGATTAGACCACAGACAGAGGAATCTGCAGAAGAGAAACACTAGGGAAACTTTGTAGCACTCAGTAGAAGTCCTCTTTCATCTGGATGATAATGATGAAGCATTAAGTGGGAAGGATGACTCCCAAAGGCTGCAAGAAAACCATCAATATACTGGTAAAATACTTTATCAGTAGCAGTGATGCTGAGCAGCGCATTTAGGTGCTTAGAGAAAAAGAGTCACGAAGAGATCAGGTCTATAATGGCACCAAGGAGCCTTCAAAGCTAAACAGCAGACAGCTGATTTCCTACAGATCGATGATTTCCTAAGACAGATTTCATCCTGAAGCACCGAGAACAAAATTTTCATAGAGAATTTTTTACTGAGGTGCAAATTTAAACAGCTAAATGGTGTTTATGCATGTGTATGCATATAAATATGTATCAACTTTCCTTCCTCACTTGACATGATTGCAAAAGAAATTCCCATCCTGACTTTTCACACCCACTAGTACAGGAAGAAGGCATTTAAAAGTTGCTTGAATTTATGTATCCACTGTGAAATTCCCGAGCACTGAAAAGTACATTTTGTTGGAGAGAGATGAGTGCTATTTAATGTACTGTTTGAGGGCTCCCAACTGAAATGTTACTGTACATCATGTAACACTTCTAATTGAGTGGGAGTTCACCTTGCTTATCTTTGGCCAAAATTTCATGATGTTATTTGTTGTGTGGCAATTACCTTTTCCAATGGAATTAGAATAACTTAACCGGTGTTACATACATGTTAATTAGTGGTCAGGAATCCCTGAAAAAAGCACAGAGGAACTTCCTGCCTCCAACAGAGCAGAACGCAATTGTTTGCTGTTAATGTTGGTATTATGTGCTGTGGGCGGTAGATCCTCAGGTATCTACCTGAAGTAGATACTACAGAAGTGCGTGCAAAAAGATACAGGTAAAAATCCAACATAATGGAAAAGAACAGCAAATAAACAGCTGTGACGCATCTTTGTCACTCAGCATAATAAGCCTTGTTCAGAGAAGAACTTGGCTCAGGAGACACAGGTGCATCCCGCTGTCTCCCTTCTTGCCAAATCAAATCCATCTCTGCCTATTTTTGCCCATAAGCTGGTCTCTCACTAGTGAAAACACTGCCCTGACCCTTGAGGAATATCCTTACACCTGTCAATAGCTGTGCTCTGCGCCACAGCTCCCAGTGCTGCTCCTGCTTCATCCTGAGCCTCATCCCAAGAGCCTGTGTCGTTCTTAGACACGTTTTTGGATGGATGAAGCCTCAGGAGCTAAGAGTAGGACTTCTTCTGTCAAGCAGCCTTGTGCTTTCACACAAATAGGCTTGAAAAATTGAATTAGCCCTGTGTTGGTTTCTCTGGGCTCCTGCCTGGGTTGGTCCTGCCTGCAGGAATGCTGGGGCTAATGAAGGAAATACTGAAAAGGCTCCAGACCGAGCCCGAATTCAATGCCAGGGATATTCAAAAGAGATTTCCACATCATGCAGATTACACATATTAATTTGAATTTGATTTCCTTGCTGGTTTGCATGATTGGCTTATTGTCATGTGTGTGGAAGTGTAAATAAATAAATGCACTTTCCTTATGCCTTATGGATACAGTGTCATAGATTTGACCTTTTTGTCTTGGAGAGCAAGCCCCACAGACGATTATACAGTAAGAAAACATGTCAAAGAAAATGTTTCTTAGCTGCAACCCTCACTGAATTAATACGTGACTCAAAAGTCTGCAGTCACTTTTTCAATTACTACCAGCTTTCCTAAGAAAACTTTTTGACAGTAAAACAACAGATTTCACTTGCCACAAGCCTGATAAACATAAGGAAGGAGTTAAGAAGCAAAAATATCAAGGATGATACTGCAGCAAATTTAGCTCTTCTGATTTCACCAGTGCCAGTTACGTCTGGGCAACTCTTCTTGAAATGACGCTTGGTCTTGGAATTATTTTAATTCCACAGAATAAATGCACTGGAAAATGCAAGCTGGATTTTTTTTCAGAAGGATAATGGTCAGAAATTCAAAGCATCTAAAGAATAATAAAGAAGAGAGATTCAGGCAGCCTAAATCCACCAAGTCCCCATGCTCAGGACTGCTTACTGACCAGCTCTGGGAGCACAGAGCACTGCAAGTCTTAAGCCCTGGGACCTCAGTGAAACTGATTCCAGCCATGGGTTCAGATATTACCATGCGTGGGACTGACTTTATTTAGGTAAATTTGTACCTATTTCCCAAGGACTACTCTGTGTAAAAGCAATGCCAGCCAGAGCACCTTACATTTTTTGGCACTAAAGGGTTTGTGCAGCTTGACAAGGCAGGAGCAGCTTTCTGGCGGTTCTTGTGTCAGCTGCATCAGCGCTGCTCCATCTTTATCACCTAGTGCAAACGGAGCAAAGTTTGCAGTAATTGTACACTGACCATATAGATTAAAAAAGAATAAAATCACTTCACATTTTCCCTTGCTATATAGAAACAGAAGGAATCTAGATCTATAGAACCAACACTGTTTAAGAAACCTAAAGGCTGACTTCAGAGAAAGATGTGCAAAGATCAGGAACAAGCAGAAGCTCTTAGACCCATAACTGATATCAAGGAAGATATAAATATATAAATTCAGGTCATCATGAGGGTAGCTCAAAGTCACTTGTTTCAACTTAGAGATTTGCACATTTGCGAATTTAGAAAGACCCTACCCAAACCTGGCAGGAGCACACCTGTGCCACCAGCCACGGGAGGTGCAGCTAGAAAGGAAACACCAGGTTAACCCAGGTTGTTTTGCTGAGCTCCCTCCAGCCATGAAGTCACATCTTCAGCCTGGGCCTCTATGATTAGTGGCAGACCAGTCAGCTCCGGGTTCTATCTTAGACGGGAAGGTTTTGTTTAAAGAATCGTTCCTGATTTCTATGACTAATGTGTTTTCTCCAGGCTTCAACTTGCAATACGCGTCCTATAAATCATGTTCAAAAGAAAATGTTTAGAAAAGCAACCAAAAGCTGTACAGCTTCAGCCTCTTACTAACCATTGACAAAGATCTACAGCACGTACAGAACTGCTGTATCTTCAACCTCAACTGTCTGGGTGTGGTCACTGATTTGGGGAAAAGTTGCTAGCAAAGATTTTGGACAGCATTTGCAGCAGACCACATCCTGCTGCAACCGCTCATGTATTTGTTGGTAAATATATGATGAATTCACACCAGCCAATGTAACAGAGCAGAGCAGTAAAATATAGAGCAGGAGTCAAGAAGTCCACCTTCTGGAGAAACCACACGGCTTGACAACAAGTAGGGGGATATTTATATTGGAATTATGTGACTGCTCACTGTTTGACTTTACTGATGTGAAAACAGGAATAGCAATAGAAAATACTGTCTTCTGTTAATAACCAGCAAACACTGAGCAATCTTCTTCGTCCTGTAGGAGTGGGCTGACTGCACGGCTGTTCATGTTTTGGTTACACTTGTTTGGAGGGGGGGTTGCCCTCCAAATATTCCTAACATTCACGTCCTGCTCTGCTTTACTTTTCCCCGTAGTTACACAGCTCTGCTATAACTTCCCTTTTGGAAATTAAATTTTATTATCAACTTAACACAAAACATATTAGCTTTTTCTTAAAATTCTGGCCCTTCAGCAGATCATTTCCTAAGTCTTCATGTTAGAGTCAAGAATCTCACTCTAGCAAGGCTACTTGATAAGCATTAAAATTTGGCGTTTTTATATGAAGGACAGTCCTCAGTTGTCAATTAATTTCACTAACCTTTAAAAAGACTCAAAACATCCTTCTCTATGTTGAAAATGTAATTTCTGCCTCCACATGCTAAAACATTATTATCAGAAAGCTGTATTTTCCCTGCATTCGTAATGAACGTATCACAAACATAATTGCTTCAAGTCAAAGGAGGTAACCAATTCCGCGCTGACAACATTTTTATCTTTTAAAAAGCAGTCCTGGCTTCTATCAGAAAAAGACCTACTCCTCAAAAAAATCCAAACAGGAACAGAAACAAACAAGCAAAAAAACCCACCGACAAACAAAAAATCTAAGCCAAATCCTATCAGTTCAGCTTTATTTTGTGTTTCAAATAATCAGGAACAACATCATCGTGTGTCTTTTGGTCTGTACCTCCCTAGCTGTTCTAATTAATAGTGGCTTGAGGCAGTATTTATTTCTTAGCTCATGAGATAATAGGTTATTGATTGATCTGTGAGCTAATAGCCAAGGTTATGTCTCATGTAAGAAGTGATTGTGTGGACTGAAGTTCATCATTGATCCTGTTACCACACACTCAAGGGAACCGTACATTTAACTGTCACATTAAATAATAAGAAAAGACCCTTAATGACATTTATTGACTTTTAAAGATGTGGTTCCTCACCTGCACCCACCACCAGCTGCTGTGGTTGGTTCAAAGAGCCGGTAACGTTGCCATGATCTTACATTTGGTGTTTGCAGTTCCCCAGATCTCCCCCAACCATCAGTGGAAGAGCGGGAAGAGGTGACCTGCTGAAATCAGCTGCTCCTGCAATGATGTTCCAGAGCTCCTGCTTCATCTTGTGGCATTGCCAACACAGCACAGCTACCAAGAAACCATGAGATGAATGAAATACCCAAAGGAGTATTTTAAAGTACGAAAAAAGAGTAGCAGAAAAGGTACATCTCAGAAACTAATGGAGCCAAAAGGGCAACTTGGGATTGAATGGAAATATTGAACGGTGAACACACAATTGGAAACACAGAGCTGGATGCAACTTTGAAGGTTCATTCTAATGAAAGTTTCAGGATTATAAAATCTGCTCTCGTTGCAGATTATTTGGTGAAAAATGTTCGTTTCAGTTATATCACTTTGGGTCTTCCAAGTCATAACATCCAGAACAGGAAACCTTATTGAAACCTGTATTTTTGAAATGTGTTTCAGAAACATGGAGGTTCTAATGAATCCCTACCATTCTGTAAGATCATTTGTGTTCCTCCAAATTGGGACATTCAGAATAGGAAACTGTCTGAAAATAAAATTATTATTTTACACTGGAACATTCTAGACTGTTCTAATTGCAGACAGAACCAGTTGTTCTACTATTCATACCCGTATCCATTTATTAAATTAATTAACTCTCTCTGGCCCTATACAAGCTTTAACTGAACTTCTGATTTTCAGGTGCTTGCCCAGCTCAGTCAGGATTGTCTAGTTTCCTTGTCCATCTGCATGCAATTTTCAGGAACAACACTGCTGAAGATATGTGATGGGAACCTAAAAATTATTAATTTCTTTGACACAAAAGCCTTTTGGAACAGCATTACTCAGTAACATGCACACCCTGTTTTTATTAAGCCATGTAGTGGGGAAAAAGCTGCCACCAAATCTAAGGAAAAGCATCGCAAAGTTAATTTGCTTTAAGGTATAGAAGCTCCTGGAAAAAAAAAAATTGTTATTTTCTCCTCTTTCAACTATTATGGAGACGTAGCATTTTTATTCTTTCATTTATGTCAGTTAGAATAACAAATGATATATTATTACATGATCCAGAGCCAGCCTCACTTTGCATTAACATTACACTCTCTTCATTGTATCTAGTGCCACTTTTCCAGTTATTTTGTGCCACCCCAGCTGCTTTAGATACAGTTTCAATTATAAAGGATACTTGAGGATGTACAAACCCATCAAATATTTTGGCGTGGCTGCCCTGCTCTGATGTAGCTGAAGAACCTGTCTGCATTTCCAGGGGACGAGCTCCAGGTGCACATCTGTCTCCTTCAAGATCTTTGTGTAACATCAACAAGCTAAAAACTACCTAAAGGTATTGGGGAGAAGATGTCTTGCAGTCTAATCGTGCACATTTACTGTAAGTGCCAATTAAGGGCCAATGTCCGCTTTAATTTCCTCTGAATTCAGTACAAATCCAACAACTAAATCCCAAGCCCAGCTGAGGGATATTTGTTAGAAGATACTGAGCTTTTCTGCCCAGGCTTGAGCAGATCATGCTGATTAATGGAGAGTTTCCAAATGGATCTTCATGATTTTAACAAAGCCAATGCTTTGGTGGAAAACAGTGCACAATGTGGAAAGAAACTGCATCTATTTTTTCAGAGCAAATAATTTAAACGAAAGACAGTGAGACTTACTTGCCTCGTGGTAGCCTGCCTATTGATTGTCTCTAAAACTATATCTTTTTAAGACTAAGGATCTTCCTGTGAGCCACTTTTTAGGTTTCTAACAATAAATAAAAAAGTTCCCTTTTGGCTTTGGATATGGATTGAAAGGAATTAAAGCCATGAAAGAAACTTACTCTGAAACCGATGAGCTCTGCTTGATTTAAGATTAAAATAATTCTGTGCTGAATTTCATGACCGGGCACAAAGGAAGGTGCCAGCATGAAGTCACCAGGATCTATCCAGGGATACACAAATGGAACACGATTTCCCTGAGTGTTTACATTGCTTATACACCACTTAAAAATAGTTTAATGGAGACTAAGGCTCTTACAGGAACATATTGTACTATTTATCATTGGTAGTTGCACCCGTTTTTTTAATTAATCTTCTTTGAGAACAAGGAAACACAACATCTGGGAAGTCCTGCTCTCCAGCCCTGCTCCTTGCTGTGCGAATGCCAACTGCACCAGGTGTTGCTGGAGGCTGATGCCTACTCCTGGCCTGGCCAGGCCTGATGTGCAAGTCAAGTTGACAAGGGAAGAGATAAGACTTCCCTCGTTTCTCCTCCCGGTACTACATGAAAAGAAGGAAAGCTATGAAGACAGGCCGAGAGAGCTGGAGCAGTTCAGCCTGGAGAAGAGAAGGCTCCGGGGAGACCTTCCAGATCTAAAGGGAGCTTCAGAAGAGCTGGAGAGGGACTCTGTCAGAGAGTAGAGTGACAGGACAAGGGGGAAAGGTTTAAAATTGGCCCATCCCTGGAGGGGTTCAAGGCCAGGCTGGATGGGGCTTGGAGCAACCTGGTGTGGTGGGAGGTGTCCCTGCCCAGGGCAGGGGGGTTGGAACTCCATGTTCTTTAAGGTCCCTTTGAACTCTAACCATTCTGTGATTCTAGCTCTGCCTTCCAGATCTGGGAAAGAAATTTAGAGGCTGCTCTTTACAGCCTTTCAAAATGAGTCCAAAACCAAACCAACCCAAAACCTCCAAGAGATACTTTAACTTGTACTTCTTGTGTATTTTACACTAGTGCAACTTCAGCAAGTTTCCATCCAACCACTATGATATTTTCAACCAGCTCCTCTTGGCTTCACCCGTGGGTTTCTTCAGGGCTTATAAACACCCATGACCGAGGCACATGAGTGATGTGCTGAACCTCTCCTTAAATCCAACCTTATCCTCCAAGCCTGGATGAGTGCAGTTGGTTACCCACAGGCTCCAGAAAGCGGCGAGCCTTAGCAAGATGTTCATAAGGCTTTTTCTAAGAAGAGTACTAAGAAAATGCCAAATGCAAAGAGCATCTGAGTCTTCACAGAGCATGGGAACATCCAGGCTGAGTGACGGGATTTGGTACCAGCCAGCTGCCACCGGCAAGTATTATTCTCATTTCAATTTCATGTTCTTCTAAATTAAAGGCCCATATCATGATGCTTTAAATTGTCAAAATCTCTGTTTATACAGGTAAAATATACCATGTAGAGTAAAATGTATCAGATAATAAGCAGGGAAATACCAGGCTCTGCAATAAAGGAAAACAAATTTGCCTTTTTTAATAATAAAGAACGTATTTCTCTAAATAATGCATTAGTGGCTTTTTTTTCAAGTAAGAGGCTACTACTTTCCACTGGGTATCAGTCAGCACAGCTCGGATATTTTTAAATACTTCTAATCATGAATCTAAAATATGTTAGCATAGTAAGAAGCTTAGCGGCAATAAAAAGAACATAAGTGGAAAGGTAGAACGGGTGAGAACCAGCAATAATGTTTTACATGATATCAATCTCATTTTTAAATAGTTTCTTGTTTCTATGCAAAAAGGTACTTCCCCTGCAGTTGCCCGGCTGGGAAGCAGGTTCAGGGCTGTGGGAAACACAGGGGAGTCCTTGACCTGTGCAGTGCCTGGAGCCACCCTGAGCTCCTCATCTGAAATATGCTGAAGAACCATTTCTAATAATACGATATTTTCATATAGAGAGAAGCTCTATCTAATTCTGCCAAAATTCAGATGGAAAAAAAAAAAATATTCCTACACAAATTAATAAATACAGTGCTGGAGAAGGATGCAAGAGACAGGGCTGCTTTCCCACCTCCTGCCCCTCACTGCAGCCCCCTCACTGAATGGGCTCTGCCTCCTCTCAGGTGCTCCGTTCTGTCCCCATCCAGACAAGTCTTCCATCAAGTGTCTGAACGGTGTCCAGCAATAGACAGCAATGACCTCAGCTGGAGCCTCCTGGCCCCCAAAGAGACAGACATCCATACTTCCAGCCACTCTGCTTTGCTTTTAGAACAGATGAGGGTTATCCCTTCAGCTGCCGTATCATAGGAATTTCCATTACATCACAGCTCTTTAATAATTATTAAAAATAATAATACAGGATTTTTCAGCTCATGTGATCATGTGATTATTGGCTATCAAGTGCTACTCACTAAAAACAGTTAAATGAACCCTTTCCTCTAGGAAAAGCACAAAGCACAGCATTTTCTAGACCTTTCCTGTAATGTTGCTGCAGCCTTTGCTGAATGAATACGTTAGAATGAGGCAAAAAAGCAGAAAATCACCAAGTGCCTCAGTGTGAACCTTAACATTAAGCATTTTCAAATGAAGAGAAAAATATGTCTTTTCTTTAATAGTCTGGAATCAGTTTGACAAAGTTGAAAAATTATCCTCAGGATATAGTTTAAGAAAGGGGATGATTGCAAAGCACATGGTTGATTTTGTTCAGGATTAGGGAATTCTGCATTATAAAAGGCTCTCAAACAGCTATGATGACAAGCAGATGATCTATTTATACAATGTTTTCTAAGAAAATACCCACAAAGGTGAGCTCTCTGTCAGATCGAGGGCAGTTGCCCATTTCATACTATGATTATTTTTTTTCTCTGCAAAAGCTGAAGTTCTCCAGAGCAGTGCTTATGTCCCACTCTGCAGAATACGACTGCTTTGACCACAGCAATCTTTTCAGAAATGAAAGTACTCCATTCACCGAAGAAAGTTTATGAGTGATGTGCTTCCTCCTACCATTTATTACTAAAGGCTATGTTAGTAAACACCTTTCAAAGTGCATTTCATGCCTAGCATGAACCTATTCGGTGTTGCTTTTTTTCCTGATTTACCAATTTTAGCAAAGACACGGACATGTCTAAATGTCATAAATACTTAGTGCTCACCTTGACATGGCATTGGTGGATAATTTAGCTTATTAGGTTTTTCTCGTTTATGTCGTTTGGAATC
The DNA here is from genome assembly GCA_013398155.1 of Pedionomus torquatus. Lineage (NCBI taxonomy): Eukaryota > Metazoa > Chordata > Aves > Charadriiformes > Pedionomidae > Pedionomus > Pedionomus torquatus. Next base: position 124,964 of record VZRU01015400.1, read on the forward strand.
TTTATGCTATCTCTGTTCACTATCTTGCTGTCAACATTTCAAAGCTCTTTCTGAGCTCCCAGTTGTATGGAACGGGGTCAAAGGGCTTTCACCGACTTACTTTGAGGGTTATTTTTTCCTAAGTCGCTAGAAAAAGTTCCTGCACTGGACTCTTCTTCAGGGCAAGGAGAGCTGCAAAAATGCTGCCAGGATTTACAACGTCTGCCACCTACAAAACCATCTCAGATGTTCCCATTTTACTTGGTCAACCATCTCCCTGCACTAGGCTCATCCATAACGGGGCCAGATGACTTTCATCCCTGCAGTGTCACCTGGGGCTGGCTCTGGGGAGCAGGATTTATCACGCAGGCTCTGGCAGGTCATCAGCCACGTCAAAGAGAGCTCTCCCGGGAAGCACAATGACATCGGGATTTGCTTCCCGCTCCAGCTTTGCCCAGTAGGGGAGTAAGCAGGACACCTTATTTTCCCAAGTTTATTTGTCAGTACCTATAAAAGTCTTTCTCCGTAGAATCCTCATGGCACAAACAAAAAAAAAACCCCAAAACTTTATCTTTTGGTAAAGAGAAAAAAAAAAAAAGAAATCTTACTTTTGATGCTCACCCTAGTTAAATCTAGAAATCACAAGGAATATGCATTTCACATCCTCCTGCCCCTGACAGAGATGCCAGGCTCCTGCAGTCACACAGGGGTCGCTCAGCACTCTTGAAGTGGTCCAGGTTGAGAAGGCACTGGCACAGCCTGGTGCCACCCCACTACATACACATTTCTTCAGCTAAATTATCTACTCTACAGACCGTGTCAAGAGCAAAACTGGAGTCATCATTAGCATTCAAGCACTGTACTTGCTTAAAGGCACAACACGATTAATCCACTGTCACATACAATTAGTAACCACCATGTTGGCACATAATGGTAAAGTGTTTTTTTTTTTAATTTAGCTTATGTGCAGCTAATTAGACCTTGGTCTGGAGAGCTGCACCACAGGCATTTCTCCTGCAAGGAGCTGGTACCTTCTGCCACCATCGAGGGTAAAAGATGAGGGGAACTCTGCTCCCTCTCGGACATTTTCAACTTGAAAGACAGTTCTGACATCTCAAACTAAAGACGGATTATTGGATCAGGACTGTAAAATGTATTGGACCAATTATTTGAGACTTTCTTAGCAACTCTGATTATCTGCAATGATGTTCCTTCCTCCCCTTGGCCTCAGGACAAAAAGAAAAGTGCATGGATGATGTACAATGTTAGACCAACTAGAAATTAAGGCATTTGTCCTACCAGTTAATACACGTGCCAAGAAGTCAAGGTGTTCTTAAAGCTGTTGCAAATGTTCACCATGTGTGAGTGCTCGTGAACTTCTCTCAGGATTGCTTTAGCTGCAAAGTCTCCATTACATTGTCTCATGGTGTAATTCTTATGGATAATACAGTCATAGAATCATAGAATGGTCAGAGCTCAAAGGGACCTTAAAGACACCCCCATCCCTGGAGGGGTTCAAGGCCAGGCTGGATGGGGCTTGGAGAACCTGGTGGGAGGTGTCCCTGTAGAGGATCTGGGCCCTGCAGCTGTCTCAAATTAACAAGATGACCTGGTATTATTCCACCCAAACCAAAACAATCTAAGAAAACTGCCTGGAACAGGAAGCTTTCTGGAGGACTGTCTGAAAGATAATATGCTGAATATAAGCACTCATGAGAAATGTTGTTGTAAAGCTGTAACTGATAAATTCTAGTGAAGGATTCCCTGTTTATTGGCATAAATAGTAGCAGAAGGCGGCAATCACAAGCATTATCTTATCCCATGACAGTCTGCAGGGAACACTTTAATTTTCTTTCATGTTTCAGACTAACAGTTTCAGTCCTGTAAGAACAAGACAAATGTTGGAGCATAAAATGTTCTCCTCCAGAGCCTCAGAGAAAATCTACCCTACCCTACCCAGGCTGCGAGAACCTGTTAGCATCAAACCGTATTAAATTCATCACTTCTGAGCTTTTCTGAGAATAGAGAAGCACTGAAGCCTACCTGAGCTCTTTACCTTTCCCTTCCCTGTTCATCATAGCTGATCCTGGGACTATTCTTTACCAAGCATTTTCTCCAGGAAAGCCTGCTATTAGATAACCCCAGGACATTGAGTAGAGCTTTGCCTCACTGTCCACCCGTGGTCTTACATGCTGAGCTTTGGTAACTGTGAAAGCATTAAACAAAAGCAATACCAGTTTCAAAAGGCTACATAGCATCTTCTTAGAAAGCACAGTTGATCTCAAGATGGGTAAAATATAGTGAAGTGTTAAACATCTGATGAAAGTGTTTTCCCCATCCCTGGAGGGGTTCAAGGCCAGGATGGATGGGGCTTGGGGCAACCTGGTGTGGTGGGAGGTGTCCCTGCCCAGGGCAGGGGGGTTGGAACTCCATGTTCTTTAGGGTCCCTTCCAACTCTAACCATTCTATGAGTCTATGATTCTAAAGTCCAGACAAAATTCAGACCCGATACTTCTCAAATTTATCTTTATGGGTCAGACCCAGGAAGTTAATGGAAAAACTCCCAACTTCGAACAGATCAGTCTATTGCCTTGTATGCTTCTCTGCCTCCTGGGCACAGACATATTTCCCACCACCCTACTGAGATCTGGATGAAAGGCAAAGGATGATCAGGTGATGAAGGCACACAAGAGAGCCCCAGTGTAAACACAGAAACAGGAGAATGTGATTTCCATTTGGGAAGTGGAAGGATTCTAACCTTTTTACTTACCACTGCACAAGGTAGTCCACCTATTTATGGTAGAAACTTGCTTAATGAACATTCTGGCTGTTAGGTTTCAAGCCTAAACATGCCTTTTCAGCTATAAGCAAATTCTCGGGATCATGATCCTACCCTAAATACACCAGAAGAATGAGGAGAAAGGCAGCTGACACTGACTTTCATAGACACTCTGAAGGAGGAGAATCTGGCTCAATGATCAGACAATGTCTATCAAAACAGTGGTAACCAGATGGTTACTGTCTCTGTCCTGTCCATCTCTTGCCTAAAAAACTTAATGGTACAGAAAGGTTGAAGACAGTTCCCTGAAATCCAGTGGGCCTGATCAAAGAGATTCGGTAAGTAAAAAAAAAATATACCCTGCTTTATCTACTTTCTTTTTCTACTTAACATTAAACCACTGCCTTTTTTACTGCAATGTTTAAAATCAGAATATCTAGCCATACTTAATCTTTTTCTATCTCCTGTCTGTGACTAGAGCACCTTACATTACCACTCACACAGGGAGACAGATCATACCAGAAAGACTCTAAGACAGCAAGAAATTCAGCCTGTGTACCCTGATAACTTCCATCTAATACATGCCTGTGTGTTTCCCTTCTGGAAGCGAGCAGGAGATTCCTGGGACACTTCTCCCAGCCTCTCCTACTTTAGATCAAGGGGATAGCAAACATATTGAATTTTGGCTGTGCAACACAAGTGAAAAAATCTCCACAGAAATATTTTTAAATGCCTGACATCTGGCTTCAATTAAGTTTATCTGCATTAATAAAGTACATTTCCCACTCAGTGGGTGAGGATATTTTTTAATCTTTTATACTGTCATCCAATAAGCCTGAAAACTGATAAAAAATACATTCATGTGCAAATCTGTCCTTTTTCATTTCCCTTTACTTTTTTTTCATCCTACTTCAATGTTTTGAAACCCAACCTCTTTGTGAGTCATGTAAACAATCCCTATTGGCACTGCTAATGACAAATGTACAAAAGTAAAGTGTCAGCCACTGGGAGGGAGAAGATAGGCATCAATGAGCTGTGCTGAGATGCAGAGGACTGGTAACGACGTGTGGAGCCTTTCAAGCTTTGATCATTGGTTTGGATCCGCAATAATCAAACTGACCTACTGTTATAATCATGTGGTAATTACCTGGTTGTCTATATGTGATTGCAGGGTTCCTTTTATCCTACAGTGGACCGTTATTCTGCTTGCTGACAGTATCTGTTGTCTCTCTTGCTATCAATCTCAACCATTCAGTTAACACTAAAGTAATTATTCTACTCCTCTCCCAGGATTCCTCTTCCTCAAAGCTCCATGTCGCTCTTAGAAGGTAACGCTTTACAACAATACATACCCATCTTCCAGCTCATTTTTACTAGAATCCTTTTTTATCCACCAGGGATGGAGCAGGAACTTCTTTAGTGGGAAACAGGAGGAACAAAACACCTTTCTGATTAGAGACTGTGCTCTCAGGCTCTTGCAGAGCATCTGGTGACACAAACACAAACAAACTGGAGACAAAGGCTTCCCAAGTTCTTTATAAACATCAGTTCCCAATATCCTGCAAGGATCCAGTGAAGTCCTCATGGATCCTGCCTATACGTATGTGCAAAAAAAGTTGTGGTCCACCTTGTGTCTGCTGAGATAGTTCAGAGCGACAGTTGGGCTCTCCTTCTCTAGAAACGCTACCCTTTGAAGGCAACCTTGTCCATTGCCATCCCTCCCTCTCAGCCTCCCTGGAGGATGAAGGCATCTCACTGACTCCCAGCACTTCTCTGCCCACGTGCTGTGAAGACTTTTACCATGTAACACAAGACGGGTTGTAGGGTACATATATTTGTTTTCATAACATTTTTTCCCGTAATCTTCATTCAATGAATCCTACAAGTGCACCAAAATGTTACCTGTCAATCAGGCCATCAGCTTAGAAAATGTCTAGCAGCAAAGAAACATAAAATGAAGCAGCTACAGTGTAATTTTCTGATTAGTCTACTGGACATTGATTCATTTCAACAGCTCATACCTCTGTTCTACTAAGTCATCTGGCAACTTCAGACTTCTGAAAATTACATCCTTTTACCAGACATAAAGTCTGTAGTGCTCATTGAAATATTCACGACAAGAAACATTTTATTCAATTGGTGAATTGCTCTTACAGTTAAAACATAAATTGCCAGCATGCCATTACTAAGGCATGGGAGAACTTGATGGACTTGCAGTAATTTATGAATAAAGATAAAGAATAGGAACACTGTGATAAGCATGAAGCAGCCAAGGGCTTCTTCTGTGTAAGTTGTAATTTTGTTGTGGTTCTGACCTAATCAGAAAAAGACAGATGATGTCCCCTCTCCCCCCTTTAAGAAAAAGGGAGGGGAGGAAGAAATTAAAGAGATTCAGGAGTTAAGAAAAAAACTAAACTACTTTAATGAAAACATAAATAATAAAATCATATAATAAATAATAAAAAGAAAACTTAAAAAAAGGGAAAAAAGGATATAGAAAACCATATCAAGCTCCCAGGATGAGGACCACGTCACCAGCAGCTTCAGGAAAAGTCTCAGACTGGACTCGGTGATGGACAGGAGCTGGATTCCAGATCTGAAGTCAGGAATACTCTGTTAGGGGTCAGAGGCAGAGGAACAGGCAAGGTCCTCCTTAGACATCAGCCATTGAAGGAAAAAAAGTTGATCGTTTGATCCCTCAGCTTTTATACGGGGCATGNTCATATAATAAATAATAAAAAGAAAACTTAAAAAAAGGGAAAAAAGGATATAGAAAACCATATCAAGCTCCCAGGATGAGGACCACGTCACCAGCAGCTTCAGGAAAAGTCTCAGACTGGACTCGGTGATGGACAGGAGCTGGATTCCAGATCTGAAGTCAGGAATACTCTGTTAGGGGTCAGAGGCAGAGGAANAGCACCATCCCTTGGTATAGTCAGGTCTGATCACTGGGAAAGGGAACAGTTTCTGACCAATGTGCTGTTAATTTCAGAGCTTAGTTAGTTTTAGAAAGTAAAATTTTAAAACGGAAAATTGGTTCATTTTACCTCAAACCAGGACAAATTTGTGAGCAGATATTTTTGTAAAAAAAGTTTTTAAAAAAGAATGAAAACAAGAAATGCAATCCAGTACCTAACTAACTAGCTTAAGTACTGGCTTTGGTGCTGCAGGGAAAGCAGCAGGAGTGCAAAAACCCTCCAGACATTTCAGTTAGAAGCACCAGCAATCTGACTATCCTACTTAAAATGAAGATTTTTCTAGACTAGAGTCAGCATGTTCTGGAGCAAGACAGTCCTTTTAAATGTATTTGAGAGAAACGGACAAGACACAAAAGAAAGGTCGCTTTTCCAAGACAAAACTTGTCAATTTTACCTGGGACCTGCCATAGGGGTAGTCCACAACAGAACCTTCTTCCACAGCCATACATCCTTAACCTTCTATTACCTACTGCGAGGCTGACCTGAATTAAAGCCACAGAAACATGAAGGGACCCATTTCCTGCATTTGATCAAAAGTTCAATACTTCTGTAAAATCACTTCATTGACTTCTGGTGTTCAGCCCAGGCTTTTGGCAAGGCTAGTGCAAGGATATGTATACAAATTAATTGATTGAACAATCTTCCAAAAAAAAGACCCAGAACCACTCAAAAAAAAGCCCAAAACAACAACCCCCAAAGCAGAATTACTTCCTTTATCCTTTTCCATTATAGATTCCTTTATAACCCAGTTTTTTTACAATTTTACCCTGCTATGAGCATCTTAAATAGCAGCTTAAAAATCCAACTATTTTTATCTGATTTAACCATCCACCACATCATAATGAGTATAAATGAATTCTATTGTCAAATTAACCTTGGGGAACATTTAGATAATCTTTGGAAAATGCTCAGAAGACTTCGGAAATCTCTAATTTCTACATCAACAGAGGGCTTTGCATGCTTGGTTAAGTCTGAAATTACCTGTTCCTAATTTGTTTCTCCAGATGAATATTTATTTGATTCACAGCGTGTTTCACAGATGCTTTTAAACATATCACCATCAAGGAGCCTGGATGTGAAGAAGAAAGACTCCTATTTTGCTTTCCCATGGGCTACCAGCAAACTACTCAGTTATTTCATCTTCCAGTTCTGCTTTCTGTAAGAGGGCCCAACCTCAGAACATTTTGAGATGCTTATTTAGTTGCTAAAGAGCAATTGTCTGCCCAAGTATTAGCACGGGTAGGGGGGCTTTCCTATCAAAAACATTTCTTGCATCTCTCTTCATGTTGAGCGGCAAGTTCCTGACTCTGAACACTGCAGGGTTATTATAGCAGAAAAGCTGGCAGGTTTAGCAGGAAGGCTGAGTAATAAAAACAAAAAAAAATCAACAGGCATGGAAAGAGATAAGGCAGAAAATGCAAATAAAATGGAGCAGAGATCTTAAAAGTGAGATGGTGTATCTGCCAGAGTACCAAGTGGCAGAGTCAGTGGCGTTACCCTCCTGTACCCCCTGAGTCTGTGCATCCCAGTGAATCTGCAGGCAAAGCCAGCCACATGCAATTGATTAATTCAGCTGCTGCTGTAGAGTAGAAAACAAATTGTTCCATTAAAAAAATGTATTTTAGCATCAGCTATGAGCAGTGAACCTCTTCCTCGGATTTTTCTCTGCTTCCATTTGCCATGTATCCTTCTCCAGCTCCTTCTTGGAATCTTCCAGGACATCTTAATTACTCACAGTGAGCAATTGCCACTGAGCTGTGGGCAATGCAATGAATCAGTTTAAAAGTACAGCAGCTCATGGGCAATTTCTGCTGCTACAGATTACTGCATTAAAGATTACTAGTCACCCAGAAAATCCCAGAGGAGAACAGCATCATGGTTTAAACCGAGTATGAAAATTGTAGGTTCCAATTTTAACGTGTTTCTTATTGGACTTGATTTACCACAAGAGACCCAGCTTAACTCGTGTCTTAGATGTTACTCCATCTACAGCTGTGTAGAAGTCTCAGACACTGTTTAGAATATGATTATAAATAAAGCTGTCAGAAGACTGTCCCCTGCTAAGGCCATTCATTTGTCTGTTCAATGACAACGTTAATACTCTTATTTTCAACAGCTTTTTTCCATAAACATGGAGATGATTTTGAGCTCATATGAAATCCAGAGAGTCAGAAATTGTAGCCAGGTCCTGTGGTGCCATTTATCCTTGTCATTGCATCCTCTGTGGTTACGAAGTAAAGATACAGCTGCCAATTAAAGCAAGAGTAACCCTTAAAATAGATTAACATGTGCCTCAAGTTATCTCTGCTCGGTGGCCTAATCCTGCTCCCGGGGAATTCTGTGAAAGCTGCCTGGTAACACTGAAATCCTCTCCTGCCCAAACCAAGGCAGCTGCATTCATACAGCTGAAGCTGGAAAACCCTTGTCATAACGGGGGAAGGAGAAAATCAAGGTTATTCTCATCCGTGATTTGAAGGAAGCCCCCAAGGGCCATAAGCTACAGACTGGGATGTACCCGGGAAGAGCAGATAAAGATTTGGCCCTATTTCAGTGGTATAAATGCGCTTTCTGTTTCATATTTATAGCCAAGTATAATGAAAGCTGAAATAGGGAGAGCAATGCCTTTTTAAAATTGGAATAGCTGTTATTCATTCTGACTCTCTGGATTTGTAATCAGCTTTATCAATTTAATTTCATTGACAGGATGTTTTGTGACAGCACCTTTCTGGGATTCAGAGACAGCTGAGCTCAAGTTTATTAAAGCCCTGGGTGTTCCTCATGCTTGATTAATGAAAATATCAATATATTTTATGGAATTTAGCATAAGCAGGAAACTGAGACTTTTTGGAAAGCAGATCCAGTTGTTAAACCATGTAGGGAGACCTACTGAAAATGCTAGGAGAAACCTGGAGACCAAACAGAGATGAACGTGCCAAGAGAGATCAATGAAGAATAAACACTGTACGCCTGGTAGGTTGGAAATTGAAGTCAGACAACCCAGCAGGATATCTCCAAAATTTCCAAAAAGGTTTGACAAAGAGCTGTCAGCATCTCATGATTCCCAGAATATGTATCCACTGATCACATAGAAATAAGTGGGTCTTGGACACATTTAAATCAGTTTATCTGTGCAAGTGTTGTCTGCAGAGCTTCTCTGTTCCAGAGCGGTGGGATTCCACGGGTTGGCTCAGGCAGGGTTGATGAAGGGAGAGGAGTTCCTCCATGCCAGGAGTCAGGTCACTGCTGCTCTTCGGTGGCACTGTCCTCATCTGCTCCTCTTGAGCCACTGGGGCTTTCTCACCCTATATTTTTAGCTATTTGTAATTAAGAGACATGGAGAAGCCAAGTTGCCCTAGCTGCAGTGACACCTCCCTAATCTGTTTCAAAACTAAGAGATGCCATGACTGAAGGGTAAGAAAAGGCAGCATGAAGGTTACACTCTGGGTGCATCCACCTGCATGGAAGGGGATGACACAACTTTGATCCATCACCCTACTCCCAGCTGAAGTCCCCATTTAAGCCAATGGGACTTGCTCAAGCGTCTCTGAGCAAATGCAGAGAAGGTTTTATTCAGCTATATAATTCCCACAATGAAGCAAAAAGTTTTCATTAATATTTGTTGATCTGAAACAAATCAGACACCTTTGAAACCAAAAATTCTCATCAATATTCATTGATCCAAAACAAAGCATACACTGTATTTATATGATACACATATTTATAGGAGAAATCTAATCTCAAGGGGACAGAATGAGTGTTAGGACATCAAACTTTCCTTCTTCAAGTTCACATGTTCGACCTTCCCTTGCAGCACACTAAATCAATGCATGCAAATCCTTTTTCACAGCTCCGCTCCCATCTAAGTCAATGGCAAAACTCCCACTGAATCATATGAGAGTATAATTAAGCCCTCGCATTTTAGTAAACTCCATGCAAGTAGCTCGCAAACCTATAGATACTATAGACTATAGACTGAGTAAAACTTTGGTACGTAGATGATGCAAAGTATAGATAAGAATGTGCAAAATAAAAAGGCAAGTTTCACATGCCTTTTGGCCAAGTCTAGTCATCTGCCTACCAATCCTGCTGTTCCAATAACGACTTCTACTAAGTCTTGTCAAGCAAGTCACCCCAGATTCAGACACGTCCCTGAAAAACTCCTTCAAATTCAGGATGACTGATCTGCCAAAGATCAGACTCCCTCCCCTTCCTTCATGCTGGCACTAACCTTCTCGACAGCAGATTGCTGCTTTGGGGATAAAAGTATCTGCTTAACATGCGGTTGCAGTAGATCCAAAGAAGAAATAATAACTCCAGGATTACTTCTGCTCAGTCATCGTGCAAGGTGGCTGTCCCTAGCAGTAGGAAAACTTAAATCTCAAGGCTACTGCCCCTGGGGATTCAGGGGACTTACAGTTAGTTATGTGTAGTACATTGAAGGGAACAATAACTAGCCCTAGTTGAATTGATGTGGCTAGCAACAGAACTGGAGGGTTTCCCTATAGATTCTGCCCAGCTGTGCAAGCAAGGCATGGGGAGAGGGAACAAGTACCCAGCAGGTTTGACACAGTCATTACTGAAATCATTTTTCCTGAACTCCGTGGCAGAAAGTGGCATTTCAGGAAGAACACGGTTGCCGTGAGTTGGAAACCGCTATAAAACCCTTGCTTGCCAGAAGCACACACAAGCTAGTAATCCTTTTGTAACGATTAGTTTTGGAAAATGGATTTAGAACATCTCCCAGGTCTTTGCAAACCAAGCCCGAGCTCCGTGGGGACGCCTCGCTCACCTCCTCTTGATTTCATTTACTGGTTGGTCCCTCCACTGCCACGGTCCCCATCCTTCCTCTGCCAACTCTGCCACGGAGGGGTGCCACATCGAGAGGCTGTGCCATGGACAGCGATGGAGAGATGTTTCCTGCAGAAAGCACCCAAGCCTGGAACTGCGGAGGCGGGATGCAACTCTCTCCTCAAAGGGAGTGCAAGGCAATGAACAGGACCAGCTGAAAATCCTGTTAAAATGAAGGACTGTAAAGAAGAGGGAAAGGAAAAAGGAAGATGCTCTGCTAACAGGGCTGCCCTCTCCAGGTATGTCCCCTGCAGCACCAGTCTGCAGCTGGGGGCTGTGTAATGCCCTGGGGTGCACGGTGGGAGCTGTGTGGGGTTGCCTGCCCTGCCCTCCAACCCTGTGCTGCCAATGGCAGGGCTTCCAGCAACAAGATCCAATGAGTCTTAATTCCAGGAATCTGGAAATCAGGACAAATCTTCGTGCAAGTCTGGGCCTGGCTTACTGCTGTTTTCCTTCTGAATCTGTTTTATCTTTCAGACAGGAAACAATTTGCTGGAGGGACAATTTTGCCAAAGAAGAAAAATTCTCCACAGAGCCCTGGAGGATGTTCTAGACCCTAATAAGCAAAAAAAACTTAGATGAAAGTGTGAAAGTATCATCTCTCAAAGGATGTCACAGGGATAAATGCATTTGTAATACATAGGCATCTATTCGTGTATGCACATCTGGGGACACACATGTATGTTTATGCATGTTTTAAACATATATGTGTACGTATGAAAGTTATTGAGTTCCACAGAGCAATTTTACTCTTGAAGTGAGATGCAGAAAAGCAAGGCAGCTGCCAGCAGAGGTGAAGAAGGTGACAGAGGCCGCAGAACCACTGACAAGCTTTCTGAGCTCTGGAGATGTAACACCCACCACCAGAAGACAGATCAGATTTCAGATCTAGGCGAGCACGAAGGTTCACCAGCAGGAATCTTGTGCCACCAATTCGGCACAATTCAGAGGGACACAGACAGACAGCACTGGCACAGGGCAGCTCCTGGCACCCTGGCAGCGGCAGGGACTGTGCAGGTAAAGCTTGCTCTCGGGAGGGATCCCACACCCAGACACATCAGAAGCCCCAGCGAGCAGCAGCCCTCATTACACACAGATCTAGTAACCCACTTTGTCAAAAGACAGCACTGCATCAGATGGGGCGGCTGGGGAGCACAGTGGCAGCTATCTGGCTCCTACATCTCTGTACTGTCACTTCACCCAGCAAATATGCAGCATCAGAAGCAAGGCAAGGAAAAACCGTGCCTCTGCCCAGCCCAGAGAGACCTCGCTGCCGCTGAAGCCTTTGATTTATTCCCTGTGTGAACATCAGCTTCTTTTCCCCATTGCAGGAGGGTGTATGAGAGAAGGTCTGATCTCCTAGTGCTGTCACCCTTGTGCAAGCTGCTGTCTCCGTGCCTTCTGTGAAGCACACCATAGCAGGGCAGAGGATAGGGACCCTGCTCTGAAAGGATGTGTCAACGCCATTTAAGCATTTCACAGCCAGGTCCTTGGTGCGGGTTGGGATGGAAGTCAGCAATGCTGCCCTGATTTATTGATTTATATTAGCGGCTAGTTTTTTTATGGAGACCTGGACAAGATGCTCAGAATTATTATTCCCTAATACACGATAGAAGGAAGACTGCTCGAAGGCCACTATGGGCATCACCAGGGAACTGACCCTGAGAGAGCCTGGGGTCTTGGCTACGTGAGCCAAGGTGACCCTTGGTGACCCTCAACTATCTTTTTCCAGATACAGCATAGAATCATAAAATCACAGAATGGGTAGAGTTGGAAGGGACCTCAAAGATCATCGAGTTCCAACCGCCCTGCCCTGGGCAGGGACACCTCCCACCACCCCAGGTTGCTCCAAGCCCCATCCAGCCTGGCCTTGAACCCCTCCAGGGATGGGGCAGCCACAGCTTCTCAGGGCAACCTCTTCCAGTGCCTCACCACCCTCACAGCAACGAAGTTCTTCCTAAGATCCAATCTATATCTCCCCTCTTCCAGTTTAAAACCATTACCCCTTGTCCTATCACTACAATTCCTGACAAAGGCTCCCTCTCCAGCTCTCCTGGAGCTCCCTTCAGATCCTGGAAGGCTGCTCTAAGGTCTCCCCGGAGCCTTCTCTTCTCCGGGCTGAACAGCCCCAGCTCTCTCAGCCTGTCCTCACAGCAGAGGGGCTCCAGCCCTCTGAGCATCTTCGTGACCCTCCACTGGACCCATTCTAACAGTTCTATGTCTTTTCTCTGTTGAGGACTCCAGAGCTGGACCCAGGACTCCAGGTGGGGTCTCAGGAGCGCAGAGCAGAGGGTCAGAATCCCCTCCCTGTCCCTGCTGGTCACTCTGCTTTTGCTGCAGCCCAGGCTGGGGTTGGCTTTCTGGGCTGCCAGTGCACACTGCCGGCTCCTGGGGAGCTTCTCCTCCAGGAGCACTCCCCAGTCCTTCTCCTCAGGGCTGCTCTCCAGCCATTCTCTGCCCACCCTGTATTTGGGCCTGGGATTGCCACGTCCCAGGTGCAGGACCCTGCCCTTGGCTTGGTTGAACTTCATGTCATTTAGTGCAGGCAGGTGCCATCTCCCTTTGCTCTATATGTCCAAGACACAGATATTTACATGCAATCTGTTTGAACTTGGGCTCCCTTAAGTCAACAAACAGAAACCAGACTTCATTTTTAAGTCTTTTCTCTTGGATACAATTACTTGCATCCTGACAATGACTTCTAGGACAACCTCAATGTAGCCTGAATATGAAGTATTCAGACTTAATTATATGCACCAAAGAGCAAACAAGACCATCTAAACACAAACAACAGCTTTCTCCCACAGTTTTATTTCCCAATGACTCACATTGGAAGGATATTGTTTTTCTTTCAGGCATTAACTGTTGAGATATAAAAGAAGAAATAAAATTTCTGGAGCAAAGCATCTATGCCAGTGAAGGGATATGATTTGTAAGCAAGCAACAAATTGCTCACTTCATCAGTTAGACCTTTCCTATTACAAAAAGACATTATGATGGCTCTTCCAGTGGCAAGTCATACAGCTTGAATCCTTTTTGTCCTGGATATGAACACACTGGGTCAGCTCCCTATCAAGGTGCTTCCCAGCCTCCTGAACGTCACACCAACACTGCCACTGCAACAGTCAGACCCACAGAGACACACTGAGATGTCCTAAGCCCACAGCAAAACCAGACATTTCCAATACAACTATACCACTGATCTAGCAAAGAAAAAAACCCTTGCAGATGGCCTTACCAGTCAGAGCAAACCCCAAGGCAGCCACCTCATACTTTTGCCAAACTGGAGGAGCAGAGGACTGCTCTGCCTGGCACCTGGGTCATGATGTGAAAGGGATGTCCAAAAACTTTCTGTGATTTCCAGGGAAGTTTGAAAATTCTCCAGGGAGGAGAAAAATCTAGCAAATGAAGGCTAATCAGATTTTCTTGCAGCCTTTTTTCAGAACAAGTGATCCAGGATGGATTTTGTCCATCTGCTCATGAAAATGCCTTTCCTGGATGATAGCTAATTATGTAACGAAATAGTTTATCCTTTTAGTGTACTGGTTTACTTAGTGAGGCAAACAATATGTTTGTGTATTTATTCCTGTTGTTTATGTAACTATTTGCACATAGATTTTTCAGTTATGGTGAAATAATGATAATGATATCAATTAGCATAAATGTTGCATTTTGCAGCTCAGGAAGCATCCCCTTTTGATTTCAGGGGACAAAAAGAAGTGGGAGGATGCTTAAACATTTGAGAATGAAACACACTCATTAACTGTAGCTCAGTTTATGAACTTCAGAGGTTAAACATTAGCTACAAAAAATCTTTTAATCAAGATGGATCAAGCCTCTCCACTTATACGCATTATCCAAATTTGCAGTCATCTCTAGTTAATGAGTCAGTCTGAATTAGCCTTTCAAAAGAATTAAGGGAAAAGAATCAACCCTTTGATGGTGTTTGAAGCACAAGTTGAAGTAATTGAATCAATGTGTTAAATCTTAGCTGAGATCTTTTAATCTGCAAACCGGCAGTCAAAAACTCCGTGGCTGAAACTAGATGCGGTGCTTAATTTTGATGAATTATTCTGTACAGGGAGGTCCCCCACAACAACAGCTTATCTGAAAGCAGAATTTGCTTGTATTTACCTCACTTGGAAAAGGCACAAATAGGGTTGAAATGTGCCAGTTTTTCCTGTTACTCTCCTCTTAGAACTCAAGACAGATTCTATCCTTTAGTTCAAGACTTGTACATGAATATATTGTAAACAACCAAGAATTCTTGAGAAAGTCTCTTGGGAGTCCACCAGAGATGGATAATAAAATTTGTATCTTCCTGGGTCTCTGGGATGGGGTCAGTTTACCAGATGAACTCTGTAGCCGTAAACCGACTCTGGAGTTCAACCAGATCATTAAACTGGGAACTTCCTACAGTAGCACATTAGGAGAAAGCCAGTTCAGCTGGACCCGTTTGAGATATAAAGAACCAGATCCCTCAAGATGCTGTGAAGATGAGATTCTGCATGTGCAGGTATAGAGAGAATGGTACACAGGAGTTCATTGAACCTTCTTCCTACTGGAATGAATTGCTAAAGGGAGAATTCATTGGGTCCTTGTATGAGTTCTAGTCTCCTGACTGTCCCCTCTTGCCTGTGAAACCCTTTTCAAAGAAAGAAGACCTTACTTTTGTTACTAATTTCATTAACAGACTGAGTTAATTCCTATAATTAAGATATGATGAAACAACAACCAAGCACTTTTTTCAATGAAGTGATAAGTTCAAAGCTATCCACATGCTTGGATGTGGTCTGTAAAACCAGCCATCATTTTATGTTCTCCAGCTGCAAGTGCCTTTACTCACTGACAGAGCTGGAACGACATGTAAACCGGGCATCAAAACCCAGCTCTGAAAAAAATACAACTAGGTTCAAGAAGGCATAACTGTTTTCTTTTATGACTCCCAAAAACTGCAGAAATGCACAAAACACTTCTGAAGTAGGAGCTCTCTAAAAACAATATGTAAAACCTGAGGCTCTTCCCCAAACTAGAATGCAGAAAAAAAGTCAAGTATGAAGCTGGTTGGGATTGTTTTAGCTACAGAAGGAGAAGTCCCATGCTGCCATGCTCAGCCCAGACTGTGCACCCGTCCCCTCCTTGCACACCCAGGATCCAAAGCAAGAGCTGAAGGATTACCCAGAGCCATTCCTGAGAGCAACGCACTGAGCTGCTTTAATTTCTTAATAAGAATTCACAGAGTCACCTAGGTTGGAAGGGACCTTTTGAGATCATCTAGTCCAACCAATGGGGGGGGGTG
>VZRU01015400.1:140923-162386 GCA_013398155.1 Pedionomus torquatus
AAAAAAAAAAAAACACAAAAAACCCAACAACCATAAACAACACACCACACCATTCAAACAACAGATGCATTAGGTTCCTCATTTGTTTTGTGTATTTTTTTTCCTCCTCCTCTTTCTCTAAATTGACCCTAGTCAGAAATCTGAAAAAAAATCCTCTCATCTTGTCTGGACAGAAAAGCATTAAAAACCCAGAAAATGGAGAAAAAAAAAAAAAAAAAAAAAGGATCAAAGAGTCATTTCAGTATTAGTGGAAGCCCAGAGGAAGCCCCATCGAGTAGCTGAGTACCCTGAGCTCGCAGGTCACCCCTGGGGAAGGGGCACAGCAACTATTTGCAGTGACAGCCCCCCGGGTCGGTGCTCCTGGCTCCGTGGTGCAGAGACGCAGGCACTGGCCAGGAGCAGCACCGAGCCCGGGGACCCAGGCACCCACGGGAGACTGCCCTGGGCTGCTGCAGCCCCCTGCTTCAAATCCACCCCAGCCCCCCCAGGTCCCCTCTTGGGGAGGGAGCAGAGGCTCTCGGGTAGATTGCCTGCAATGCAGACAGAGATTTACTGTCTAAGAGACACTGGTGAGGGATAAAAGACAAAGCTTCAGGCACAGTTAAAAACAGTTTTTCTTTCCAGCAGAAAGAAGGGGTAAAAAAAGAAGGGGGGTGAGGGGGATTGGGTAGGAAATGCCATGCAGAATAGTGAGGATCTGAAGAAAACATCACATAATGTAACCAGATTTTTCATGTGGGAGATATTAGAATTGACAAAATTCAGATGTCTGAGAGGAATTTAATTGAAAGATTAAAGGTAAGTCAAGGCTCAGAGACCCAACAGCAAAAGATACCATGCATTAAAAGTAGCAAGTCATGCCCTTGCTTAGAAGGGACTGTTCAAGCACACGCCGTGTGCTGGCACAGCCTGATTAGACTGCTTAGAAGTAATCTCAGGCCTCTTATTAACCATGAATTTTGAGTTTACCTTTTTATAAAAAGACAAAGTACACGTCAAAGCAAGCAAAAGATTGTTACAGCCCATCTATTTTCCTGCACGCACAGATATGCTCCACTGATCACAGACATAAAAAAGTAGACGGCACTCACCGGGTTTTGGAGGTGAGAAATGGAAAAGATCTATTAGGTCGTCTTGTCCACCTCCCAGCTGAAGCAGAGGGCTTTTTCTGTTATTTGTTTACTCAAGCTTTCTAGAAAACTTTTCCACAGACTAAACAAAATATTGCATAATGTTCCTCGTAATATAAGTATTTTCCCTGAGTTTAGATAGCTGGATGGATTTCTTTGTGTTTAAAATAAGGTATATGGTTTCCATAGCATAACAGTCAAACCTAAAAACTCAGGTGGCATTGTTAGCCCATCTCCTCGAAGAAAGGATTTGAGGGCTATTTAGAGCTTGGCTGCTGAGAGAGGCCCTGAGCAAGGGAACGAGTTACAGCTGAAGATGGGCATCTGCAGCAGAGGTGGATTTGCCCTGGGAGAGCCCTTTTCTCCCCCCTGGGCACAGCAGGGATACGTGCCACTGGTTCATGAGTCCTATAGCTGCGTGAAAGCAACCCCAGACCAAAACAAGGAGGAAATAAGATGATTAAACCTTCACAAGCATTTCCATGGGCATTAGAGGGAGCTTTTCTGAGCACAGCAAGGTGATGTTGAGAGAGAAAGAAACCGTCAATATTAATATTAAATCTCACTGAGTTTTCTTTAAAGCAGCATGTTAATGTTGTGCTTCAGAGCTATTAAGGGTATTATAAATCATTTCAGAGAAATGTAGGTCACATTCTGAACTAGTTGTTTGATGCATAAGGGAGCATGGCAGCCCTGGTTTTAGCTCCAGCCCGCCACTGGCGGGTACCAGGGAGGAAGAGAAGGGATGCTGGCAGAGCAGCATGGGACCAGGTCCTACCCTCACTGGAGTAAGCAGCGTGACTCCTGCATGCACCATCAGCCTTTCATATATCTCCCCCCAGAGAAAGAGGAGCTGTGATATATCTCCCTAGCATTTCAATTATTTATTGGCAGGGGCTTCCCAAAGCTGGGGTGCAGACCCTGATTGCAGCTGAACTACTCAGTAGAGAGGCACAAGAGGGATGGAGAGGGACTGTGGGAATTCACAGTACAGCATAATGCAGGCAGTGGGGAACACTAAAAATAGATTCCCATTTGCTTGTCTCAGATTTCCTTCTTCAGAAGGACAAGGGTAGAGACAGAAGTTGTGAGGGTAAAGAGTTGAACTGTTATCATTTGACTTCCAGGTCTGGACATAGGAAGGTTATAAATATCACCATGGTGCTTTGTGCTGTGAGGGCAATTAGAAAAGCAACAACATATTTTAGCAAATATTTTCTTGACCTGTATTAGGAAAAAAGCTAGTAACAAGGCCTTCTTCATCCTCTCCCTTAAAATAGCCTGAATTGCAACAGAAGTTCATGTATCAGCTTCGTTAAGTCAAGACTCAGGGTAAAATGCTGTAAGTACAAGTGTTACCTTTCTTTTGATCACAACAGACTTGCTCTTTAATATAGAAAAACTAATGTATTTGACAAGTAATTTAGCAGGGAATTATCACACTGCTTTTTGCATATTTTTTTCACACGTAGCAGTACTGGTTTTCATCTTCTCTCTACTTTCAAAGCTGCCAAATTAATTAAATAGTGGAGAAATAAAAGGATACATGATTACAATAAAAATGCCACTGTACAATGGCATAAGGGCATGAAAAATCCTAGAAAAGAATCTTGTGTTTCTTTTGCTAAAATAAATTATTTTAAGGGTGACTAACTTTCCTCCTGGCCACCAAAATCCCCATCAGTTGTAAGATTCTTATTATTTGTTTCATGTTAAAAACCTCTGAGCAAGACTTCTACCAAAAACTGACAGAATTCTACAGCAGTTCACTGGAATTTTTGATTCTTACACAGGACCAATTTTGGTCGCAGGAAAGCCTCGGAAGAACCAAAAACTTATGCATACCTGAAAAAAACTTGATGGTGTGACACAGTGAGTAGTTTTAGAATACCATATCAAGTATGTATTAACAGCCCATTGATATAAGCGCAGAAAAATAGCTTTGTGTTGCTGTACTTCATTCTAAAGATGTTCTGATGGGGTCCATGTCGTAACACCTGACCCCAAGCGTGTGGCCAGTACACAGAGCCATGTCAGACTGGTATCGTAGTGGGAGCAGCCACCGGCTCAGTTCCCTCTCTGCAGGACAGCCCGGCCCCAGCCTGGAAGCCCCCGGGCTGCTCTGCAGGATTATTGATGCCACTGCTCTATTGTCACCTTTTCTGCGTGGCTCCTTGCCCACACTATGGCTCTGCTGACAAAAATGCACATTTGTCCTGGTCTGAGGTAAAACGAATCAATTTGCTGTTTTACAGTTTTACTTTCTTAGCTGGGCCTCTCCTAACTAGCTAAACTCTGAAATAAACAGCACATTGGTCAGAGCTGTTTCGTCTCACAGTGAAAAGACCTGATTATCCCAAGGGATGGTGCAGAGGCCCTTGTTTATCCTTAGTGCTAGAAGAAACAAGGTCAGAAAATTTTCGTCATTTGCCCGTTGGAGCGTTGGAAACGGAAAAGCATAAAGGGGTCCCACCTTCAAGGAGGAGGGGACAGACAGGGGACCCAGAACTGACCAACAGGGGTAATTCCATCCCATCTGCATTGTGCCCCGTATAAANTTTTCATTAAAGTAGTTTAGTTTTTTCTAAACTCTTGAATCTCTTTAATTGCTTCCTCTCCTCTCTTTGACCCAAAGGGGGGAGGCGGGGACATCTGTCAATCAGGTTTTGGTAAATTTGGCTGAAAGCACGACAACATTGTATGCTGGTCCAGACATGATGCATCTTCTTCTTGACCCATGGGATCTTGGTCAGGGGGGCCGATGCTCAAGAGCTAAGGGTTGTGCTCTGTGCTGGAGGCTGCTCTCCTTCACCGTGAGCCTTAATCTACCTGGCTGCTTGGCGAACGCTGCACCGCCGTGAAGATTACAGCTTCGACGTGAGCTCCGACTGTGCCTTCCACCACCGGAACATAAATGCTGTCAGCACGCAAGCGACCCCAAAGCTATTTGTTCCATTATAGAGCTACAGCTTCTTCACTTATAATGCAACCGATTCCCATCCTCTGGCACTCATGCATAAAGTGCGACTTATCATACAATTCCCCGGGGGGGTGAGAGTGGCCAACAGAGAAGCTGTAAAGACAGCTCAGAAAAAAAACTTGCCCAGGACTAAATGGAGCACTTAGATGTAGTGTTGCTGGATTAATCAAAGCCTTGAACCAGCTGCCTGTAAGTGCTGTCTCCACACTGGCCCTTCTGCACCTGCAGGGAAGGGATTCTACTGGGAAACTAGCGCCGAGCTGTGGTTTTTCAGAAGGGTGAAGATCTCAGGATGGACGTAGCCGTAACCTCAGCGCCGAAGCCAAACGCAACTGGCAGCAGGGCTGTGGGGGAGGCAGCCGGGCTAGGGCTTGTGGCCACCCTGAATTCTAATGCTCTAGAAATACTGTGATCATGGTGCTGGGAAAGCTTCCTTCTTAGTCATCTGAATATCTATTAAAATGAGAATCGTCACAACAATTATGACTAATTAGAATAAATAATAAATGATAACAAGAGACCAAAATTGTCTGCTTCAATACAATGAAAAATAGAAGCTTTTCCTTATTACTCGTTATGACCTAGTTTAATATATTAATTTACCTGCATATACTCATTTACCTGCAAATGTAAGAGCCCACATTCCAGGAGGGTAGGTACCTCACCATTTTTTGCTCTTCTTTGTCTATCAAGAGCCCACATTCCAGGAGGGTAGGTACCTCACCACTTTTTGCTCTCCTTTGCCCGTCTTGAAAAGATAAATGCTGTCGCTCTCAACCTCTTTGAAAAAATGCTGAAGAAACAGCCAGGAATAATTAGATCTGATGGGGCTGTAAACCTTTTAGAGAAAAATAGAATTCCCTTCAGAAATCATCAAAGTAATTAGTACATTACAGGTAACTTAGTACACTTCTAAGCTCAAGAAGAAAGTAAGAGTATTTGTTTTGGAGGTTATTTTATTTCAGCCAGAAACTGCTGCATAGTCTGTTTGTTATTTTCCTTTGTTGATGTTCTTTCAAGCATGGTATTAACCTCCAGTAAACATTTCCTTTTTCAGTCTGGGCTTTGCTATTAAAAATAAACTGTATCAGTTTCTAAGCACATTCACTGACAGACTCTATGTGGTCTGATTCACAGGTGGACTTTCAGGTGAGGGACAACAAGTCCAACTACATGTTCAGGAAAAGCCACCTTCCGCCCAGGTTCAGCAGAACCTTAGAGTACAGGCAGTGAAAAACATCTTTTCATTTTATATGCCCTTTGCCTCTTCTCTAACGGCCACCTAGAGAATATTTTGGGGTGCCTTCTGGTTTCATTCTTGCATGAGCTGAGCAAACGTGGCCAAAGAGCCCCATCTGGCTGAGCCCTTCCTCTGGTACCAAAGGCTCTGTGTGCCAGAGTTTATTGCAACCAATAAAAATCAATGCATTTTAAATGGAAAATTATTTCCACTCCTATTACTGTAGATACAGATGTGGAAACAACATTAGTCACAGTTTGGTGAATGAGAGGCATTTTTGCCTTAGTGCTGTTGTGTGACTAACACTTCATGAGCAAACCACTGCTCCCATCTAAATAGGAAGCCTAAATCTCCCCATGTACATGGTAATCATCATTGCAGAGCACAAATGACCTATATTAATGCATCGCTTTTTGCAACAGCCCTGAGATACAAAATTGTCAGATGATAAGTTTGGGAGGCGCAGAGATTAAATGATTTAACCATCCCATAGATTGGTTTTGGACAGAGCCAGAAAATTAACTCAGAATTTCTTACTCCCTGTCCCATATTTTAACCTCAACATTTGCATTATTTGAGTAACCTCCCTTGCTGGCAGAGTGACTGTGTAAGCAATGGGCCATTAGAGCCTGCTGTAAATATCAAATATCCCCTTGGATAAGGGCTTTGCATCTTTTCATAGAATCACAGAATGATTCAGGTTGGAAAAGACTCTTGGGATCATCGAGTCCAACCATCAGCCCCACTCTACAAAGTTCTCCCCTACACCAGATCCCCCAACACCACATCTCAGCCACTCTGAAACACATCCAGGGATGGGGACTCCACCACCTCCCTGGGCAGACTAGTCCAGGCTCTGACCACTCTTTGGCTGAAAAANGACATTTATTCTCCAGGCCCTGCCCCAGCTCCATTGCCTTCCTCTGCCCTCGCTCCAGCCCCTCCAGATCTCTCTGGTGTTGAGGTGCCTAGAACTGGACACAACACTTGAGGTGTGGCCCCACCAGTGCTGAGTCCAGGGGGACAATCACCTCCCTACAGTTGCTGGGCACACTGTTTCTTCTAAGGTTGGGCATTACACAACAGTAATGTCAGGCCTCCAACTTTTGGGTAAAGCATTAAACAATTTTTAATATATAGACGAGGCTTTGGCTATCCTTTGAGAGACAGGACTTTTGACAGGATAACGTCCGACAGGAGAGAAGACAATCCTCACTGCCCTTCGCCACAAAGAAACTACTTTCCCCCTCTGCTTCCCTTGCTCCTGTGAGGGCTGCTCCGCATGTCGCCACCTCACCGTGTCCAACTACGCAGCAAATCCTGTGTGACGTGACGGCGCGGCACAGACCATTTGCTTGACACTCTGAGTCTCTGCACTGCAGTTCTGGCTGGGTCACTGATTTTTTTTTTGGACGTTTTCTTTCTTTCCTCTCCATCACTTCTGGGGGAGGAAAGGGATATTCCCAGTGAAGAAGACCATGGCAGTCCCTGCACAGCATTAGGCATTTACAAATTATTGGGAAGAAACCCTGGTCTGTTTGCTTTACAAGCCAGTCAATCAGAGAAATAGATGAGGATTTTTTACTTGAGGTAGTTCTAATTTCTTTCCAGACCGGAGTAAAAAATAAACAGAAATGAACATGCCAGCTGCAGTCTCTTAAAAAAGGTTCAGATGCTGGTTTTTAATCTTTTCTTTGTTCTTAAGTGTGCAATATTGATTGCATAATACTATAAATCAATGGATTTCAATGGCAATAAAACAGTTCTTCCATAGTAATTTGCCACTATACACAGAGAACAAGGTGTCAGCTAGGAAGAGTTAATGTGTACAGCTATTTCTTCATCCCATTTCTTTGCAATACACAGTAAAATGAAGTTTGCAGGCTACCTTACTGATACCATATTCAAGTTTACTAAGGGTGGGTTTTTTTAACCTTGAACTGTGTAATCAGATCAGGAAATAAATATTCTCTGAAATATTTATGGAAATCTTTGGAAACTGATGTTCTGTTCTCAGTACACCTGCGAGCAGCAGCGGATGTGTGACTCCAAAAGTTGCAGCTCAACCTCATGGGGATTTGGATACTGTTCAACTATTAATAGCATTTATAAACTAGGAGAAAACCTCATTTTTAAAAATTATTTAAACCCATGTCAAGACCTTGTTATTTTTAATTTCTGGCAGTATAGAAACACATCACAATTATTTCTGTAACATAAAGATTTGTAACGGACGATAGATTTTTTTTTTAAATTATGAAGAGAGAAACACCCAGTATAATACACCAGAAAGGATCATAATTTTTCTTTGCATAATTCTGCAAATATAACCTTGTCCAGGCCATGATTTGTCTTTCTGGGAATCCATGGAAAGCTTATCACAGTTATCTGTCCCCCAGCTCCTGCCTGAGTGGGCTTGAGAATTGTGGTTAATTGCACTGAGAACAATTAACATCGTGCAGCCGGAGACTTTGCAATGGACCTGAGCCCACGGTTGGCTGAGAACTCGCAACTTTTGCTAACCTATGAAAATTGTAACATGGTTTTTCTCCTGCAACTGGATTTTCATTTAGGAAACACCTCATGTCTGAGATGATCCCCAGCGGTTTTCTGAAGTTGTCTCCAGAAACAACAGGCTGACACAAGTGTTGGTTTGCTCTTTGTGATCTCTAGCAGCTGCTGAGAGTGCCCAAGAGGAAGCATTTGCACACTGGTGGGACACGAAATCCAAGAACCACAAAAGGACTCAAGTCATTAGGGGAGAAACAACACTCCAAAGTCTAACCTGGGAGCCCGGTAACCCTGCGGCCAGGCAGATCCATCCCCATCCCTTGGTGAGGCTCACTCTGCTTGGGAGACTTGCTCCTCCCTGGCAGGGAATGGCACATTTCAGATGGACTCAGATCATCGTTTTATTATCAAATAAAATATCACAAAAATATTGATTCTCTTTCACTGGTTATTCTGCCTTCTGCAAATTGTCAGCTACTGTACTTCTGGATACAGCTGGCTGCAAGGTCTTCAGTGCTGTGTGGTTTCTTTATTTTTCCAACTAAATAAGTTGCTTTGCTAAATAAGTTGCTAAAGCCAAAATGTTTCAAAGAAGGGAATTGATTTTAAAGTTTTTGCTGAGAAGGTTTCTGTGGACTTTGGTGATTTCTCTGGCCAGTTTCAGGAAAAAAAAAAGGAAAAAAAAAGAGACTCTGAATAAAATGTCTGACCTTCTCAAGTTGGAAAATGGATGTTTTCCATTTTCATATAAAAATGAAAAGCACAAAAGGGTGAGTGGAAAATGGTATGGAAGCAAAAAAAAGAAAAATCTACAACAGATGTCACAAGTCGAAATTGCCATTCTTCAGCCATTCCCACTCTGGAAGCTCTTATATGTGGACTAAAGAGGAACACTATGAATCAAAAAGTAATTACAATGAAAATATCAAAGAATTCAGATCAAGTAAGTTGTTAAGGGCCCTCCAACAAGCTTACAAGAAATTGTCTTTTGGCAACTGCAGTTCAACTACAGCTGACATCTTACACAATTTTATAATTTGCAATTTTGCAGTAGGTATCTATCAAATAAATTGTCCTTCTGTAGATACATTGACTTCAAATAAATTGTTCTGGTTTGTTTCATTTTCAGTTATCAAGAATCCCGAAAGATCCATTCATTAGACTCAGTTAAATTGCTCAACACTGAAAAGGAACTGGGAAACAATTCTGTAAAATGTGAGATCAGCTATGACTAACAGCTTGAATAGAAATTCCAGATGATGAACCCCTGGTATGTGTTCCAACATACATTAAACCTGCTATCTTACGTGTCACAGCATTTTTGGAACAATGCCGGCTTGAGAGGAAGTCTTGCTTGTTAAAGCTCTTGCTTTAAAAGTAGTTTTTATGTCATATATTTAGCATGAGAAACTTTTTATGAATTAGCGACCACACATGGCTACAGTACAAATTGCTGTGCCACATTCTGCTTGTATGAAGAAAGATTTGCCAGGGAGGTTGTGGCTGCCCCATCCCTGGAAGTATTTAAGGCCAGGCTGGATGGGGCTTTGAGCAACCTGGTGTGGTGGGAGGTGTCCCTGCCCAGGGCAGGGGGTTGGAACTGGATGATCTTCAAGGTCCCTTCCAACTCTACCCATTCTGTGACTAACTGTCTGTAAGTTTTTAAGAATTGTTATTCTAATTAAGGAACTTTATTTTTTGTATGTTTTTGTATAGTTTTTTAATTGTGGTTTTGTTTGTTTGGTTTTTTGGTATTTTTTTTGTTTGTTTGTTTGTTTTTTCTGAAACTGGCCAGAGAAATCACCAAAGTCCATCGAAACCTTCTCAGCAAAAAACTTGAAAATCAATACCCTTCTTTGAAACATTTGGCTTACATTTGTATGCAATGATGTACGGAGTAGCTTTGTGGTATCCCATCTCCATGCTTTTACTTTCAGGTAAATCTGACTGGGTTAGCTGGATTTTTTTCTGATTTGCTTAAAAGAGCATAGAAGTATCTTTTGCATAACTTCTGGGGAAAAAAAGAATTTGGATTGCTGTAGACTAGAGGATTTGGCTGTTTGGTGCCATCCACAGTCCCAGGGGAGGAGCAGTCCTCATTCCAGGGAAAGAAAATATTAATAGTTCAGGAAACCCATATCAAATACTTTGAATAACTTAAAATCATGTTTATAAATCTGCTTTGCTACTTCAGGCTCAGATGACTGAACTAAAAATATTGTCATGAGCAGTAGGTCACAATAAATAAGCCTCTCATTAGGCTAGATAAAGAGGCTGCAAGTAAGTCTTACCAGATCTTATATCAAAACGTCAAATGGGGGCTGACTTATGACTCACCGCTGAACTGAAAGCTGCTCACATTGCAAGAAGAGAAATTTAGTTTCAATCCATTTCAATATAAATTGATCTTTAAGGCCCATTACATAAAGTAATCTCTGGTAATGTGGTTCTGAACATGTCCAGGAAAGGCTATTATGGTTTTTGCAAATGCCATTTTCACTTGATGATGGTAAGTTTACACAATCCAATATGAGAGCTGTTCACAGCCCTGGGAAAATTAATGCACATGGATGTAATTTTCAACTCAAAAGGTTTTGTAATTTTATATATTGTACAGGGACAATAGCGGAGGGTTTGAGTAAGTTACTGTCATCTGTAAATAAGGGGGCCAAGCCTCATCCTCTGCGCACGCCTCAGGTATAATTTACAGCAAAGACATGAAAACAGTGGAAAACTCACTGAGAAACAAATGTTGTTTTCTGAGCAATCTTTTAAAGGGGGTTTTGTCTCTTCCTTATCACTCCCTCATAGTTTAGGAAACTTCCTAGTTTGCAGATGGACTACTAGGAAGTTTTGCATATCAAAAATGTTTATATCATTGAGTATCTGTCCCTGTTATGACAACATTAACTCCCGTTTGGCTACATCCCAGGAACAGAACCAGCCTTGCTTCCTCTACTGTTAATTAGCAGCAGTCTAATTTCTCAGCAGAGAAATTGTGTCTTGGTCAGCACTGGGATTCATCAGACCGTTTTCTCACACCAGACATAGGCAAGCATGGAAGCCTAGAAGACAGCAGAGGAATGGCTGTCGTATACTATTGTTTTGGAAATTTAGCAGAAAGCCCTTGTTTACATCACATAATGAACGGAGAAGAGCCCCTGGTGGCTGTATCACACCATTAGCAAATAGAAAGAGGGGAAATAAATCTGTTCTCTGTGTGTTTGGTATTGTGTAATTTGAAGATGAAGACCAGTGGCAGAAGCAGTAGCGCACTGCATAGGTCATGAGCGAGCCCTGAATTCAACTTCAAATATATTAAATTTTCAGCATATTAGGAAAAAAAACAAAAAAGAGGAAAAAAAAGAAGACAATCTCTTAGGTGACTTGGATCCAGCTAGATCTGGCTAGCCAGAAAGGTACTTGGATCAGATCTAGCTCTCTGAGTACTTGGCACTGCTCTCAGGGTGGGGGCACCCCACGTACCCTCCACTCCGGCGGCAGCAGGAGCTGAAGGCGATGGTGTTGGCTGGAAACCAGCTGCCCATCAGAAAGGGTTCATTTGCAACCCCTGCCCCTCAGCACAGCACCCCCAGTCCCAGCCCATTGCTGCCATGGGATTCAGGTGGCCATCAGTTCTGTGTTGCCTCGTGGCTGAGGGAAATCAGAGCAACAACGGGTGCTCAGAAGATGACTGTACTTCTGCAAGAGCTACAGGTATGTTCTTGTACAACCACACACCACTGGACTTTATACAGTGGTGGGGTGTAAGGGTCAGACTTTGGCAAGATATCTCTGACAAGCCCAGATATCATTTACTAAAAGTTTTCTGTCCTTTAATAACCCGGACTTTTAACCCTAAATCAGCACCCGGTTGAGTCGTTTCACAATTCCCAATGGTTTGCTTCAGTCATTAATCTGCTATGTGGCAATTTGTCACATGCTTTTAGATTAGTAATTTAAAGTACCCATTTTCTGCCTGTTTCCCCTCACCTAGCAAAACCTAAAGGCCAGGGAGCAAACAGCAGCAACTCAGGAAAAGCGAGACTTGTGATACAGCCAAATTGATCTTCTGCCATATTTGTGGAGCTGAATATTGTTTTAGGTATGTTGTCTATATTCACAGTCAGTCACATCATAAATGGAAATCCGCTGCCGGGATGCTTGGAGCAGAAATCACTGTCATGAATAACTGAAACACTAGACATAAAGATTTCACTGGTACTACTTTCATTTGTTTGCTTCTCTATAAATAAATTAAATGGAAGATATGACAGAGAAAGGAAGCAAATATGCATTTACAAGACTTCAGATCATACTGGAAAATAAGCAGAGGAATATGAACAACTGGTAACTTCTGCTGCCAGGGCACACCAGCCTGCAGGGCAATTAAATAGTCAAATGCAAAGACGAAACCAAACCACGCTGGAACCACACATCCAGCAGCAAAGTAACCTGCAGTACAGCAACATAAATTATGCTTAATGATAATAGAGGAAGACAGAAAGAAGAAGGATGAGAGGTAGACGAGCACACTCACCTCTTAGACTGCTTTATTTAAAATTTGAATTGCTAAATGAGAGGGGAAATTATTCTCTGTCTCATTCACAACCACTCCGGTTTTGCTCGTAAAGTCTTTTAACGGCTATTAAAGTAATGGAATGAATGAAACCTCTTCCCAAATAGATCTGATGTATCAATGCCGAAAGTTCAAGCAGCAGCAGCAATTCAACCCACGATGAAAATAAGATCTCTGGGTTTTTTGCTTCTTTCCTTTCCTTTTTTTTTTAATTTTTTCTTTTTTCTCTCCCCCCCCTAATAATTCTAATGATTTCAGAATTAGAGTGATGTGGCAGCCTGCAGCCCCAGGATGCCCTGGAAGATTGGCTCAGCTCTTGTGTGACCTTGGGAAATGGCCTGTCTGCGCCACTCCCCAAAGGCACAAGCCCATGTCCTACATGTGGCAGCTTTGGTAGGGAACGGTAAGGGCTGCGGCAGGGTCAGCCTCTGCTTCTCTCCACCCACTTGCGATCTGGGCTGCTGTCAGAATGTGACCTAGTCTGCCAGGGTCTTTGGGTGCTTTTGTTTTTTTTTAACTTGAAAGTGCTGTATGTGCAACCGCCAAAAATAATGGAACCCTTTGAAGTCACTGTAGAATATTACAGGTATGAACTGAAGTCCAAAGAAATGCTTACAAGTTGCACTGACATTACTTTGAACACCAGCTTTGGTGTGTTTACTGATGCTCTTTAATTTGTTGATGTCCTTTCCACCATGTGATTCTGAACGGAGGAAATCTCCGAGCACCTCAGGGAAAAAACTGAAGATGTTAGATTTTTAAAAGCTTTTTTTTTAATCTCCCTCCCTCTCCCACCTTACCAAAGGCTTTTTAGGAGTGTATTAGCTTCATTAAAGAGTCAAAAGAAAATCCATCAGCACTTTTAAGTGTTTTCTCTCTAGTGATTCTGAGACATTTATGGACTTGGAAGATGCACATTTAGCGCATAGGGGTAATGGTTTTAAACTAGAAGGGAGATTTAGCTTGGATCTTAGGAAGAACTTCTTTGCTGTGAGGGTGGTGAGGCACTGGAAGAGGTTGCCCAGAGAAGCTGTGGCTGCCCCATCCCTGGAGGGGTTCAAGGCCAGGCTGGATGGGGCTTGGAGCAACCTGGGGTGGTGGGAGGTGTCCCTGCCCAGGGCAGGGGGGTTGGAACTGGATGATCTTTGGGGTCCCTTCCAACTCTAAACATTCTATGATTCTATGATTTTAAAAGTACTTTGAGCGCTTGAATGATAACAAGGGATCTTAATCACTTATTTGTCACTAAAAGAAATTCTCCACTTGTTCTATGTCCCCTTTCAGATGCCCCTGTAGGGCACACTGTGGCTGAGGCAGGCAGCACTGGGAGAGCAGCCAGCATGGCTTTCTTCAACCCATAGAAGTTGATGGTCAACTAGTGACCTCTGCAAAACACGCTTATTTTACCATTTCTGGCAAAAAAAAATGCTGCTGCTTGAACTTGAAGGAGTGCATCAAAAGAAATCCTCAAATGACATTACCCTTGTGTCTGTTTAAAAATGGAAACAGGAATACACTCATAATGTCATGCACCAGTGACATGGCCAAGGTCATTTCAGAGTGAGTTGCTCTGTACATAAACATAATTCTAATCTCAATTAACACTTAGAGTTCATCTCATTAAGTCCTTTGCTGTGACAAGTTTCTGCAAGCTTACCAGGAGAGTTTTTTAATTTTCTACCTGCAGCAATAATCAGAGAGAAATTTCAATTTTTAACATGAGCTTTCACCTCGCTGGAAATGAATTTCAAAGCAGCTTTGCAAGTCCCACGGTTTTTCCTCAGTCCCTAAGTAGACAGCAATTATTGATTTAACTAATTTCTTAGAAAGACGGGTCAAGTTTCAGGTTAAACTGCATTTTGTAAAAATGTAATGTCATGCAAAAGGAGAGACAGAGAGGGATTAGCAACCTGCAATTCACTTCCTTACGTTTACTGGGTCAGCACTTGCTCGCAGAAAGCCACCGTGGCTTGTGTGTAGCAAAATCCTTTAAGTCTTTTGTTGATCCAAGAAACATAAATATGAGCACCCCATCCATGAGGAGTCATGGCCTCCTTGGGAGGCCTTTTCAAAAGCCCCGTGTCCAGAGTTTTTACTGTATTGTATAATCTGCAAGTGCAAGAAGTGCTTGCTGGGGCCAAGGAAGAAGCTGGGAGCCGCTGGCTCTCACTGCTCTAGCCTGGGGCTGGTGGCTCTGTGGACCATTGCCCGCTCCAAAGGGAAAGGACAGACACCTCATGTCTGAGGTCCTGCCCCATCCACCCTGCATCCTCGGACACTCGGCACCTTGTCTTGCTGCATTTTTTATACATGAAGACTAAGATTTTATCTCTCTGCTCTTGCGGGAGGAACTGAAGGCTCTGGCTGCTGCAGCAGGGACGTGCAACCCCACCAGTCCTCACTTACGGAAGGGAAGAGCTTTAGGGGCAAAAAATTCTTCCTGAACCTATGTTTTCTCACAAGGTATACAAACGGGGTCTCGTGACTGCCAAATGTTTAGATCTTGTTAGCTTTTATTACAGTTCATTTACTACTTGATTCCTAGAAGCAGTCACAGGGATCAATAAAAATCCTATGACTAATAGCATTATTGATACAGAAAGCAACTAATATAATAATGTGATATTCAAAGTTACAGTTAAGAGCTCAAAGGCTTCAGTAGGGTTGTCTCTGGGCCAAAATGTGGAGGCCAAATACTAAGAGCAGGGGATGGTTTCTCCTATTGAGTGAGGCTTAGAGGTAACCAGGCTATAAAACAGATTTTGATTCCTCCCAAATACATAGTATCTGTTCTAGGGCTGAGAACACATCCAACTAGGAGCATCCTTTTATCTGCCGATGGGACAAATTCCAGTGAAAAAAGGATCCTCGTGGCTGTGAAGAAGCTGGTTCTCNCAGGGGATGGTTTCTCCTATACGTGAGTGAGGCTTAGAGGTAACCAGGCTTTAAAACAGATTTTGATTCCTCCCAAATACATAGTATCTGTTCTAGGGCTGAGAACACATCCAACTAGGAGCATCCTTTTATCTGCCGATGGGACAAATTCCAGTGAAAAAAGGATCCTCGTGGCTGTGAAGAAGCTGGTTCTCTGAACACTTTCTCACAGCTCTCTGAAAAAATGGCATCTCTTTGTTTTCAGTTCTGATCCTCAAAACAGACTGGTCTGAAAAACAGGGATTTTGGAAGATATCCTTCTTCCTAGAAGTACTGTATTCTTTAAGTTTTCTTTCTCAGGTAACCCTAATCCAGCAATATTAAAAGATCTTCTCTGCTTATCTTTCTTCTCTGTGGCCCCTCTCACAAAGATATCCAAAAAATGGGTCTGGAGAAGACAAGTTGACCCTCTCACTACAGTTATCCTTCCAGATGCCAAGATAACACCAGGATTAAGACAAACCACTTGGAAAAAGGATGTTGAGTTGAATTCCAACCCGTATTTGGAACTATTAAATTATGGAGTAGCACTGATGTCATCTGCTGACATATCATTTAGCAGAAAAACTTATGTAAGAAAATAAGTAGTGATGCTGTAACAGAAATTGGGGTCAGGGTGATAAGAGACGTGCAGCTGTGCAAGAGGCAAGTGTGGGTGCAGTGTGGAGTGCCAGCTCTCCAAGGATCTGTGGGGGTGATGGACACCAGTTTCTGAACCAGTTCTGAACTTCAATGAAATCCATCTGCCAGGGACAGTAACTCCTGGAAAACCCAGCAAGGTGGGAACTGGGAGACCCCACAGAACCTGGCAAAAGTCAGATCCAGCCCACACACAGTTTTTCTTTTTATAACCACTTATAATCCAGGTCACCCACTTCTTCCTAACAATCTCAGCTTTCTTCTCCTTTCCATCTCCTTCTTTTTTTTTTTTTTGTATTATTTCATTTTCCTGTTCCAGACTGAAATGTGCTGTAGTGCCACAGGTTCAGCTCGGGATCAAAGCAGTGGCCATGGCTCTCTGCCTTCTCTGCCATGTGCACATAAGAGCTCCATGAAGGCAAGGAGACAAGAGAGCATAACTGATATGGTAACAAGGAATAACATCAGATCTAATGAGCCAGTGGGAACGGGAAGTGATCGGAGGTAGAGACTTTAAAAGGTTCTCTGTAGGCTTGAGTTAGACATGCTGCATTTTTTAAGACTCCTGAGATTTCATACTATGAACATTGTGACTTATACTCAGTTTAAGTGTCACAGTATCCTCTCAGTCTGAACCTGCTAATCCATGACTTTAGGATACACTCAGAATGAACTTCCTCAAGCAGAGGATGTGATACAGCTGGGCAGGGAGGACAGACAACATGAGAGAGCAGACAGGGAGTGCACCAAAATTGAATTCACAGATAGAGGGGTGCCCTAAAATCAATAAAACTTAAGAGAGGCCAAAGTCCAAATTTAATATTCCAGCCTAGTTTAATGCTGTGCCACTGAGGGTAACAGCCACAGCTGTAATCTCTTTCCTCCTGTCACAGTTTCAGCCAAATTTACCAATTATTCCTCCCCCCAAAAAGAAAGGAGAGGAAGAGCTAAGGAGATGTAGGAGTTTAGAATGAACTAAACTACTTCAATGAAGTATTAATACTAAAAGTGAGAAGAAAATAATGAAATAGGTACAGTATATACAAAACCGTATCAAGCTCCCAGGATGAGGACCACGTCACCAGCAGCTTCAGGAAAAGTCTCAGACTGGAGTTGGTGATGGACAGGAGCTGGATTCCAGCTCTGGAGTCAGGAACGCTCGGATGGGGATGAAAGGCAAAGGAACAGGCAGGTCCTCCTTGGACGTCGGCCATCGAAGAAAAAAAGTTGACCCTTTGATCCCTCAGCTTTTACAGGGGGCATGATATGGATGGGATGGAATACCCCAGTGGGTCAGTTTTGGATCCCCTGTCCTGTCCTCTCCACAGGTGGGACCCCTTGATGGTTTTCCGCTTCCCACCCTCCAACAGGGCAAATAACGAAATTCCTTGCCCTGGGTTGTTCTAGCAATAAGGATCAGCAAGGGGCTCTGCTCCATCCCTTGGGATAATCAGGTCTGATCACTGGGAGAGTGAACAGCTTCCTGACCAACGTGCTGTTAATCTCAGAGCTCAGTTAGTTAGAAGAAGCCCAGCTAAAAAAGCAAAACTGTAAAACAGAAAACTTGCTTGTTGTACCTCAAGCCAGGACACCTCCACACTGCCTTTCTTTTGAGGAGAGGTGACTGATGCAGTTTCCTCCTGGCTTTGGGCTGGGACTCACCAGATTGCTCCAGCACCACACGCAAACCTTAGCACCCTGAAAGCTCAGCTGCTTGGCTCCGCAGTGCACAGGTGGGGAGCGGTCACCACTGGACACGCTTTTTCAAAGTAGTGCTGCATTTATTCATCACGTGGGGCAAGCAGTTAAGTAACCAACGGGTTAAGAATTACATAGGATTTCTTGATGTGGTAAAAGGAGAACCTGAACCCGATTTAAAAGTTTCTGCATGACGGACTGATGATAGTCTCGGGACACATGAGAAAATTCCCAGGAATAATTATTTGTATCCTGCAGTGCAACTCTCTAACCAAACCCCAGAGATACACACACAGTTTATAAAGAATGAGGAAATAAATCTCCCATATTTGACAGTATTAGAGCAGCCTCTGGACATGTGCTTGACCTGAACTACTAGTACTTTGTGAAATGTGCTTTGGAATCTCAGCCCCACAGTTTTTCCTGCAACCTACTGAGGCAGAAACTTGAACACAGGCTTTACTTTGAGCATTGGAGAATTCAACATATGTTTGATGCTTATATATTTCAAGGCTTATATATTTCAGTTGCCTTCTAGGGTAAAAAGGCAGAACTGAGCTAACATCTGGACTGTACAATCAAACAACAGAATTTTATTCATGTTTATTAAAAATCAGACCTGCCCAGTAGTTTTCTGAACCGGGACCATTTTTTCATGGTCTGATGAGCCAAAGAGCACGTGTTCAGGACTTGTGCTGCTTTAGGCTCTATAGAATTCGGAGTTTACGGATCTAATGCTGCTGAAGAACTACTGCCAGATAGAATCACAGAATGGTTAGAGTTGGAAAGGACCTTGAAGATCATCGTGTTCCAACCCCCCTGCCCTGGGCAGGGACACCTCCCACCACACCAGGTTGCTCCAAGCCCCATCCAGCCTGGCCTTAAATACTTCCAGGGATGGGGCATCCACAACCTCCCTGGGCAGCCTGTTCCAGTGCCTCACCACCCTCACAGGAAAGAATTTTTTCCTAATAGCCAATCTAAACCTCCCCTCTTCCAGTTTATCAGCTGAGGAAGAGTTTATCTCTTCCAGTTTATGTATCTTCCAGATACATCAGCAGAAAGACAATATTACTACACCGATGCTTAGCTTTCATGCATAAAAATAAAATAAGAGGTAATGACCCAAAGCCCCTCAGATGTCTCTAAACAAACTCTTCTACTACAGAAGAGAGTTCTGCAGTAAATAATCTGTTCTGACTGGTGTGGCTGTTGTTCAACAGTGACACTGAGCCCCTGTCTGTGCAAGAGAGGAGAGGACTGTGTCCCTGCAGTACAGACCACTGGCTGTTCTACACGCTCACATAGAACAGACTCCCCGCCACCTCACACCTTCCCTTCCTGAAAAGTACCAGATTAAGAACTTGGTATTTCAGTGCTCTTAGTAGACACTGGGTTGCAGGCTACCATTTTACTATAAACCTGCTTATTATAAGTATTGCAACTTGTATACTTATGCATATATAAGTTAGGTTCTTAACAACCTTCCAAGAAGAAAAATAATCACAAAGACGGGTTGATTCATGCTGCTCCTAACTGAATAAGAAAAAAAGTTACTTACTTCCTATACGGTTATTTACCTTAAATCAGTGTATCTTGTAGTATCATCTACCAATATTCTAAAATGAGAAGTTGAATGTTATCTTCAGTTTTCAAAACAGTGGCCTAACAAAATCAAGTTCCTAAATAGATAAGGAATTGTGTACATGCTGATAACAAAGCCTTTGGAAAGTAAGTCATAGCAATGTTTATGGTAATACAAGATTTCCATTTACAGAGGTATAATTTCCTTCGACGACTTTTACAGAATTCTTTCCTACCTTGCAAGTGATAAAAACTACATTCGAGAATTCTAACACCTTTATTCTGTTTGCTATATGGGAACAGATGAGCTGACTGGAAGCTTCATGACTTCAATTCCCAGTCCTAGCACTACTGTACTAATAAGGAGTTGTTTAAGATCGTCTTTGTGCAATACATAATTACTTAAAAAAAAAAAAAGAAAAAAGAAAGGGACACGATGAAGAGCCTCTACATATCATATGAAACTAAAGGATATTAAAAACTGGGAGTGAAATACTTTTATTTCAAGCATTCCAGTATTTATGCAATGAAATCAAAAAGCAAACATTGGGTAGTATTTCATGAATTTCCCAATGTAATACAAAGTGAAAACCTAGACTCATTGAGAAAACCAAAAACCTCATTACAATTAACATCCCGGACTCTTTTGTGCTGGCCATCGTGCAATAAACCCAGTACTGAGCCTAAAACTGGCAGCTCCCAGTCTTGCTGCAGAACTCTACGAGCCAATTTTCCACTTACAATACTCTGTCACTAATTTAATTCTTATCTCTGTTAACTTACAAGGATTATATGGATTATAACTGTGAGAAAACAGTAGTTTCAACCCAGTGGAAAGGGAGAGCCATGGCAGGAGTCTCAGTACTCCAGAGAATTAAGATAAAGTTTGGTATTTACTTCAAGGGAAGTGCTGCCATAATTATAATTATTCAAATGGCTTATCACATTTGCTGTTACAAGACTGATTTTGTTCAAACTCAAACGTTTCTTACTGTCAGAAAGAAAAGCAGAGCTGCTGAGAGGTTACTGCTCTCAGACAGACCTTGCTGCTGCTTTCACTTCGCTGTCAGTCTGGGTGGGAGTGGAGAAAATACGCAGATTCCTCTGGTATCTCATCAATAGCTAGAGAGAGGCTTGACTGGCTCTGCAGATCCTCTTTGCAACCAGACGGTAAGGCAAGGGAAAAGAAGACTTTTTTTTTGCTGCCTGCTTACACAGTTTGATTCAAAACAATCCAATAAATCCACAAGGTTTCAGCATTCCAGTTCATGCACAGGCCAGCAGTCTATGCCAGTGTCACGTTCCACGGCTTGTAACATTGGGTCTGACGTGTTCCTATTTTCCCAGGAAAGGGTCAGTACATTTGGGAGTGGGTTTGACAGCTCTTGAGTTCACTTGGAGGTAATTTTTCCCATACTTCATTAACTCACCCTCATTAGCCTTACCAAGTCCTCCCAGCCCCGCCATCGCTGCCCCTGTATTCCGCTGCTAAATTTCCACACTACTCCTGGATTTCCAAAAGACACAACCCTCTTGTATTATTACCCCAATGTCAAGCTCAGACTCGAGTTTTCTCCATTGCCAGCTGGCCTCTAACCGCCTCCCTCTGCCTCTGACCTCCTACCATCTCCTCTAAGCTGTGTTCCAGTTCTTCCACGCTGCCGCTGCCCCTGCAGAGACTCACGCTGACCCTCTGCAGCTCCCTCCCACTGCAGCAGCCCACTCGCATCCTAGGCAGCTCTTTGGATTGCACCTCCATGGAAAAAAAAATGAGTATTAATGTTCCACGTATTTAATTGCTGACTAACTGCCTGTAAAGCTTATTTATAAAT
Organism: Pedionomus torquatus; assembly: GCA_013398155.1. Classification (NCBI taxonomy): domain Eukaryota; kingdom Metazoa; phylum Chordata; class Aves; order Charadriiformes; family Pedionomidae; genus Pedionomus; species Pedionomus torquatus. The sequence continues at coordinate 162,051 of VZRU01015400.1, forward strand.
ATTTTTAAAGCAACATGTTTTTCATGCATATTAACACTACTGTACTTGCTTAATGCCAGAAAGAAGGATGTAGGAACACATCTACAGGAAAAAGTACACAATATAAAGTGACATTGAATTGATTAAGGCAAAGGGAGAGAGAGTGGATCAACAGATGAAGATGGAAAAAACCTTTCTGAGCTCACAAGGCCTCACTACATAATTGAGTTTAGCTTAATGAGGTGAATCCACTAAACCCTCTTGAAAGAAAAGGTCAAGAGAGAAGGGGAATGGGAAAACCCAGTAAAGAAATAACTGTGGATGTGTTTCTGTATCTGGACTATTTATGGAACGACA
>VZRU01015400.1:174600-209152 GCA_013398155.1 Pedionomus torquatus
ACAGAAAAAAAAAGCATTTTTACAGACTTGTACTCTGTAGGGGGTGCAGCTCCGTATTAACTTTCACTCAAGAAATGCTTCATTATCCAAGATTATAAATTCATTTGGCATAATGGAAGGACAAGATAAATTATTCAAAAAAGATGTAAATAGTTTATACGCCATCAGTAAATTCTCAAGGACAGGGAGATTTGGAATATTTTGAGGCATAAGGTTAATTACCTATCTGATGTGAATTCATACATAGATATTCCGATTTCAAGTACGATTATGCTTTTAAAATATACACAGAACAGGATGTTACAGTCTGCTTATTTTGTTTTCTTAATCAAAGCTTTAGCAGAGATAAGGGAATACACATTTCTTTGATTATTTCTCCTGCTGATAATTTTCAAGGCAAGCTGTGACTTCGTTTGATTCAGCCATGCTGGAATACTTTCAGTATTTATGCTAGATTTTCTCCTCCTAAATTTGTGGGCTTGTTGCAAACGAGGGAAGATACAGCATGAAGATACACAGCTCTGAATGCAGAATATCAACTCAGAAAATTCAGAGGATGTTCAAAACGTGCAAATGTAGGGAAAAAAATGCTTCACATGAAAAGTTTTTTTTTTTTAAATATATACAATATGGTTAACTACCCCATTCTTTTAATTAAGCTCTGTAGTAAGGCAACGTGGTCTAGTTGGGGGTGTCCCTGCGAGTGTGGGGAGATCGGACTAGATGACCTTTGGAGGTCCCTTACAGCCTGGATGATTCTATGAACATGGAATGAAACACAGATGAAAGGACAGCTAAGTAATCTCATTTAGCAAAGTACTTAAGCACATACTTCAGAAAAGGGGTAAGACCTGTCTCAGTCTCAGCGTTAGACCCAGCAGATGCTTGAGTACTTTTTTTGGAGAAGGGACACCCTCCCGCTGCTGCTGCTGGCCTGTGCCAGCCAGCCCAGCTTTCACTGGCGTCCAGCAGACCCACCAGTCCTCCTCACCAGCATACCCAGTGCAGAGCGAAGAACGTGTCTATGTTTGTTGGACAAAGCATGGTAAAGGAGTACGGGATGGAAAAAGACAATCAGCACTTTAGGCTGAAGATCTCCTTTCTGCATTGCTGAACACGAAGGCAAATGTTCACATTGGTTTGCTTGGGAATTAAAGCTGAAGAAGAGAACCCCCTGAGTGGGCTTTCAGGGGGTTACGCAGCAGGAAAGCAGGTGGTGCGTGAGTAGGAGGGGAAATCGAGGGCTAAATATGAGAATCTCTTCCCTACAATTAAGATATTTCCAGCATAAATCAAATAGCCATGAGAAAATATAAAACAAGATCAAAATATCCCTAGTATTTAGACTAAAAGACACTCATTGCTATTTTCCAAGTGTAAGCGCTTGATCTTTTCTGGAGAGCATTTATAGACTTCTTAGCTGACTAGTAGACCCCCAGTCTCAGCACAGGCATGGAATGGCTCAAATAAGCAGGGCCAGAGAGCTTTGACACATACCTTAAAACATGGCACATATCTCTAACGCTACTCAACATCTGACATAAAATTAAATGTAGAAAAACTCTTATTGCTCTATTACATGATCTATACTATCAAGGCTTTCACAGCCGTGATTTAAATTCTGAGACAAAAATCACTTTACCTTTAACAATTACTTTATCTGCTGTGACTAATGCTGATTCTTTTCCCAATGATCATATTTTGTTTAATTTTTACAGGATTTCTGTTCAACACTATTGAACGCTGTTCTAATTTGGTTCAATACTCTTAATTAATATTTGTGTTTCCAAGACATTCTAGTGTAATTATAGGAACATTAATCTGTCAGCAGTAATTTGAGAAAGGTTCACAGACTCTCTGCTCTCAGTGCATTTAATAGGGTCACTCTGCCAGAAGAAACCAGTGGGACATCCAGGTTGAAGCTCAGACTCATGGTGCTTCTTTGATAGAATATTCCTGGCACGACAGTAGGACAGCAAAGGAGAATAAACTGCTTATTCTACCGATTTTCAGTAGCAGGATGTAGACCTGGCCCAAAGTCCACCCCCCCGCAAAATCAACAGAAAAATTGACTTTAACCATTAGAGCCATCAAGAACTTCTGGGCTTACTTGAAAGGCTGAAACCAAAAACCACCAGGCTAACAGAGCTGAGGGTAAAGGCTGGCCCTGGGGCTCCCTGGGGCTCACAAGACAACAAGGCTTGGGTTTTTGCAGTTTCACAGGAACCAAGAAGAAAGCTGTGTGTGTGTGTGAAAGTATTTTTTCTGTTGTACAAACTCCTCAAAAGATGGATTCTGTATTTGAACACCCAATTAATACCCATCCAAGCATGCTCAAAAGATAGGTGTTGGGATCAAGACCTGTCCTTCTGTGGGGAATGAGGTACAGCTAATAACTACCTGCAGACTCTGATACCCAAGACAAGTGTTACTCAACCCACAGGCTTAGCAGGTGTCAGGGTTGACTAGGTTGATCCTTATTTACTTGTTTAATCATCTGAATATCTTCACTGGTTTTAATATAGCTGTTTGTGGAACAAGCTGCCATCCCACCAAGGTAATGGTGACAAGGTCTGACCCACTGAAACACACAGCAGCTTCTCTGTTAAAGTAGGATAAGGACTGAAATGATCCCTGTTCAGAAAACAAAACACACCCTGAACCTTTAAAAGGTGCCAAGCTTGTATCAGAGTAATATACTATTGCCATGCCCAAGCACATTTGCTAAACTATGGCCTGTAGTAGCCTTACACCTACGATGCTGGGACATCTGCTTGTGACCCAGCCAAAGAGGAGCCCTTGTGCCACAGGCTTGTGAGGCAAGGGCTGGTGCCACTCCGTTGGCTTCAGCTATGCTGCTTTCTGAAGAACTACACTAATTTATACCAGTTGAGGCTCTGACCTTTTAATTTGGAGATCAGTTTAGTCTGCACCAGTGCACAGGTTATCTCCTTAATTCAAATTATTTGCTGCACTATGAAATTACCGAGTATAATTTGATGGTTGACTAAAACTAATGAAAAATTCATCTCACTAACAGCTTGCACAAAGTTGAACTTTCCAACAGTAATCTTGGTAAATTAAGATGTAGTGACATATGCCTTGTTAGCAAAGGATGATTTGTGTCTGTACTCAGCACTGGTGAGACCCCACCTCCAGTGCTGTGTCCAGTTTTGGGCCCCCGACCACAAGAAAGACATTGAGGTGCTGGAGCGGGTCCAGAGAAGGGCAACGAAGCTGGTGAGGGGTCTGGAGCACAAATCTTATGAGGAGAGGCTGAGGGAGCTGGGGGTGTTCAGCCTGAGGAAGAGGAGACTGAGGGGAGACCTTCTCGCTCTCTACAGCTCCCTGAAAGGNGGGGGTTTTTTGTTGTGTGGGTTTGGTTTTTTTTCTTTCCCCCCCATTGGTTGGACTAGAGGATCTTAAAAGGTCCTTTCCAACCTAGATGATTCTGTGATTCTGTGTCACAAAGCGAATGCTGAAGGAATAAAGATTCACTGGTTAAATAGGATGCAAAAATCAATGAATTATGCTTGTGTTATGGACCCTTATCTCCAGTGTGAAGATGTAAACTCGTGGGATGCTTTCTCAGTGCTGCTTGGGCGAGCAGGCTGTGGGGAGCAGGCACACACACAGCTGCAGCCCCTGCGGCCCCCACAGGATGCTTGACCCTGTGCTTGCTGGAGAAGGGATGCTTATAAACGCCATGCCCGTGAGAAGGGGCGTGCAGGTACCCAGTAAGGAGAATTGGAGCTGCTCAGGGTTAGTTACAGGAGGGTGTTGAACGATTCAGAGTTGTTTATTAAACCACAACAGTACACAAAATGACACCTCTTGTGTTACTGATGCTGACTATTTAGTTCACTTCTCACCTGTTAATTATGCACCACTGGTACATCACTAAACCACTCTGATCTGGACTTGATACAAACCGTGCGAGCTGAGCAGCTCTGCCCTGTGCCACAACACTGCAGCCAGACACGGCACCAGGCAGCTGATCAGCACAGCCCAGGGTGACCCACGGAGCACCACCTTTTTCCTATGGCAGCTCCCACACTGGGTGGGAGAAAGCAGAAACACCGAGGCATGGGCGTGAGGAAATACCATCTCAGGCAAAATTATTTCTGTGGGAAGCAACAATTTATAACTTATGCTGCAACTTGCCACCAATGTGCTCCCTGAACTACTAGACAGTAGGAAGGCCAGATGGTGCCCACTCTGCCCTTCTTCATCCCATTAAAGAGCTCCCGACCCCACACCACTACAGCCACCTGAATTTTTGGCACTGCAGTGGGGTAACCATGCTCACTGAGGGAGAAGAGAGGTCTCCCTCCCTCTCATTGCTTCCTAGCACAGTTGTACCAGACAGCCAAAACTTAGCCTATCCACACCCCCAAACAGAATAATTCTGATTCACAAATATATTGTGTGCAAATTCTTATTTCCCGAGGGGGATGCCTCTTCTACAGCCATATTGCTTTTGAGTGTCTTTGCTGTAAATTACAAAGTCACAGCCATATGACCTTTTCCATCAAAGCTAGGACTGTATTTTTTTCTGCTACTGCTGTTCATCAATAGAGGATGCTTACAGGTCTTCATCACATATTCTATGAGACAGTCTTCACATTCACCCCTGCTGCCACCACGACTGAATGTGAAACCATTTGTAAACCAAAGGAAGGGGCCATACAAAACACTGGGAGGAAAAAGTGTCTTTTGAAGAGATTTTCAGCAAAACGTCTGGCTAGAGATACAAGATAATGAGTTTTTAGAGAAGTGGATATGTATAGTTCTACTGTAACATCAGTGCCCCATAAGTTGTTTTTAAACTCTACTTCTAAGGGACAGAATTTTCTTTATAAATCTGAAAAGTCTAAGAGAACACGGTTCCTTGTTAAATTTACCAAGGTTTACAATTTAATGTCTGGCTGATAGCACTGTTACAAACATGAAAATAAAACCAGAAATAGTTTGAGGAAGAACAGTCAACTATCCTTTCCATCTGGCAGGGTCCAGGAGCGGAGCAGAGGTGTTTTCAGGAGCTACTTTTTTTTTTTACAAGGGTGACTGCCCTCCCTAAAGCTTTACTTCAGCAGCGAGTCATCAAGTAGGGTACCAAAGGATGTAACTTAACCAACTGTGATTAGGATCTTTGAATCTTTAGTCTTATTACTCCACAGCCTATGCCTGAAACAAGTATGGTTGAAAGAGCAGTCTTATAGGTAAAAAAATCTCAAAGGGAAGCTCCTATGCCTGACTTGCAGTGCTGTCTGTCTACTTTTAAACCCTCCTTACAAAATATTTATCCCAGAAAGCTCAGTCCTGGACTTCACAAAGGCTCGCCCCTCTCTCTGTTCAGAAGGGTAGCATCACAGAATAACACAATCTAAAATTTGACTGCACAACCATTGGCCTTGAACAAAACTTCCACAGTTCATATAATATCTGTAAAAGACTCACAAATATGAATTTATGTAGGTATTGGTCATATCAGACTTTCTTTAGAAAAGGCTTCACAGATTAATGTGAGTAAGATTTTAAAACGGGAGAGATGGAAAGCATAAGAACTAGAAACAAGCTTTATTTGCTATTTCTCAAACTGGGCATCTTCAACACAGCACAATCACAAAAAGCAACGACATTCGTGTGCACCTGCAAACCTCTCTTTGTCCAGATATCGGCAGTTTTCTCCTGAATAAACACTTCTCTCTGTCCAAACGCATAAACCTGGGAACCGCATCCAGATGTTGGAGACATGAAAAGGGTCTGCAGCTGCTAAGAAGCCCATTCCCCCAGCCCTCTGTAACAACGTTCCATTTACATGCAAAGTGGTTTTGTGGACATTACTGGTCTCCTCATTTTTTTCTCCCTGCCACCACTCATTTTTATGCTCACCTGGCACTGTGGGCAGCTTGACTGCATGTACTTCTGTCTCTCGCTTCATTAACTGCCTCAGTCCTCAGCCTCGGGAGGTTTGAGAAATGGCAGGAATGACACTATGTAGTCTCCAGTACGAGATCCGGGTTCAGCAGAAAGGCTTGTAAACATGTGTCTGCATAAGCTTTACTCTTCTGAGCAAACCTCAGCCTGTACTTTCCTTCTGGGTAAGAAGCAGAGTCAGAATTTATAAAGTTTATCATATAAAGCTGATGATTTTCTTCATCCCAGAACATCTCTCATTTCATAGCTGCATCTTATGTCTACCTGAGATTAAACATGCAATGAAGGAGCACAGAGATCCTCAGAATAGCCTCAAGATCCTTTCCTGTTTAAGTTACATGGTTTTGTGCTGCAGGAATCTCAAAATGCATTTATTCTAGGCTACGTAAAGCTCTAGAACTGCATGAAACAAGTTTAAGTCAAAACTCATCAGGCACTGCAATGTTTTATGAATGCGCAAAAGCCAGTGAACTAAAGAAATTAAGGAACAAAATGTTCCTTACTCGTGTCCCAGCAGCGGCTCCTTCAGACAATCCCATTACAGGATTCACAGAACGTCAAGCTATCAAGCATAGGCCTGGCTATAAATTGCTCCTTCCTAACTTTAAAGTTTATAGTGCACCAATTAAAATTATCTAAACATTTCACGTTAGATTGCATGTGACACTACAGAGTAAAGATCCTGACCTTCCTTGTTTGCCCCCACCACTAACATGGTATTATCAATAGTTTTTCTACTTTAGAAAAGATGATCATCGATTGTGTCATTCTACTGATTGGAAAATAAGAATAAGCATGTGTTGCTTTTTCCTTGCATGGATGATCTTTTAGATAAGTAAATTACTAAAAATCTGCATCAGTGTAATACTTGTATATTGATAAGATGGTTTTGAATTTTTATTTTTTTTCTTTTCTTTCTGATTTTACACTGGGGGTAATTTCTAGGAAAATGTCATTGTTTTCTTCATTGGGTTCAGGAATCTGCCGGAGCAGCTTGCATTCAGAGTAAAACTTGCATACTGCAGAACAGATGGGTGTTGGGAACTGGTACGATGGCAGAAGAGTAGGTTTTGAATAATACATGGAGAATTTTTTTATCTCATTAGGTTTCCAATTACTATAAGAAACATCTTCAAAATTAATGCAAAATTAGAGGAAGCTGTTCTTATTCTGTGCAAATAGATGCCTTTAGATGTTACACAGAGAAATATTGGTATCAGAACAACCGCATCAACACAGCTTTAATGCTGATTTACACTGTAGATCAGCACATCGCTGTACCGCGAACGTGTGTGGTTCCTGTTACTTCTGCAAAATTGCCAGGGTCAAACACAAGTACCTGAAGAAGACACTAAAAATCCCTTCCTTTCTTCTTCTCCCAGTTTTCTAGAACGTTTACAAAGGCTCTCTCAAAATTATTCTCTCCATCTCTTTTTTTCCCCACTCCTTTCTTCTATATTCCTAATTTCTCCTTCAACTTTTCACCCTGTTTCATTTTTGACTGTATAGCACATTTAGTAATCTATTTATTTTCTGAATTCTATTAAGGGAAAAATTGGTAAGCATAGCAATGCCTTCTAATAGTTTCACCATCAGACTTCTTGAAAAATAGATTATTTGGCATGTTTTCAAATGGAGAAAGGGGAAAAAAAAATCACAAAGCTAAATAGGGAAAAAGGTAATTCTTCCAATTTTCACTTAGAATACTTACTTTCCGTGAAACGGATAATAGGATGAGGTAATTTATGAGTCCAGTAGTTTTGCTAAGATTCAAAATGTACATTTTAGATTTACACCAATCACAGTAATGAAGAGATGCCAGTTGTCAGAACTCATTTTCCTTTTGAATAAGCTGAACTAGAATGCAATTTAAATGAGATGAGCCAGAACAGTAGATCAGCACAGAAGGACTATAGCTCAATATACAAAGCAAACATGTTTTGAATCTCAGCACATGTTTTGAATCTGAGCTGTGAGAATACTTTCATTTATTAAGACATGTACTGGAAAGGAAGACTGAAAGCTTGCAGGCTACAAATGTGCCATCAGGGTCGTCAGCCTCTCTGCCATCCCACACTCCCAATGCAGAGAGAAAAAACTGTGGGGGGAAAAAAAAAATCATACCTGAAAATATCCAATATTTTATTAGAACAAGTTCCCCCTCTCTTGCCAACTGAGCTTCCTTTGCTGTAGATCTGCACTGAAGATAGCAGCTTAAATAAAAAAAAACAATGGACCTAGCATGAGAGTGCTGTTGAGAGACAAGATTTAGTTTACGGTTCTTTAAGTGTCACTTGAACTGAGGTATTTGCCTATTACTTAAAGAATTTTCTTGTAAACATCAGCATGTGCCTTGAATTCAGCTGCCCGTCTGCAGTCTAGTTTAAACCCACCTGCAAGAGGGCAGCTGGGGTGGCACAAAGCCATTATGGGGACAGTGGGCCCCAATCCCCTTACACCTCATCTGTGTCAGCCACAGCAGCCAGGTTTTGCCCACTGTCGTGGTTTCAGCCAAATCTACCAAAACCTGACTGACAGATGTCCCCCCCTCCCCCCTTTGGGTCAAATAGAAAAGAGGAAGCAATTAAAGAGATCCAAGAGTTTAGAAAAAAAAAAAACTAAACTACTTTAATTAAAATATAAATAATAATAATATAATAAAAAGGAAATTTAGAAAAGGAAAAGGGAGTATACAGTCTATACAAAACCGTATCAAGCTCCCAGGATGAGGACCACGTCACNACCCTCCAACGGGCAAATGACGAAAATTATCTGCCCTTAGTTCTTCTAGCAATAAGGATCAGCAAGGGCCTCTCTGCACCATCCCTTGGGATAATCAGGTCTTATCACTGTGAGACGCAACAGTTCTGACCAATGTGCTGTTAATGTCAGAGTTTAGTTAGTTCGAAGAGGCCCAGCTAAGGAAGTAAAACTGTAAAACAGAAAATTGGTTTGTTTTACCTCAAACCAGGACATTCCACCCCTTATTCCATACCATTTGCATCATGCTCAGATTATTATCACTTCTTATCTATCACCCATCCTGTGGCTCCTTCGGTATGAAGTGCAGGGTCAGCCTCTATGACTGTCTTTGGCATCACCTGCACGAACACAGCACGGGGCTTCCTTCACCAGCAGATCCCACCTGCAGATTTCTGGAACAGCTCCTTCCTGCCTTTGAGTAGCCATCCCCATAGCTTCACATTTCATTCCAGAAGTGAGCTACCAGGTCTCCATTCACACGAAAGGCACACAAAACCTTTCTACTGGCAGCCTAATCTTCCACTTAGCTTTGAATTACTAGCTGAAGAATGCAAAAGTCAATATCCTCCCTTGCCAAGAATTTGTGAGATAAAAAAAGAAGAGTAGTCACCTTGAGGCCATTAAAAGCTGCTCAAGGCTTTCTATTTTCCATAAGAAACACTAGATACATTGCAGCACAGAAGCGAGTAATCCGGCATTGGATCTTTTTAATGTTTTGTTTAAAAAATGCCTAACCTTATATCCCCAGTTTAACAGCCAGAGAGTTTCCTGCTTTTGAATAATTTATGAGCTGACTCAGGTGACATGGTTTTACTGTTCAGAGCGAACACAAGTATCAGCAGTTCTGATGAAAAGTCGTTAGTTTTACTTAGTTTTCATAGCCCCTTAGCACTTTTTAGTTCTTTCTGCTTACATGTCACATGTTTCCAAGTGGACCCTTCTCTCAGCACTAATGAGCAGGCTGATGTTTTCTCTAGAATCACTGGGCAATACTTTTCTCTCAGATAAATTCTCCAGTACACCTGACACAGAACTCTGCTGCATAGTCATGGTGGAAAGGCAAAATACAGGCCAAGACATGTAGGTATTCTGAAACCCAGACCTTGCAACTTCCCTATTTATATATATATATAACTCCTATTATCTTATATCCTATTATATAGCCTATTTATATATATATCCTAGATTGGATATTAGGAAGAACTTCTTTGCTGTGAGGGTGGTGAGGCACTGGAAGAGGTTGCCCCGAGAAGCTGTGGCTGCCCCATCCCTGGAGGGGTTCAAGGCCAGGCTGGATGGGGCTTGGAGCAACCTGGTGTGGTGGGAGGTGTCCCTGCCCAGGGCAGGGGGGTTGGAACTGGATGATCTTTAAGGTCCCTTCCAACTCTAACCATTCTATGTTTCTATGATTTTTTTATATACATTTTTTTTATGGTCAGTGATGACAGTAAATAGGATTAGTTATAGCAGTTAGTGCAGCTGATAGAGTTTGGCTGCACATGAAGGCTTGTGGCACGTGGCCGTTTGTTGCTTCTGGCAGCACATGGATTATAGAATTGTGCATTCAACTCTTTGCTTCTCATGTTAGTATTCTGCCAAGTCTCTCAGGGTTTATTCGTGCTTTTCAATAGCATCTGTACCTTCCCATTAAAATATACTAAATCAAAATGCAACAAGATGTTCTCAACGTTTCCTAGTTTAGTCAAGAGCTCGGTTGAGTTTGATTAAAGTTGTTTAGCAACTTTAATTTGAGAGGGAAAAAAATGAGGGAAGAAAGGAATAATCATAATGGAATTATATACCTCATTTAACACTTAAAAATTATCTATGAGGCATCAATAAGACACGATGGCTGTCAGGCCCAGTGAATGCAGTAAACGGATCAAATATAGGCACACTCAAATGGGAACTGGCATCTGCAGAGAAGACTGTAATGGAGTAACATGACCATGGAAGCAGTGGAAGAGAACACGAGCCAGTTAATGAGGCAAGGAGCAGCACCTCCTCTCCTCTCCTACCCCTGGTGCCTCTTCTTGCAGCTTGGGCTTTCTTCTCCAGGCACCACATCCCAACCTCCTTGTGCAAGCCACTTTTCTTAAGGGAGAGAGACTTGAAACCATGCGATGGGAACAAAGAGAGATGAAACAGCACGGAGGCCAAGTCTGACTGCATCTGTGCAGAAAAGAACAGATGAATGACAGTCACCTAACTCAGCGGATGGGCTAGAAATCACTAGGGATTCCCCGGGCCACAGAACTTTCAGCCAGTAGGATAAGAAAATTAGGAAACCCAGTACAATGCTTGGAGTAATGACCAGAACAGAGACCTAGCTCTCCACAAACTAGAGGGAAGTATGGGTTCATTTTCTGGACAGCATAGGTTATCAGATAGTGTAACTCATTAAAACCCCCCTTGTTTAATCAAAAAACGCTGCATCACTCATTTTCTCCATAACAAGGACCCTTGCTGAGCCTTGCAACCCATTTTATGTTATAGTTCAAGCAGATTTTCATACCATCTAAACGCAAAGCTCTTTGATTTCGTCCACAGAACAGACTATTGAAAGGTAATTACAGATTACTTCCTCTTTCTAAACACTAAAATATCCCTTTTCCCTCCTTCCTTCATCTCTCTTCCTCGCTTGAGAGCAGATAAGTCACCAAATCGGAGTTACTGCTTACTCCAAGCCCTGCCCAGCTAGACAGCTCTTGCCAACTCGAAGCACCTTCCTTCAATTTTCTTCCAAGTGAGTAAACTTGCTGCCGTTTAACCCTGTGAACTTGGAACTGTACCCACTTCAATAGTTCTTCAGATCTGTTAGTCAGCTCATGGTATTTTATTTGAGCTTGCCTAGCAAAAAAAGCTGACAGCTACATTTTGAAAAACGCTCCTTTTGTTACAGTATAGTAAAAACCTCCATTTTTCCTGTTCTCCTACTCTTTCCCAAGGAAAGCAGAGCAGGTAACGTAGACTTCAGAAAGAACTGCTTTTGATATAGGTTTTTCCTGCTTCCCAAATGTGCCCAGTGATTTTTTCTTAAAGCACAGAATGGAAAGCCAACTACAAAGTATTACCATTCCTCTCCCTTCCCACCACCTTCCCCAAGAGTAATTTTAGTGGAGCTTTGATTGATGTCAGATGAAATTAACTGGAAACATTTAATGTGTTTAACATGTAAAGGCTTAGGGCTCTATTCACTCGAGTTAGAGACCTTCTGTGCTTCATAAATTCACAGAGGACACCGGGGCCTGAATTTCAGCTCTGCAGCCAGATGACTTATTAAAGAGCACCTAGGCTCCTGCTGGTGCTGTTGCTTTTCACTTCATTATTGATAGGTAGAGGACTTGAAGTGATGGCAGCCAGGACAGAACCAAAGGTCCTGTAGAAGAGATGCTGTTAATTTTAGTATCATGTCCATCATTAAGCATTAGATTAGATTAAGTTGTATTTCCCTCAGCAGCTGCTGAGAATTCTGGCTTAACCAACTGAAAAGGAATGTTGTACTTCAAATGGAAGGATGTATGACATTCCTGTTAACAAACAGCTTAGAGAGAAGAGCTCAGAGTAGAAAGGGAGGTCTCCTGAGGCATCTACTCAAAAGAGAAGTTCTCTGCAGCCACTGAATCACTCCTAAGGGAGCATTTCTCACATTCTGTTAACCTTTGATCTTGAAGAGAATGTAGGTGCAATAACAGCACATCAAGGCAGTCTTTGTTCAGGGAATGCTGTGCTTGAAATTGATGGGAATCAGAGTAGAGCATAGGCTGCTGAGGACATGTAGGATTTGAACATCACGCATTTCAAGACCATTTACTTCTTGCACCTGCTTTTCTACTGGAATCCAGTGTTACTTAATTGATATGTAAGCAACTCTATTGACAGTGGAATTGTTTTTCCTAAGTGACAGGGAAGGTTTGAAAGGTTGATCTATACAAATACCAGACATCATCCTTTCTACCCTCTACTCTTTGCCATTTCGAAGTGTATTTGTTTGTGCTTTGTATTACGCTGCCTGGGAGAAGCCTCATAATACTCTGATTATTTACCAACTTATCTTTAGCACAGGATAGATATGCCAAGCTCAGAGCAGTTGAGCTTTTATAAGGTTATGCTTCAATGAGACAGCTGCAGTCTATTACTTAGTAATGACATACAAAGCTTGCACTTACAAAGTAATTCTTCAAAACTAAGCCGCAATCGTGTCTTCAGCAGTGTATTCGCTACAGCAGAGACATTAATGGGAGCAACGGCTGCACATTTCTGTGCCTTAATGCAGCTTATTGATTTTCTGTGCAATTTCTCCCCCCTCATAGGATCCTGACAGGAGTTCTAGAAGACAATTTGAGGGTTATTGCATACTTTAAGTAGTAAACTCACATCCTTCCTTCTACAGGTTTGGTGGTGGTTTTTTGTTTTTTTTTTTCATAGTTCCCTTTTACATCCCCTTTATCCTAGAATGCATTAAGACTTGGGTTTCAATTGCCATGCTCTGGAGTCAATCAAAGTGGGGGAAAGGCTGAAAAAAGCTGGACCTTTCCTGCTCATTAAGGATTAAGCCACTTACAGAAATGTTGCAGATAAATGTTATCTCTGAAGACGTCTCCAAGAGAAGGTAAGAATACACCTTATCCAAAACACAGAACCAGTTGAGTTGCAGTCACAGACCATGTAAGCACTCTCAGTCAGCTACATGCAAAAGGAAACGAGTCCTTAAACCACCACCGTGAGCACGTATATAAATACAGGTGACAAGTTATATAAATTTCTCAAAGGTGAAGCCTGCCACCAACTTGATTCGGTTTCAGCTTTCCAGAAAATTAAACTAGAAAATTGTGAGCAGTGAGGACAGTTCTTTCATTGCAGTTCTGTCCTTATGCAGCAGTCTGGAAGTAGGTTTATTATATATGCTCGTCTGTTTTCATTCAGCTCAAAACAGCTGTAGGATACCTTGTAGATGAATAGTCTTGAAAGGTCAATCAATGCAGCTATTTTCTAGGCTGTGTGCAAAAACGGAAGCAGTTTTGTTGTCTTCTGAGATCATCTGATTTTGTTCAATTTCACTGTAAAATAGTTAGAAGGTATCAAGAAGGATCCACCTCATGCAAATACAAGGTCATACCCAGCGACTAAGAGGTTGGCAATTCCAGTGGGTTGTAGGGTTGTATTGCTGTTGTTTATTTCATAACAGAATACAGAGAAAAAGTTCCTTTGCTAGTTCTGCAACATCAAGCGCAACGCACAGATGCAGATGCTACTGCATCTGTACATGTAGTAAGAAAGATTCAAGGAGCCTGCACTGATGCACGTTTGAAGTGACTTACAGAAAAAGTATCCAAACTATCACATCTCTCAATTTCTGTGTAATACAACTGAACAGCCACATTATTTACAATTATTGCTGGATCTATTTGCCATGATAGACTGCAAATTCTGTCTATCAGGCAATCCTCAGGATAAAGTTCTGTTACAGAGAGCCTTTCAAAACATCTCTAAATATCTCCATGTACATAAACCATCAGCTATACAGTGTGATCCCTAGATCAGACTTACAAAAATATTGTTCAACCTCTTGTGATAAATGAATTACAGGGTTTTTTCAGGTACTGAAATGCGTTCTGCAAAAATAAAGCAACTGTTAGTGCAGGATGGCATCAGCTTGACTTCAAAAATCATGCATTACTGCAGTTCTCTGCCCCTGACTGGGTTCCAGGTGCCCACCAAAGCCACTCTTACCACTGCTCTCCTCGGCTGGACAGGGGAAAAAATAAAACAAATCGCTCGTGGGCCAAGGTAAGGACAGAGAGATCACCCAGCAAGTACCCTCACGGGCAAAACAGACTCGACTTGGGGAAAACGAATTTCTTGGCCAATCAGATCAGAGTAGGGTAATGAGAAATAAAAATTAAATATTACAACACCCTTTCTCTACTCTTCCCTTCTTCCTCGGCTCCCTTCTTCCACCTTCCCTCCCAATTTTCTCTCTCTCTTTCCCTGGAGTGCTGTAGTGAGACAGGAAACAGGAGTTGAGCTCAGCTCATCACACATTGTTTCTGCTGCTCATTCCTCCAACACGGGCTCCTGTCTCCACAGGCTCCTGCCAGGAGCCTGCTTCAGTGTGGGCTTCCCCGAGGGTCACAGCCTCCTTTGAGCATCCACCTGCTCCAGCCTGGGCTCCTCCACAGGCTGCAGGGGGACAGCTTGCCTCACCAGGGTCTACGGGCTGCAGGGGAATCCCTGCTCTTGTGCCCGGAGCACCTCCTTCTCCTTTCACTGACCTCAATGTCCAGAGAGTTGTTTCTCTCCCGAATTCTCAGTTGTCTCTCTGGGCACAACTGCTGTTGTGCAGCAACATCTTCCATGTCTTAACTGTATTATCCCAGAGGCAATACCACCATCACTGACGGGCTTGGTCTTGGCCAGCAGCAGGTCCACCTTGGAGCCAGGCAGCATTGGCTCTATCAGACATGGGAAGCGTCTAGCAGCTTCTGAGACGTCATCCCTGAAGTGCATGCCACACTACAAAAACCTCGCCACACAAACCCAATACAAGTACTAAAGAAGTTTTCCTGAAGCAGCCAGAGAGGACTTGGAAATTATTTCCTTTTAAACCTGAAAGGCCCAGATTGTGAACTCATGTAACTAACCTGCCAAAGGAAAGAGTAATCCCATTTCTCTCAACATGCAGTTTTATATTATGGATTCCTAAGAGACAGGAAGACATGAAACAGAAGTGACAGTAAGGTGTCCAGCTAGAGAAGTGCATTCCCCACTTCCCCATTATGTCCAGCGATTTAGAAGCTGTGTATCATATATGAAAGCTCTGTAGAATTACTGGGTTTGCAGTCTACATTTACATTAGCCTTCTATTTCCAGAACAGCAGTAGTGATTTTTCATAAACACAAAAAAAAAAATCAAATATTAAGGGGTTTCACGACTAATTCCACAGAAGTTACTGTCAACACACCCATCCTCCTGACCCCACTTAAGTATTTATTTTTTTACTGGATAACAATAAAACAGAAAGACACAATAAACTAGTAGCAAGCACAATCCAGAGCACCTCAGAAAGAGAGCCTACATAAACTATTGGGTTAAAAAAGGGGAAGAAAAAGAAAAAAAGAAAAAGGTAAATAGCTCCCTTATAGATTTCAAACCTCAACTAAGCCTCTCATTAAAGAGAGATGAGACAGGAGGGTTGGTGAAGGTCAACCACCTAACTGTTTGCTGAAGAAACAAGAGCAGATGTCAAAAGCAGGCCAAATGCCCACCCCAGAAAGCTTTTAATCAGTAAGTGTTGGGAACTGCCAACTCTACCAGGTCTCAGGTCATTGAAACGTGAAGCAGTCTCCATCTATCAGGCCCTATTAGAGAGAAGCAGCATTTGAAATTCAGAGTGCCTCTCCTTCCACAAAGGCAGTTTGTTTGACAGCAGATGTGGAACTGCATCACACAATCCAAGAGTTTGGAGCATCATGAATGGAGATCTATCCAAGGTGAAAACACACCTAAAACAAGGGGTTGCTGGTTTTTAATTTATTTTTAATTATCCCATTTTATTATGGGAGGTCGGAGCAGATGGCCTTTGGAGGTCCCTTCTGGCCTGGAGGATTCTATGATTCTATGACTGAAATTGATTTCAGGTTCCTGAGGCAGTGCTGGAGGGGGACTGGGCAGCGCTGCTTCCACCACCCGCTCGTGTCAAAGCACCTTACTGCAACGGGAGCAGAGAGCTGCCACCTGAGGCTCAGCACACACCTTCTCAGCACGGCTGTAAGCTATAACCCCCTCACCCCAATACAAAGTCACCATGTTTCCACAATCATTTCCATCCCCCCAAAAAATCAATATTTTTTTTCATAGGACTGGCCACAGTGAAAGCCAAACCATGCCAACAGCTCCTGCCTAATCCTATTGCATTGGGATGAGTGAAGACTTATGGCACAGAAAGAACCAGAGTTTTCCAAAGAAACAGAATTTTCCAAAGCCTCCCAGGAAGGTCTGAGGAGGGAAATTGCAAGTTCACAGCTCCCCCTGAGGTGCCACGAGGTGCAAGGATGCTTCAGGACACAGGAATCAGATGAGATAACAGTGCTGGAGAAGAAGCTCAGAGCAGCTTGTATCCAGAAAAAAAGAAGTCTGTATTTGTGGTTTCCAGCTGCTGGAAGCAGAAAAATATGTATAATCATGCCTTTGAACCCAGTCACTCTCCTCTTTATCACAAGTCCCTGCTTGAAAATGTAACAGAGACTGCAAAACCTGGAGTTAAATACTTTGGGACTAGAGATGAAATCAGAGAAGCAACAGTAAAATATTCATTCCACAGGAGGTTTCACTCATCTCTTTTCAGAGATAAGCACACAGGGAGCTGACAAGATAAATTTGCCCTTGATACCTTCTTGGGTAGCCAGTGAGGAAATTAAAGTCAATTTCTTTACCGAGCACGATATTTATTGTGCTTAAGGAAATTTATGTTTCTCAATTATATGTAGTGCTTCTGATTAACCATAAGGGATGAGGGGAAAAAATAAAGCAAGTTTTGGGAGCTTAAAGTGACTAATGTATATACAACAGGACACAATTTTCCATGTATAAGGAAAAATTAAGGGTAAAGGAGCCTATAATTTGGTCACATGTTTAACACAGAGCACTCCTCTGCTTAAGCTGTGCTATGCCAAGACTTCTAGAAGCTCTCACAGGATCAGATCTTTATCTGTTAAAGGTTGTAGTCCTTTTAAAATTATTAATTGAATATAATAGAAGCTTTATCCTTTAAAAAAAATAAATTAATAATTCTGATTCAATGGCATTTCACATACATGCACACTCCCATTGCTCACTCAGGTTTTTTTCAAATTAATTTTTCAAAGTCTCTTCCATCAGTGAAAGAAGTTAAAGTAACACATCATTCAGGATTACCTCCCAAAGCCTTGTCAATAACTGTTTACAGAGCATCCTAAACATATTTTTAAATGATTTTATATATATATATATATGTATACTCCCTGTCTTAATAATGACTTATTTTCAAGCCATTCTGCACATATAATATACTATATTGTCTTCCAACATCAGCATGTATTTATTATGGAATCATGGAATGGTTAGAGTTGGATGGGACCTGAAAGTTCAGGGGGTTCCAACCCCCCTGCCTTGGGCAGGGACTCTTTTGGTTTAAAACTGTTACCTCTCATCCTGCTACCACATTCCCTGATAAACAGTCCCTCCTCATCTTTCCTGTAGCCCTTTTAGGTACTGGAAGGGGCTAACAGATCTCCCCAGAGACTTCTCCAGGCTGAACAACCCCTGCTCTCTCAGCCTGTCCTCACAGCAGAGTTGTTCCAGCCCCCTCATCATCTTCATGGCCCTTTACTGGACTCACACCAACATGTTCACATCTGCCTTATGTTGAGGATGCCTTATGTTGTGGATACCACACTCCAGGCAGAGGTGTCACAGAGCAGAGCGACAGAATCACCTCCCTTGACTTGCTGACCATTTATAATTGTTAAATTAATTAATTTATACTTAACTAGAAGCTAGAAATGCTTGCAGATCCAGGATCCTGGTTCACATGTTTAATTAATCAATTGACTGTACAATTAAATGAGACTAAATGGATTGTTTTTAAAAGCTTTCTAAATAGGAGCGCTTCTGCAACATGAACTTGCTTTTCTGTTTAGCTTTGATCTGGTTTCAGACCTCCTGCAACTGAGAATCTTCCCCAAAGCTACAGGAGAAATCTTACGGAAACTTTAGCACATCTTTTACCGGGCACTAATCTCAGTTGGCCATTTACCAAGCATTATTTTAAGTGGAGGAGATTTCTGTGGATTCAGATAAAAGCTTCCAACTCTCTCCTTAATCAAGTTTCAGTCTTGCTAATAAACAAAACTGAAGTGCCACTGCCATAAGGCTGCCTACAGAGACACTTTTATTAAATTGAGTAAAACCAAGCTAGACTCATAAGAACCCACCTGTTCCCTTAGTATCACAAACCTAACACTTATTAATGAAAAAATATAATTATTTTCCCTTTTGGTAGGCTCAAAGCCCTTTCTACTATATCCTGCTTGGCATTTCAAGGCTTTAGACAGGCAACCAAGCATGATTTATACTTAACTAGATGCAGAGATGATCCCCCAACTCTGGGACTTACAGGATAGTTTGATCATCTGTTCCCAACTAAAGGACACAACCACAGCCACAGTAGCAATTTTGGGATCAGATGGGGTGTAGCAATCCCCACGCGCTTCTTCAAACAGCTTTTACTGCTACTTTTTCAGGCCCAGAAGCATGAAACACAGAACATAAATTAAGGAAAAAAAAATTAATCAGTACATTTTTTGTAAAAAACTAAAGTAAATTTGCTAACTTTATGCTAAACTTCTTTCCCCTCCCAGTTTAAAGTGATCTTTGATACAAACTAAAATGTGCAGGTGTCAAAGTGTATCAGTATCGTATACCAGAGACGGGCACAACTGAGTTTTTTTGGCACTTTCTCCTTCCAATTTATTAAAGGTTGTGTCAGAATAAATTTATGTAAGCAAGGATCAGACTTTTAGTGAAATGTCATTTGCTTTTAATGAATAAGGGTAGGTTAGAAAAACAGCTGATCAACTAAGCTGATGTTTGTGTGCTGAGCTCTTTGTCCTCTCTCCTATCACCGCTTGTTTTAACCCTGCAAGTAAGTGTAACGTGCACTACAGCGAGGACAAAAGTTGTGTCAGGGCTGCAGCCCCAGTTGAGCAAAGCAGCTCCCAACATTCTGTCCACCACTTCTCAACACAGCAGTGTGTATTAAGGCTCTGCTACGTTCATGGAACTTTATGAAGTGCTCAGATTTAGAAAAATTTTTTCTAAACAGAAGATAATCCAGCAGACTCTTCAAGACTACAACCGTTCACGAGGTTATACGAACACGCCAACAAACAGATTCCTCCACGGCATATGAGGACAGTCAGAACAGAGATCGCCCCCAGTCCTGAAGTCTAAATTACAAACTCTTTGAATATCCTGAGGAATATCCATCAGGAATGTAACTGATCCTCACCAGCAGAGAGAGATTAAAACTGACAAGGGAGCTCTCCAAGCTATCACAAAGGCAAAGATGCTGTCGAGCTCTCCTCCCACAAACCAGCCCTTCCTCCCTTCTCGGCAGGCTTGCGGGGACTGCTTTTTCCACCACAAGGGGCAATTTTTGATTCTTGCTTGTATCTTATTATGAGCCAGACTGGAATGCTTTTTCTTAAAAGTTTGAAAACCAGTGTTTTATTATAGCCTTGTATAGGCTTTGCCAAGCTCTACAAGGATGCAATAGTAATGAAGTGCAAGGTACCTGTGTTAATTGCCATTACCATAGGAATTTTAAATAATCCTGCCGGAGTTACAATAATTAGAGCTTACATCACTCTTAGAAATGGAGATCTGTCTGCTCTCCTATTGAATGCAAAACAGCTCATGATTTTTCTTAGACTCCCTCTGTTTGACAAGGAGTCAAAGCATACTTATTTCTCTCTTATAGTCCTGTGCATCAGACTTTGGGTTGTGGCAGAGGCACAGTCAGTGCCCTTCCTCTGCCACTCACCTTGCAGCCATAGATGCTCTCTGTGTACTGGAGCATGTAAAGACACAGACTTATAGAAGACGTGTTCGTAGATGTATCACCCATTGCTTCAAGATCAAAAAGAGTAGTGCCCCTCAAAAGGCATGGAGCTGTTACCCAGTAGGTTTGCTTTGTTCTTTCTTGACAACACAGCAGAAGGACATTCCGTTTTTATGAGAATAAATCCAGATTTGTGGGCTTGTTATTAGCAAAATTATTATTATTAATAATAATTTTTATAATTAATAATATTAATAATTATTATTATTAGGACAGTTGATGCAGAGTGCAAAACCTTTCAATCTTACTCCACTTTTTGATATGTAGAACAACTTTATGTGCTTTACATTGGATCAAATGCCCTTCATACCTCTGTAGACTACATAAAGCTGAAGTGAGCTCCATCATATGCCTGGTCCTGTTTGATCATTCTTGATCTTATCAGGTGTGTACCCACAAAAGACCCAGTAGTACACAGATCTTTTTTAAAACCTCACCAAAAATCCCTGCTGGAATTCAGACACAGATCTGGCAGCCAAACAAGGGCAAATGGTCAAGGACCATTAGGTTTCCTGTCCCTAATCATTATGGGCTACAGAGATCATTATCTTCTTGGTCTGTGTGTCTCTGAGGTTTTGGGGGAACACTCTTAAGAAAGGTTTTTTTCTTATGCTTTCCACTAGAAAGCTTAAAATAAAGGTTTCTAGACAGCTGAGGCACAGATGGCACCAAGATGTACTAGAAACACATTAAAGGTTTGCATAACCTTAGCCAGAAAATGAACTATACACCCCTGAGACCAGATGATATGATAAAGCCAGGTACTTGTAATAGTATCTTTGCTAGGCAACCAGTTATTGGCATTCCACGAGTGTGTTGAGCCTAAGCTTAAATCCAAATAAGCTAAGTTCTTACAAGGATGCAGTTGCTCATTTCTCCCTAGAGTAACCCTGCTCATATTAGAAACTAATAACAAGGATTTAGAAAAAAGTACATTTCCATATTTTTTCCATTAAAAAAAAAGACTTTACTAACACAAGGTTGGTGTCATATACAGGATGTGCTTATTGATTCCTGTTAATTTGAGGAGGCTGTTAATGAACTGAACAGCCACTTTCCTCTTCTCTCACAAAAGTCTGCAAAGGCATAAAAAGAAAATAGTCTCAACTTTTTCACATAGGTCCACAAAATAAAAGAAGACAAAAGACTCAGCAACTCAAATCCCTGCTATTTGAGCATGCAGAACACAAGCTAAACTGCATGTAAGCACAAACTAAAGGGCCTCTTCCCTATAATTCTGCATTTTTACAGTTCATTGGTGTATAAAGTAGCATCCAAACAGCCTGAAACAACTCCATCACTCATGTAATTACCGGATTCCAGCAATGCACCACTGAAAAGGTCTTCTTTAACTGTTTTCATGCTTTTCCATAGCACATACCCTATGCCACCCTGCTTCTTATATATATATGTATGCATATATATAGATCTATGGTAAAAAGCAGGGTGTCAGCTATTTACTATACCCACACTATATACAGGCTATATGTATATATATACACACACACGAAATACCACCATCCCCACCACCCAAAAACTGGTTATTGCTAATGCTTTTAAATTGGAAGAGGGGAGATTTAGATTGGATATTAGGAAGAACTTCTTTGCTGTGAGGGTGGTTGTCCAGAGAAGCTGTGGCTGCCCCATCCCTGGAGGGGTTGAAGGCCAGGCTGGATGGGGCTTGGAGCAACCTGGTGTGGTGGGAGGTGTCCCTGCCCAGGGCAGGGGGGTTGGAACACGATGATCTTTAAGGTCCCTTCCAACTCTAAACATTCTATGATTCTTATGATTTTAAAAGACAAATGGGATCCAATAGACAGCTGTACTGTGGGCCATGCTATTATGTTACCTGAAAAAAAGAATTTTTAGCAGAAGTTTAGCAAATGCTGGGCAGGTATGAGTCAGTATCACCCCAAGTTCAGCTGAGTTTAAACAGCTACAGATCGTTCCCATAAAGCAGTGGTAAGATCACTCATTGAAGTTACCTACCTACACATGAACACTCATTTCATACTTGAGGACATTTATCTCTCAAGATTGGATCCATTTGATAGATTAGTCACAAGTTTCCCTGCCCTTGCTTCAAGCACAGAGTAATATAGCATGAATCACTATGCTGAATAATCTAGAAGTATATTTCAAGAATAACTTTTTCCATACCCCTTTTTACTGATCTTTCTTTGATGGATCATAATATGATCACTTTAAAAGTATTTTAAATAATAGCTAATTTTTCCCCATAGCCTTATTTAAAACTTATCACATCAATTGTCATGTGTCATAGTTCAGCATGATTATTAACAGGTTGACATTTAAATATTGCTTCCTTATGGATTTACCTGTTAAGTCTTACCTGTGGCATTCAGCCCTTTAACCAGGAGCATTTAGTTCCAATGACAGCAGCCTCTCCTGCTCTAACACACTTTTTGTTTTTCAACCTCACAGCTTCCTTCTTCCCTTTTATTACTAAATCCTATGGACACAAATATGAAATTTGAAATTTCCGTTTGAATTTGAATTTTCCATTTGAAATAACAGGGGCAGGACTCAGAAGCACTGGCGGAGCACAGATTATAAGACTTGAAATAGGTGTCATTCTGCACCCTCTGGTTCTGACAATGCCCTGTTGTTACAAAGAATTCATTGGCCAGGAGTCAGGAGATGAGAGCTGCCTCCCCAGTTCTTCCTCTGAAGTGCTGACTAATTTCTGAGAAGTTATTTGATTTTCCTCCATTAGGATTTCCTTCTATTTTATTTATTTAATTATTAGAGCCAGAAAAGACACATCCTTACATTGTGACAGAAGGCGTACTTGCTACTTGGTTTGCCTACACTTCATTACAATAGAATTTGTACTTTCTTGAATATGAAAATGCTAATAAGAGATTAACTGTTGTGAACTATGAGTTTGGAACAACTGTGGGGGACAACCCAAAGGAGAAGCAGTCTGTGAGTCTGGCTGTGGGAAAACTATTGTCTCCTTACCTAGAGCTTTTCTGTCTACTCCACATCCCCCAAATCAGCACCATGATCCCAAAGAAAGGTGACCAGGGGCTCAGGGCAGAGAAGTGCTGCATTTTGCTATCCTTCAGCAGGAACTCCTCCTTGGGAAGCCAGTTAAGGCTATAAAACTATTTTCTTGTAGTGCATGCTGTGGACTGAGAAAGTTAAAGCTTCTTTATTTTCTTAGAAGAGAATTCTACTCATGTATACGTAATTATGCCAGGTCAAATTCAAGGCAAAAGAACATCGAGTTTTTCCCTTTCAAGCCCTCCCCTCTCCACCCAAAAACTGCTGTTTTCACATTCTCCAATTATATCATTATTTTTATGCTGCCTGATCTGTAGCAAAAAAGAATGAAATAAAGCTGGGCACACAAGTATATCTCATGGGCAGTACCAAAGATTTAAAGTTTGTTAAAAGCATCAAAGAATATTTCCTTTTTTTCATTTAAATCCTACTTTTTCTCTCATTAGCAAGCACAGTTCATTCTTCTGCTGACAGTGGCAAATACTCTTTTTATTGAATGATGTTAAGCTTTCTGCCAGCCTATACCCTCGTTGGAAGGCTCCTAATCTGGAGTTTGGCCAAAAACCAGAGAAGATGCAAAGCAGTTTTTTCTACATGTCTCAAGCAGTTCTGCTTAAGAGAGAGGATAACATACTTTATAATAGGTAAAAAATAGAGGGCAAGTCTTGGAAATAGCCTTAAGTTGAGAAATTAGCAGCTAAGTTTAGAAAACTGAGAATTACAAGTTAGATAAAATAGTTTCAAATAGAAGTCAAAGCTCATATCACGCAAGTGAAACCTTTCTAGCGAACAGCTGAGTACGTCTGCATAACATGTAGCAAACTAATGATCTATAATCACAAACAAAGCAATTTTTAGTGTTTGTTTTTTAATAATCCAACTTCCTTCTGCATTGGTTGTGATGACTGACAGCCTGCATTCCTTGTATTAGGTTTATAGCATTGTTTGAAAGGGTTTGCAGTTTCAGGAAAACTAGTCCGAGCTTCACACTGCGTATCAGTTACAACTGCTCTTCCAAGTCAAGCAACTGCAGTTCACTTTCAAAATTAAATTTTACAAAAGGAAAAATGTAAAGAATTGAAGTTTGCATATACTAAACAATCTCCCGTGCCACCCAGCTTTCAGTAGCACCTGTGCATTTCTGGCCTGGCAGCTCTAAGGTTGTTTTGTTTTTTTAGACTTACCCTAGTTTGTGAGTGCTGTCTCCCTCCCCCTCTCTTTTTATTCCCTTCATGAAAGTAAGGGAATTTTCATTCTGTAAAATATCCATTTTTCTACAAGTTCCACTGGATAAAGGATGCAAATATATGATATGAGGCACAATTTCACAGTCAACGTACTTAGCAGAAGTATTAATACACTAGGCCTTCTAGTACTCAAAATCACCTATTTTTTGTGGTTGGCTTATTTCTTTGTCAGTTAAGGCTGCTTTGTAGACCAATTGATCTAAGCTTCTTTAAAAAAGAAAACACCACTTTGCCCAAAAAAAACTAAACTAAAAAAAAAAAGAACTCCAAACCAAACAACTCTTTCCTGCTTGGAAATGAAGTTGTTTATTTCCATTAATGTATCAAACATTACTCATGCTGACCTGGCCCCATGACAACACTTCTTACTGCATGAGTAGATGATCACTTTTAGTCACAACTGTTTTATTACTAAAATAGGAAAAAACAGTTTCTAGCACTCTCTCTGGGTTCTGTAATTCCTGCAACTCCACAAATTTACATCGTACTGCTACTGATAACGAGTGAATCCAATTGTTTGCCAAGTATGCTGCTTCTACCACTCTGCTGTCTTCAATCAGGAGCTCCCTCAGGAAGGAAACCTCTTAAGCAGAGCAGGAAATAGAGGGGAAACGATGAGAGAATAGAAAGAATTACTATAGTGAGTTACATTAAAAATTGAAAAGGAATGCTTCATTTTGCTGTGATACTATTCCCAGAGCCCCCAGAGAAAGACCCTTCTAACTCAATTCATGTGGTGATTACACAGGATTTTTCATTGAAAAATGAGAAGAGGAGCAATGCACTGGGTGAAATCTGTTCTCATGGTGTGGACTCCAAGGCCATGGAGCTGCCCCATTTGCAGAGACCTTTCTGTTCCTATCAGCCGAGGGGCAGAACAGAGTTATTAGCACTGGACTCCAACTCTGTTTGCTCCTCACTCATTTTGGGAACCCTTTAGGTCCCAAATCAGCTTGTGAGAACAGCCTGAAGCAGTTGTGGCAAACAGTCCGGTTGTTGTGGCTTGACATGGGATCACGGGGCTGTTTATTCTGCGTCGGAGCAACTGTTTCTCTAGTACAGCAGATGAAGACAGCAAGCACCGCAGCACTGCCCCGGACTGTGTCTCCAGCCTTCACACTCAGCTTCCTAGAGTCAAAGCAAAGCACGTCACGGGGACAACTCACAGGTCTCTCACACAGGGGGGCTTCCTGTAGGAGCACTGTACCGAATACACAGCTCCATCCAGCACCTCCAGTCACGTACCTCGTGTATTCCAAGTGTGCAATGATACAGCTTTGCAAAAACCTCTACACAAGGGACACCACAAGCAGGAGGTACCACAGGCTCCAAAGATCAACTGGATTCTTGAACATTCCCCCTTTTAGACAGACTATTTCTTCCTCTCAGGTGAGAGGCTGCCATCTGGATAGTGTAAATAAAGGCTTGGACCTAACTATCTGCTAAAGTTTACATATAATGAATTGAGCAGCAATGCCTCTAGAAAGCATTCTGTGTGTTCTGCCTTTGGTTTTCCAGTAATTAAGGTTATTTTTAGGATAAGACCATTACAAATTGTTGAGTTCCTTGTTATCTCTGAGCAAAAATCCTGGAGAAGTTGCATTTGTTCTCTTAGCATGAAAAGAAAGCATTTATAACTGACAAGACGCTTCTTCTTTCCATTTAGAAAGGCTTTGTTCTTCCCCCATTTTCAAATGCATTGAATTAATTGGTTTTTACACCATTCCCTGCCTGTTTAGTATAACCAATAAGCAGATTTACCCTTTATCTCAGCCCTTCACAGACAGGCTTCTGTAGGAAAAAGGGGTGGTCATTGCTGCAGTTACCACATGGTACCCCATTCATTACCCATAGGAGACTGTCCTCCCAGAAATTAAGATAAGTCTTGCTTGGCACATCCACCTGAGCATTTAAGCCTATTGTTTGCCCCTTTTTGCAAGCAGAGATAGCCCAAGCTTCATTTTTCACCTTGCCTAAGCCAAATATTAAGGCACCTACACTATCTGCACCAGGTGTCCAACCAAGTTTACATCTGGATGTTACACATCCAGAACACCAGTGTTTTGAGCAAATAATTCATCAGGTCATTTGTAGAACGAGCTGCAACCCAGTGCAGTTTCCCATCATTATTTACTCCAGTCCACTTCAAGATTTTGAATAAAATCCTAGACAGTCTAAAGGCAGAATGACTTGGAATATCCCAATAAGTGCCTTAAAAAAATATACTTATCTATTGAAAATTTTTCTCCGAAGTGACACATTTGGTAGAAATGGAAAGGCCATCCCAGTATAATTACTGAAAACATGAGCTTCATGTATCAGTACAGAATCTTAGATAATTTACATTAAATAAAGGTAAATAATTTGTTCAATTAACAACAGCAACACAACTCAAAGGAAAAGACGCGGTGATGCTCCCGAGTCCCTCAGCAGTCCCATTTTATTCCAGTGAGAATAGCTGTTTTCCAGATGGTGTTACTGTATAGAAGCAATATACATAGAATTACTGTAGCAACAATGAAAATTAAAAAAAAATCAGGCCAAATAAACCTGACATTTCAGTTTGCTTTTAAGTATCCCTAGTAAAAAGCTAAGGCCAGAACAATTACTTTCAACTGAGTTTATCTAAGCATACACCTCTTTGAATTGTGGTAGCAGATCTGCTAAAGCTTTATTCATCTCCTGCTGAATTAATTGCATGCGCCGAGTTAGTACTTGTTAAGCTAACAGATGCAAGAATAAGTCTTCTTCTGAATAAAGATGATAGAAGTGGCTATTCCAATTTTACCCATGTTTGATAGATACAAAATGTCACATAGGTGTTGGGCCTAAGCAGTCAGCCTGAAGGGGTAATTCTAAAACTCTCTCTTTCCTTCTGTTTCTGCTGAAAGTTAGAGCTATAATAAAAACAGTGTTACTGTAATACAATGAATTGTATTTCAGGTCTCTATTCTTAGATATGCTTTCCAGAGCAGCTATGTTTATGACCTCTCCTGCATAATATAACACAATATTCCTGTTATGTAGATAACTCATATTTATGCCTCTATCCTATGAGACATTTCACAAATGCAGGCTTAGTGTTGTCAGGCAGCTTGATGGATGTTAACTCCTGAAATTTACTCAAAGACATCCTGATAATGGCACGGCAATGCTGGGTCCAAATATAAATGCATCACTCTTACAGCAATCCATTCACTTTTTCCCCATTGCCGTCTGTGATAGCAGTCATATTGCCAGTGAAGTGTAATATATTAGACATCACGTTAACGTTACCCAATGAACATGTATCACCACACTGAGACACTCAGATAATTGAGTCCCACCCAAATGGCAGCCACATTTTTTTCCTTAGGCCTCCTGCATGCTGTGATCATCAAAAGTAGTGAAATTAAGCCAGGAACAAATTAGCAAGAAATAAAGAATGGAGTCTTCTTGCTTCATTCTAATTTAAAAAGGACTTTAACAACACTAGGAAGTGACGATCACATGGCAAGCACTTATTGTTGACTGCTCTGAGAAAATACTGTATGACAATGGCCATTAACACCACTACCAGATCCCAAAACAAGAAACAATCATTCTGGTGGCTTCACAGTCCTGGAACTCTTGAACCAGCTGCCAGATCATATGCATCAATTTTAAAGGCATCATGGATGCATATGTAGTTTGCTCAATATCATCTCATCCTTATTCTGACTGCCTGCAAGAAGCCTCTGTACAGCAAAACAAGGAAAGAAGAAATAGAAGCTGGTGGCACAAAGGTAAGTAAATTGGCCACATCCAGTAAAATATAGCAGGAGGCAAAAACATAGTGTCGTATTGGAAGTCTTTAATGACTAGAACAGTGGGCAATACCGAGGAAGAGTTGTGCTGCCAGAAGAAAAAAGACCAATTTATTTGGTCGTCTGCTTTTCCAGGAGATTTTGTTCAGCCTTGGATTGGCTGAGCCAAGTCTTCAGTATTAAGAGACAAACTCCTAGATTAGCCTGTTTCTGTTCTGTTTAGATACAGCTGAAGTACAGGGTCATTCAAAGAATTTCAGACACTATTTCAAAAACACAACCCCACAATTGTATGAGCAAATGTGGTCAAAGTTATCACATACAGATATTAAGGACTAGCTGAACGTGAGGTAGCCACTAACACAAAAAGACTGAATGCTTTAGCTTTTGATGATGCAGCTGTCTGCCCAGAAACTGCATGCTCCTTTGGGCTGAAACAGCCAGCTTTTTGTTATTATTTATTCTTCATTTTCCTGGAGCACTCATCTCCCTTGCACAACTTTCCAACCATACCAGTGGGGCTTGAATATGGAAGTTAGACTCGGCTCCTTCACAGTCAGAGCCTACAGAAGCAATCACACAGCACCGTGAGGCTGAGAGCTAGCAAGTACCAGTGGATATGTGGTTTGGGGGAAAAATCATGGAAACACTCAGGTAATTTCTTTGTTGTCCTGGTGTAAATCAGTTAGCTGACTTTAAGTAAAAGAGTAGAAACCTTACTATAAGCACCTATAATACGACAACGGATGGTGCTCCTGCTCCCTGGAGACTAGAAAGACCACCCTGTGTTGGAGGTCCACAGTTTAAAATGAGTTCCCTTCGTAATAAAATATTAGACTTGCAAAGAAAAACTCAACTAATGAGCCGTTTTCTTGAACCTCAGATGCAACCTATTATTTCCCATTACTCCTACTCTCCTTTGGGTCTGATGAATTATGTATCCATTTCTCCACCGCTGGTTTAGCAGAAGCGTCAATAGGGGGTGAAATATGGGGCAAGTCAGTCAATATTAGACAGTCATAACAAGCAAGCCTCACATCTGCAGGGCTCCTTTCAGAAAGGTGTTCAAAAGAAGTTCTGAAAGAATAAGTGTGACAGGAAGAAGATACAACTTCAAAATAGCACCAGAAGCTCTAAGCAGCATTGAAAAAGTAGGGTACAAGGTGCAGCGTCTAACAGAAATTCAGACCACATAGAAATCCATGATAAATGTTTCATGCACTGCAGAGTTGATAAATGACACAACAGAGTCATTTTAGTAACAGAATGGAGACACATTCTGAACTGAAAGGAATAAGATGAATTTGTGACTCTAACAGAACAAGATCTTATATAATTCTGTAGGAGTCCTCCCTACTTGAGCTGTGTAAAAACAGAGCTTTTCCCTATCCCTTAGGGCCAACATTAAGTTTATTCATGAATCAATAAGATTTCCTAGTCCTTGCACCTTCTAAATCTGCAAAAACTGCACTACAGAATGCTTTAAACCAAAGCATCTTTTGGATTCGGGGTGATCTCTCTCACTTCAGCCTCATGGAGTATTTCACTGAGAGCACAGCACATTTATACTATGTTCAGAAATTTCTGATAATCTCATTCAGCCCATTCTGACCTTACTTTCTGATCCAACCCAATCATCCTTTCATGTTAGTTCTAGAGACTCAAAGATTGCTCAAGGGCTTACACCACTCCTCTCCCCAGGGCAGTCAGCCCTACCCAGCAATAGTCACTGATAGTACCTGTTGGTGCTGGCTGAGTACTGAGGAACCAATCCATAGATCTTTGATAACTATGATCCTATGGTGAGCAGATGCTATATAATGCAAGTCATTTAATGCTCTTTCAGAAAAATGGGACCTTAGATAGTCTCAAAGGGAAAAAAATAATAATAATAATTAAAAAAAAAAAACAACCAACAACCAAAAACAACAACCAAGAAAATCAATTAATGCCTCTCTTCCCATCAACTAGAGCCAGTCCAGTCCTGCCACTCACCCCTCTTTCATCTAGAATTGCAGCAGTGCCCCCTCCTGCTCCCCTCTGCCCAGTCTGGTGGCAAGACCTTTCCTCTGCAGCACCAGCCGCATTCAATTCCTGTTTTCTCCACAGCCAAGAGAGTCAGCTTTGTGAAATTCTGACTTCTCAGAACAGTAGGGCCCTACACCTGAGCAGAAAAACTCCTGAACAGTAGAAGACCTGCTTCTCCCTCAAAAATCAATTAAGACACAAAGAAGCTGTTTTTAGAACAACCAGACTAGACTATTGAGCTTTATCCTGTGATTTGAACAAGGGCAATATAGCAGCTTTAACCTTATCTGCCATCTGAAGCCACTCATAGATTTTTTGTTCATCTTGATGGTAAATTTTTCTGCCAGGCTCTGCGTCTCACTGCCCAGTAAGACACTTTTCACACCACTGCAGCCTGTTAAGGGTAATTCAGAGAAGAAATGTATGTGTATATATACATGCAAGGTGTTAAAATCAAGTTTCTTAAAGGTCTTGGACTTTCCAGTTAGTCCAAACTCTAGTTGGCGTTGCCCACAACATTATCACCATGTACTGGAGCTTTGCTCTGCAAGCGGTGCTGCCACCGGAAAATTTTCACTATTTAAATTCCTAGTGAAAGGAATGCAGATAACCTATTCATCATCAGGAAACAACAAGGGGCAATTTTGGCAATACATTAATCCTGTCACCAGCTGGGATTAAATTAATCCAGAATATACAAGAGAAAGTATAACACTTTGTATTTCACTTTGCTGTTTCCATTGTGCAAATATGTTGTTTGCACAAAGAGGCACCTATAATCCACAGACCTGTGTTTTCCCACCCCAACCATATTTTGTCTACAGTATCAGTGCCCAGTTTACAGCAAAACAATCCAGCATTAGCCACTGAAGTGTAAAGTAAAAGCAGAAAAACCTATTTGTAATTCAGGGAAAGGAGATTTACCCCCCTGGCAATATCCAAAAAGCCCCATTTTCTGCCATACAGCATTCTGGCCATGGCTTTGCTGCACATGACATTACACTGAATAGAGTCTATGGAAATGCGTGATCAATGGCATTAAGAGCCTGCCAGGCCTTTATCACTTGGAACACACCAACAAAAGAGCAAAGCGCTTCCTATTTCTTTTAGGAACTATAACTTGGACTTGGAAAATTCAGGTTTAGTCTTCTTTTGAGTCGTAGCATTTCTGCATACAGAGCAGTGCAGCCTTTTAGTCTCACACGTTCTACTGCCCACATGAATAGTGAGAGAAGCCATTCAAAGCAGTGTTGGGAGGATAAATATTTTAAAGTGGCATTGTTCTCCCGTGCTAGAGCTCATGTGACAGTACCGCTAGCTGAGAAGGCAGGAGGGCATAAGGTTATTTATGAAACAAGCCATGGTCAAAATGGTGTTTGCAGGTCAATTCCCTTTACACCTGGCATCTCCCCTTCCCACCACCCTGCCCAGCCAGTCTCCTCAGTCATGAGTACACATTTGCTTTACTACCAAGTTTGCAGATGTGGTATTTAATGCCAGTTTCAACAAGTTGTTCAGGTTTTTTTAACACCAAAAGACTCAACTTTAGAGGAACAAAACAGGGTAATTGCTATTAGAGGGGGACTTAGGAAGAAACAAGAGCTTAAGACTTTGTATACTGACATTGCATGAATTCATACAAAGCAGCATACACAGCCCTTAGCACAAAGTCAGCCTATACCCTAATAAAGTTAGGGCAAGTTAGCCACAAAATGTTAGTATTTTGGCAGGAAGAGAAGGAGCAGAAATGCAAGTGAGGCAAGCCATAGTAACCCAAAGCCACATAATTACTGACAGTGGACTGGACTCAAGACAAGGTAGATTTTTATGTTGCATAGAAGTGCAAAACAAGTCCATGCGCTACTACTAGAGAAGAGATTTCACCGTATCAGCTCTTCAGAGACTTCCAGCGGTCTCTTTTTGCTCCTACTACACATGCTAATGAAGTAACATGATAGTCTCCACACAAGTTCCCTCCCTAGTCACTATTACAACTCCATGACTAAGCTTGTAAGCATTCACCAGTCAACCTCAGGGCTGTTTTGCAGCCAGTTGCATCTATAATTCTTCATGGCAAAAGAAAGCAGAGCAGAACTCAGCACGAGAATTAGAGAGCAACACAATTGATAAAGGTTGTTAATTTGTATATACTTCTTGCAAAAGCAGACATGTACTACTCCCCACATCCAAAACAAATACTATTTCTTGCCACTATCTAGCAAAACCCAGTAGGACTGCGACAGGACATCATTCTTTCATTTCACTGGGTCCTGAATACAGGAGAGTTGCAAAGACTATTTTACTTGAGAGAAGCGATGAGGTTTCTTAAAAAGGAAAATCAGAAGTAGTTTTACTTGCTGGAACATAACAGCTTTTACTGCTGTGACAAGGAACCTAACGATTGTTCTACAGTAAAGCTGGTGGTATATGCACACTGAAGGGCAGCGCACATTTCCAGTTCAAAGCACTATGCTCTTCCAAGATGTGTTCTTTTGCAAGAAGGAAGATTGTTCTTCTTTATTTCAAAGGCTGAAATACATATTTCTTTAAATCAATGCTCAAGATCGTTGGCACTTCTTTAGACGTGTTACCTCATGACAGATTGTCAAAAAAGGCATCAATTCTCCTTAAACAAATGGGTAGTGAAATGCAAGCTCCGTTAAGAAAACACCTTTAGTACTTCTTCAGTTCCTCAGCAGAGGAAGATACCTCCAAAATAGATCACTCTCCTCCTAAATAAAGAGAAGTCATTCCAGTGCAGCTAAAAGGTGAATTCAACCCAGTTTACATGAAACTATTGAAGATGACACCAAAAACACAGGTTGAATTCTTTCACCATCCAATCAGGTACATCACGATGATTAAGGGGAAATAAAGGCATTTGCATGCTTCATTCTAGATTAAAACTTAGTATCTTAAAAAAAACCCCAAACTTTGAAAGCCAGTATGCAGCCACACCTCAAGAGCCAAACTATAGAGTTACCACCGTTTCCTTAGGAAAATCTTTTCGTAATAGCATACATTTCCATCCAGAGACTTCAAGTCCAGAGTAAACTAAAACTGAGCTAAAGACATGGGTACCATCAAACTTCAAACTATGCTTTTCCACATGGCTCCTGAGGTATACCCAGATCCAAAGCCCAAAGCTTCAGACAAGACAAAAGAAGGGAGCTAAAAAATAAAAAGAAAAATTAAAAAGAAAAAACAACCAACCAAACAAAAAAAAAAGAAATAAAAGATACTGCTAAAGTGATCTTTCTAGTAGAAGTATGGAAGAGGCCACAGAGATACCCTACATTTACCATTTTCCAACTTCCACCTTTTCAATGCACAATAAATGCTAAAACATAACTTACATCGTATCACCCAAAATTCAACAAATCATCTTTCACTAACAAACATTTTGACATGCTCAAGCATTGCCTACTGGAACTAACAACACTGAAGAGACAGTCCTACAGATTTAACATAAGAGAGTATTAAAACTTACAGAGAAATAAAAAGTAATTAGGAAGGCAGTAAAGCCTCCCAAACAGACGTGTTTCTCCCAAGAACAAAATAAGTTACACAGTTAAGGGAAAAAACCAATTTCATTTACCTTAGAATGGGATATTGGTCTCCAGAATTAAGGTCCATCTGCATTCTCTTTCCACAAGATCATGAATAATTTGGTTCCTCTCCTGCACCCTCTTCTAAGCTACCATGAAAGGCTACCAACCCTTTTATTTTGCCTCTCCTGGAGCTCCCGTCAACTGAGAACTAAGTCGTTATTTGTTTCATCTGGTGTTTGTTGGGCCTGAGTCACCTCCCTGAGCAAATTGTGGGCATTCAAATTCAGTGCCCTTTCACAAAGTCTTTTCTTACAATTCCTGTTCTCTTGGTTTTAGTTCCTGTGTATTAGAGTCACATTTCTGCAGACTTCTTTGTTTGAACCTTTCACCCCACACCCAGCTCCATCATTCCAATCCCTGCTTTGTCTCTTAGCATTAAAACACAAAAGTGATAAGAAAACATCCGCTCTGTGCAATAGAAGATATGGTATTTTCCACAGCCTTCCCCAGGTGAAGAACAGTGAGGTCAATTCTCAGGTACTTTC
>VZRU01015400.1:209169-261278 GCA_013398155.1 Pedionomus torquatus
GAACTAACACTAGTATTAACAGTCCCTCTGGACAATCAGCCTGGGATTGGAGGTGATCGCTCGATGAAGCTCCTTCTTGATCTGGTCTCAGGCAGGAGAGAAGGCACTGTGGGCTGGATCGGTGCTTCTGGCTAGCTAGATCCACATGCTGAAGCTAAGAAATCCGGGTTAGGCCCTTTCCTATTCACTACATACAGTTCCCCACATTACTGCTCGCCTCTGTTAACAGTAGCATATCTATTACTGGTTTCAGATCAAGAGATCCTTTAGAAACATTATTTTTCATTTCAATTATCAAAAAAAAAAAAAGCCTTACTATTAAACTAAAAAAACTACAGGAAATTAATGAAATACAGGCTGCACGCATAGCCCATGCCTGTGGCTAAAAATAAACCCATTTTTGTAAAACGAAATCACGAATGGAAAATAAAGCACAAAATATGCAAGCGGCTTAAGGTATTGAATGGAAATAACAAACCAATTTCCCACAGAGGCTTTCAGCTTGTGATCCCGAGTCACAATGTATTACCAGAAGAGGAGGTGATCTTTAGCAGAAGAACTGAGAGAATGAGACTCGATCACAACCTGCAATGACCCTCCAAATGCAAGAGCAACAGCCATCAACGGCAGGCAACAGGGTCTGTGCTGTGAGAATACCAAAGAAGAAAGTTAAGAAGTTCATGTTCATTCACACAGCAATGTAAATTAGTAACTACATGAGGAATAACCCAATATGAACCATGAGGAATAACCCAATATGAACCAAGACATCAAACTGCGGCTAGCAGATTTTCCGTTAGAGTGAGAGGATGAATTTATATTTCTAAATTATGCTAATCCTTTTGCTAGTTCTTTGTGTTTTGCTTGAATACTCAAAACTCAGAAAAAAGGTTAAATAAGGTTTCTTCAAAAGAAGCAGCTACTTAAAAAATTAGGAGACTAGAAGCACAAAAAAGAAACAAATAAAAACCAACCCCCATAGACACAGAAGTCAAATATCTCCCTTTAGGGGTGTGTGTTATTCCTGACAGTCCTAACCAAAGATTCTCTATGGTTTGCTTCAAGACAAGGGAAAAATGCGTATATTTGGGATGGCAATATCAGAATGCTCTCAGCATTATTTTGGGAGACGTTTATAGACTGTGATAGGTTTCCAGAAAGACAAAGTATTTTAGTAACATGTCTTCATATCTGTCATAAAGAATCTTTCACAAGTGCTGTAAAAACTCCTGGCCAAGAAACAGTGTTAAGTTTCCCTTTTATAGTTTTCATTTGTTTGAATGATGAGATTTAGTACTTCTACTTTGGAAAGGAACTTACATCAAGCAGTTACCAAATCATACAATAAGGAAGATGGGTAGAAAACCTCATTACAGTCATGTCTTGGTATGGTGAAAATTACCATACCTTATATAAAGGGTAATTATTTAATATTGCACAGCTGTTACATCAACCATCACTAATTACTATTAGAAATAACTACCAAAAGTTCATGGAGTTTTATAAAAGCTAGATAAAACTGCAGTGTAAATGGAAAGTAAGAGTACAGTCTCAGTTTTGTTACTGATCTCAATACATGTTTCATCTGTGAAGATATAAGGTCACATTAACTGTTCCACTACGAATAGTTTAACATTTGGCTTCTTACAAGAGGTCCATCTTTAACTGAAGAAAAATCACAGTCAGTGCTTTAATTTAGGAAAACATTCCCCAGTCCCCAAAAATTCCTATCTTCTGATTAACTTTGATTTAAATGGGACAGACTTGTACATTTAAAGTTAGCAGTATACCTAAGACTGTCCCAATGGGTTTCTTTTCTTTAATCACTCTGTGCTGCACCAGCCCATGTTTCTCTCTCCTCTAGTACCCAAGATCACAAGCAAGTGCCTAACTTTTCTAAACTTTGAGCAGAGAAGAAGAAAGACACGGGGCTCAGTTCTCTGAGCAATGCACTATCACCAGTTGTACACTAAATCCTCATTCTTTCACAAGGTAGTGTGAAGGCAGACACCTCTTGCAGGCAGACCAAACCTCCAAATTAGGCTCCACATACCAACATTCAAAGGCCAGAACATGTTTTCCTCATACAAGGCCTAAGGAGGGTCAGATGGCATGGGGCAGACTATAAAAGCCTGTATGATAAATGCAGAGATGCTGGTAGGAATCATTAAGCCTAACAGAAGTCATCAAAGCAGCAGAGATTCACCTACCTGCTCAAATCACATACCTGGGAGGAGACTCCTGGATGGCTGCTGATCAAGAATCACTGAAAAATCCAAATCAGGAATATTTTCCTAAAGCCAGCAGTGGAATACAGGACTAATAGCTTAAGCACTTGGCCAAGAAGTTGGAGGTAGAGGTTTAAGGGCCTTCAAGATTCTGAGGGAATTTAAACCTTCTCCTCCCATAGAAATTTAGAGACCAGGAAACTAAGAACCTACAGAAATGTAAAAGTAGCCCTAGAGTTTCCTTTGCAGGGAATAGGAGAGTCATGATCTTGATTTCTGCTCCTTTGATTACAGGTTTGGTTTCACACCTTCTATGATTTCATATAAAAAAAGGTAAATAATATTCAGGTCTAAGACCTGAAGTACACTGTGATTCTTTCAGTACTATTAAAAATACACTAGTTTGCCAGTGCAACCTTGCACTCTTTAGGATGTCACGACATGGATTTAGTAGCTGGACTATGTCCTCTTCCCTGGTAAAATGTGTTGATGACTTTCTAATCAATGAGATTCAAACCCATCCACCAGACTTATAATGAAGAATAGGCTTAGAAGTTTAAATGTTATACTGCAGAACAGGTAGAAAAAAAATATAGTAAGTTGTTTTCCTGGCAAAACTCTTCCTAAACAACTTTCCACTCTTATGACAAATGCGGAGATAGAGAGGGTTAAATGACACTTTTTGCAAGGTGTCTTCTTTAACATCTGTGGTCAGAAACTGAACAAGGCTGAGCCAGCAGTCCGACAGGACATCTAGCGAGGTTTACAGCTTTTGCAGTGCTGAATCAGCATGAGGCCACCGTAGCACAGCACCGTGTCTCTGGAAGCACCTGTCTTCATTCTGGAGAGAATGCAAGGAACTTTACAGTGACCCGTTTTCAAATCATCTGCTTCAGAAAAGCTTCATGCTAACTACAAGGCAGGAGTAGTTGTCTTATTGTATGAAGAGTCATTCTGTATTCATTGACTGCTACAAGTAATTGACACCGAAGGGCCTGAACCAAGCTTACTGGGGAAAAAAAATTAATAAAAATAAGGTTTACAGGTAAAGAAATTCTGCAAAAGAACTAATATTTTTGAGTCGTTAGTTAGCTAGGAAAATCCAGTTATGATGAACTTCCTAGTGTTTGATGACTCCCTATCTTCTGTCTGCTTTCCCCAGAAAACATTTTGCTCTTCTTTTTAGCAAGCAGTGGAATTTCATAAACAGAGAGCTTCTCGTAAAATGAACCTACTCAGGCTATTCTGTGAAAAAATATGACATTCCTTTTGCATTTATGGTACTGTTTAACTAGATACGCTCCCCGATGTGTTTCGCAGGACCCTGGAGTGCTGCACAGAGCGGATAGCGAGCTTCCAATCATCTTCATTACAGGAAACAGATTAACATGGCAGAGCAGCCAGGAGAGGAACACGTGGCGAACTTACTGGAATGACAATCCTGATTTGATAAAGATGCTAACAATAGCCATTAAAGAGTTCAAAACAAAAAGGGAGTGAGAGAAAGAAGTTGCAACAGCTGGAGGCTTACAACTCCTCTCTTATCATCTCAAGCCTGTGCTGTGTATGCAAGCCCACGTAGAGGGACACGTTTACCCAAGCAAATGTGAGGAGGGAAAGAGCACCCTCCTAATGGACCTGTGAACTGCACAAATTCATCTGGAGGAAATAAATCCTCAAAGCATTTGTTTAATCAGAAATAGCAAAAGCATTTTAGTTATTCTCCTTTAGTTCATTAGGAAGTTTGAAGGAAATAGGGCTAGGGTGGTAATTAATGCAGTATCTCTATACCTCAAAGGATGTCAGTCCTGCAAAACATTATTTATTTAATAATAAGAAATAAAATATTAATTTTCTCATCCTGCCTAAGCAAATACATTGAGCATTTTCTGTTGCATTTATACTGAGGTGAACCAAGGGGATTGGAGATTCAGTCCTATTAATAATAGATAAGTATGAGATTTTCTTGTGTAGTTTTAGAGGTGCACAAGGCTTAACAAATACAGGGCAACACATTCCCTCCTCTTATTGCATAAGAGAGACAACATGCAGATTTGACATTTTTCAACAGCCTGGGAAAGAGGTCCTCTATGGATACAGGAAGGAGGGCTGTAGGGATTGACCCAAAGCCACTAAGCCCATGAAATGAGTGCTGCGTTTTGACTTAAGCCTCGAGAAAGAGGAGTACTAGGTGGGATGAAAGGAGCAAGAAGAGCTTCATAATACTGAAGTCCCCAGTGCTAGTGCACCTTAAATATATCAGATTAGTTTTAATCAAAGGAAAGATATTCAAGAAAGCTTAAATTTGGAATACCAGGCTCAGAAGAGATTTTTGTTGGTATTGTTTTAGGATTCTAGAAGAATAAAAATTAAAAGACAAAAAAAAGATTGCAATTGTCAAAAAGAGATGCCAAAATTCAGGTCAGGGTTTCAGAAGCACGAAAGTGACACAAGTGCAGATTTAAGGGGTCTGAAAGATGGACTGGAGATTTAAAACTTGGAAGAAAATTAAGAGACCTAAAAATGAACACTAAGTCAGTAGCCAATGGAAGCCCAAAGCCTGATATTGTAATCAGAAATAAGGAAATGAAAGCATCAAGGAACATGCTTGAAAGACTGTGTTTGATGCTGCCGTAGCACTTTAAGACAGCTGAAAAGATCAGGTACTAGAGGTGACAGGGAGACAGAGAAAGCGGGGAAGCTAACACCAAGGAGGAAAGGGAAGTGGAGGCAGCAAAATCCTTGAGACAGATATAACAAGAGTTTTTATTAACTACGAGAATTCTTTCTTTGCCATGTTACAGTCAACAGCTGGGCAGCACACGGAGCTGGTAACCAGCTGACAGCGTTGTATTTACGGCTACTCCTTCAATTACAGCATCCCCAGCTCCTCTTTAGAAACCCCCAGAGACCACGGAAACGTGCAGTATTTTACGGCAAAACCTCCTCCTTTCCCAGCTGGGGTTGCAGAAGCAACAGGTCTGTGTGTGGAGCACTGTGTTTCTTCCCATACCACAGTTAAGGTAGTGATTCGGTTTCACACACATCACTCAACAACCGGCAATTTACAGCGACACTTGATACCTTCCGGCTGCGGTTCCCAGTTAATGAGATACCGGAGAGCGCGGCTGTTGAATCAGCAGGGCTGATGGTGTAAACAAGGCAGTTAGAAGCGTGTCAGGCTTTGTTCAGCTAGGAATCACAACCTGGTTACGAGCTGAAGCGTCACACCTGCTTCTTTCGGGTTAACTGACAAATTGCTATGTAAATCTGCACTTTAAACGGAACACCACGCTTCTCCAGAGGGTGAATAACGTCAGCAAGAAAGTGGAATTGAAAAAAAAAAAACCAAACACACCAAACTTGAGATACCTCACATGGCAACATACCCTTCCACCGGGGACCGTTACTCTGTCCTTGAGGCAGGATTACTCATGAACTCCATGTCCATCCTAGTGCCCCGACAGAGAAGAGATGGCGTTTCCCTGAAATGTCTTAGTAACTACAAAAGCTGAAATAGAGAAAATTGTCCATGCCACCTCTCATTCCCTGGAGAAATGAATTAAATGATCTCTGACAGTCATTGCATATGTTGGACCTTCATTCCAATCCTGCTTCTAGTAACACGCAGGATTGGAATGGCCTGCACGGCGTTACTCTGGATGTGTAGCAGTCGGGGATATTGACACGCCAACAGTGTTGTCCTTCTGCAAACCCCGGTCATCCCACCGATGCCCTGCCCTATCTGAAGCCTTGATTTGTTTCAAAGGTTAACAAACTATAAGAATAACGGCTAGGCTGTAATATTAGTGTCTCTCCCACGCTGTGTGGCTGGCACCATCCCAGACACAGCTGAGGAAGATGCAGTTCTTACTGCCTTCTGTCCCAGTAGGTTTAATCCCATCTCCCGAACCCCCCTGCTAGTTTTGGGGGTGTACCAATGGAGAGGAAGCCCTGAGACTTTGTCAAAATGCTTTTGACCCCTTCAGACATCAAAAATATGCATGGGGGTGGGAACCTGATGGGTGAGAGACCTTCTGCTTGGTTCTGAAGATCTCAGCTGCTAGTCACCAGCACAGAGAGTGAAAGGGCCTAAACATACTTTTATCCGATTTTCTCTGGCAGCGTCCTCCAAGAGTCTTTGCGTCCTCTCTGGGTGATTACCTGAGCATGGGTACAATTCGTACACATACTCTGTTCCTTCTTACAGATTCTACACTCACTATTAAACAATTTAAGACACAGTCAACCAAATATTTGCTGGGGTTTAATATTCTACACTTTGCCAAAGTGCATCATGTTGAACAAGAGACAGTGGTTGAAAGTTATCTATTTTGAAGCAGAGTATGGACAAAGGCAGTGGCGCACAAACTGCATTGCTAAAACAATTCCTGCTCCTTTTCATGCCAGAGCCCCAGGAACTTCGGCATTTTCTACCCAGTCTTTGAGCTAGGCAACAGCAGGAAAAAGCTGTTGCCTTTATTGCTCTTGAAGAATGTCACTTTTCACCTTAGGCAGACTAGGTTTTCCCTGTAGCCTCTGGGGCACCAGCTGCATCAGCACTTTACCTGGATTTTTAAAATCCTGTATTTTCCCCATTGTCACATTTAAAAACTGATAGCTCTAAGAAGGCAGGCAGAGGGCAAACTGTACATAAAAGACCTAATAATTCATCTCAACTAAATATTGTAGATTCTAATTTGTCAGAATTCAATGACACAACCTATGTTATACATACAGTTTTACTTTAAGATTATAGGAGGACAAATCAATTAATTCATCAAAATCAGAAGAGAAAGGAACTTCAGGTTCTATAGCTCAGTGAGTTTCAGAAATAGGATTTAACAGCATGAAATTTTTCTCTGATCCATATGCTTCCATGGACAAATACAATTCCTGCCTCTTGTAAACAAGTTAATTGATGTGAGCAAATACAGTTCAGAATACCTTATATGTGAGCAACATTTCACAAAAAGCACAGACTTGGGGTTGTGCTATGATCAATAGTAACCAACGCAGTCCCATGGAAATGAATAAAACCTATGATGTGCTGCTGCTGCATCAGATGAGTGCCCGGCACAATGTCCCTTAAAATACGCAAACCATGTCCTCTCACCTAGCAAAATAAATTAGCTATTCAAGCTCTCAAAAAAATATTTCTCATTAGCAGAAAGACAAAATTACTTTTTTTAGACAAGATAATCAAAAATCTCAGAGCGACGCCAAAATCCCAACTCTATCACTGCTCGCTCAGTCATTAAGCAGAATCCTCCCAGGATAAAGCATTCAAAATGGTACACTGGCAATAAAATTAAAAATACTAGTAATACTCTATTTTTTACCATCAGAGTTATAAATTGGGATGGCACAAGACCTTGTGATCAACCAGTCAGAGATTTTTGTAGAAAAAAACAAAAGGTAATGGGATGGCCATTAACTCCACGAACTCGTTTGTCCTTGAGCTGCAGGGTTATGGCAGAGAAATATACACTTCTGAAGATGCTTTAATCCTCTTACTATATATGTTAACTTATGTCTGTCCACTTTTTAAACTCAAGAGACATACGCATTCATCCAGACTCCCATCTGATGTAACCTTCCGTCTTATATTAGACAAATTTATAATCTTGCCAAAAAGAAGGCATTCTTTCAACAAGTTGCGTTTTTCACAAAACCATAATTATTGTTATTAGTTCTAAAACTCAACAGTCTCCTCAAGATCAAAAAGGGCTTTAAGTTTCTTAAGTTCCTTTTTCTTGTTAGAAATTAATTTTAATTGCCTTTTAGTTTCTTATCTCTTAAAAATGTTGACTTCCTCCAACTTGCCCAAAAGTTACACCCACACAACAGGTGGATGGAAAGGCTGCAATAACCTGTTTACAAAGTGTCTTTGAACAGACCATACATTTTTCAAAACATGTTTGACACTGGTTGAATGCAATTTATACGCATCACAAAGTGAGAACAACTCAAGATTTTACGAAATTGCTCTCAAATCAATTATTTGTCAATTTTCTTTTTCCTTGTAAGGCCTTATCCAAAATATGCTGAAGTCATTAGAAAGATACTGACTCCCCTGAGCCTTGCATCAGGCTGTATTTATTCAGCATATAGCGCTGCTTCAATAATTCACAAATATACTCACTGAATTATTCATTTGTTAAATTTTATGTTTTTACGGCTGAACTATTTGAGAAATAATATTGCCTATTATTCCTGCAGCTCTAAATCATACTCACTTGTAAACAAACCAGAAGACTAAAGCATTGGACAGAAATCAAGAGGGATTTTGTGCTCGAGATAGATGTGATCTCACAATCGGTAAAGTTATAGGAGAAGAACAATGTTTCTCGTGTTTGCTCCCGCAAAACACATCCTGATGAGGACTTTCTTGCCATGTCTCAATCATGTTGAGAAGCAGAGTAGCCAGTTTGCAGGAACAGCTGCTTAGAGGTTATTTCAGAGGATGAGGCAGTGTTTGCCTGTTGGCAAAGGCAGTGTTTCTGGAAGGCAGAGACAGCTCCCTATCCTGGGCAGAAGGGCTCCCCTTGTCTTTACAAGGGTGGCCAAGAGAGCTGTAATGTAAACAGAAGAACACAGAGGACCCCCTCCAAGCTCTCACCAGGTTTCTTCTCATCTTGTGAAAGGATTTTCCCAATGTTCTACTGTAACACTAGAGCAGGCTGAAAAGGGAGAAAGCCCATTGCCAGCTGCTGTGCGCTCCCAAAGCTTCTGAAGAGAAAGTTT
Organism: Pedionomus torquatus; assembly: GCA_013398155.1. NCBI lineage: Eukaryota > Metazoa > Chordata > Aves > Charadriiformes > Pedionomidae > Pedionomus > Pedionomus torquatus. The sequence continues at coordinate 218,145 of VZRU01015400.1, forward strand.
CCCCCACACAAGATGGTCTGGCTGAGACTATGCTATTTATTCCTGCAACGGCCCACTGGACAGGACCAAGGGGTTTTAACTGTTGCTGTGATGAGCATCTATTCTATGTGAAGCCTCACAGAAGCAAACTGACATTTGATATAATTTCTTACAGATATTGCAATTCTCCCTTCTGTATATCCTGCAAAATATTTGCAACCAAGTGTATTTGACTGAAAACTTGGCATAGGACTTCCATAGATTATTTTAAATTCACTGAATAGGTTGACTAGTCAGGGAATAGAGACAATATAGAGGCAAATCAGGGAGCCAACCCCTGGCAAATGCCTTGCCTTGGAATTACAGCATTTTGACCTTTCATGGTAGATGGTTTAAGGATAACAGAAATTTAATAACAATGCTTCACTTGTTAAGATATCATAGTCAATACACGACATGGGAAAGGCTGTCTCACAAAAGGAGGTGCACAGCACAGTGAAATGACAAACTTTTTGTCACATACAGCCAAAGGAAATGTGTACTTTCGCATCAGAGTGCTCAAGTGAACATTTGGGCGTTCCACCAATACTGCAAAGAAAATCAGATGGCGAGGCAGCAGGGCTGCAAGGAAAGGCCTGGAAAAGACACATCACCCTTCCACGTTTAAACATCCTGGCTCTGCCTGGCCTCTGCCTGTCTCAAGGACAGATGTTCCAAGGTCACTTCTCCAGACCTTTGGATCTGACAATGTTATGAGCGGGCAAACACCACCTCACACTGATGTTTATTCAGGACAAAATCCTTTCCACTGCTTAAACGCACATTGTGTTTTCCAATAGGTAATGGAATATCTTCTCTCACACCAGATTTGCTCCATTCATAGGCAAAGAGCACATTGACACTTGCAAAGTGCTCATGACAAACCCACAGCTCTGATGCTATTCCCTGGTATCCCCACATATCCAGATTGATCTGTTTGCTCTTAGCACCGTTCAGTTCATGCCATAGCAAGTATTTTACTCAGTGCCATAGCAGTAACATTGCTGTTACAGCCACAATACAAGCTTCAATTTACGTAAGCAAGTTTGTAGAGAGGAGTCATATTTTATATCAAAGCAGTTATAGCAGCTGGGGAAATCAGAAACCTGATAATGGTACTGTACGGTCCAATACTTTTCCACTTTTCCCAGCTTCTGTTCCTCTAATGAAAAACATTCTCTCTGCTTTCAACTCTCACTTCTCTTATTCTTTTATCATTTCCCCATAAATCACTTCTTCCACTCTCTGGATGAATCAAACTCTTCCTGTCTGAAAACCTTTCACAGCCACCTAGTGACGATGTAGAAATGGCAAGTATAAATGCAGCCCAGGACATTGCACAGACTCTCGCACATTCATCTCAAAATTCTTCTGAACCAAATGTTGCTTCTGCTTTTAGTGTGCCTGCAACCTTACAGAAAATTTGCTTTTAACAAATACTAAGGAGCTTGTTAAGAAATACTAATCAGCTTGTTTTAATCATGCTACTGGCAATTCACACAGTCTTTTAAATGATAGAAGCTCACCTTTACCTGGTCTATATTTAACAATAAAGAAACCCATTATAGAAAGTATTTTACAAAGCAAACATCCTAGTAACTAGAGGCTAGCCTAGTTATGTAAAAATAAACTGTAAGCTGTTGCTCTGCAGACAGGCTTTCAAAGATAGTCCACTGCATACTAGCGGATTTTTACGATCTTGGCCATTATCCTTTTCAGAGAGTGTTTCAGGAGATTTTCAGATCCTGTTGGATAGAAACTGAAGTGCAGCTTACATGAAAACTTTGGTGATTCTGAGAGCCAAATAATCCTTCCTCAATTCCTTTTCCTTTTATTACTATTTATTTTGAAATATTTACTTACCATATTTTACCTGCTTTTCTGCACCTATAGAGGAGGTTGGATTCTCCATCACATAAAGGATCTATTATAACACTTCCATGATGTCAAGTAGACTCAATAGATGTAAACGCCCTGTTGAAAGAGTCCTTCCTGGCTGATGTAAATCTCTATAAAGCAAGATCCCAACCCAATTCTAACTGCAGCACAAAGGGAAATTTGGATGTGACTGAAATCATCTGGCTGTGGACACCAGAACAGTTTTGTTATATAATGCATGTGAGAACAGCTGCTTTCTTATCACAAGATTCAAGATGAACACATCACATCACACATTGAAGGGCAGAGTTACCTTCCCTTCTGCCTCCTGATAAATCCCCTTAATGGGTAACTTCCCACGGGCCATTCACAAGACAAGAAACTGTCTGGAGTACAGGACACAAGGAATTGGTACCAAACAGTCTCCACTTTCATCCCTCACCCACATCACTTTGTTTTCCAAAGGTATCAGGAAGGACAAGCCACGCTGTTCCTTGAAATAAAACAAGTAATTTCCACTGGGAGCTAGCAGGGGGCAGCCAGTCAGATGCCTCATTCAGAGATTTTTGGGGTGCCATTTGCCATGTAGGCATGTGCAACAAGTCTGCAGAAAAGCTTTCACTCGCAAACAGTGAGAAAACTATTTCTAATCTATTTGTGACCCAGGAGCAACGTATCATTGTGTGAGCTCCGCAGTTTAGTCAGGATCACTGTGATGATGATTCCCTCTACTCTGCACTCGTGAGACCCCACCTGGAGTCCTGTGTCCAGCTCTGGAGTCCTCAGCGGAGAAAGGACATGGAACTGTTAGAATGGGTCCAACGGAGGGTCACCAAGATGCTCCGAGGGCTGGAGCCCCTCTGCTGTGAGGACAGGCTGAGGGAGCTGGGGCTGTTCAGCCTGGAGAAGAGAAGGCTCCGGGGAGACCTTCCAGCAGCCTTCCAGGATCTGAAGGGAGCTCCAGGAGAGCAGGAGAGGGACTCTTGGTCAGGAAGAGTAGTGATAGGACAAGGGGTAGTGGTTTTAAACTGGAAGAGAGGAGATTTAGATTGGATATTAGGAAGAAATTCTTTCCTGTGAGGGTGGTGAGGCACTGGAACAGGCTGCCCAGGGAGGTTGTGGATGCCCCATCCCTGGAGGTGTGTAAGGCCAGGCTTGATAGGGCTTGAAGCAACCTCGTCTAGTGGGAGGTGTCCCTGCCCATGGCAGGGGGGTTGGAACACTATGATCTTCAAGGTCCTTTCCAACTCTAACCATTCTATGATTCTATGATATTAAGACCTACATGCTACCTATAAGGGTCCCATCACTCCCTGACCGATGAACTGAGCTCAATGGCACATTAAAATCCCACTGTTACTGTGTACACAGGGCATACCACCATTGGCCTTCTGAGAAAGGGTGCAACATTTACTATCTAACCAGCAGAAACCACATTTTAGGCAGGGTTTTCCCAACTTTCTGCATCTGATCAGGCCAATTTAATTGGGCTTCACACATTTCCACTTAGAAACCTACTTCAATATTTTGCTGATTTAGAATATATATGAAAAGGGAGATTTTATCCTTTGATATGGCAAATACAGTACAGGAAATACCACTCTGAAATAAGTTTGTCAATAATGCTCATAAACTTTTCTGCTTTATGTGTGTAGCAGTCACTATTGCACTTGATGACCATCTTCCACGCAACAAGACCTTGAGTATTTTGGGGCTGAGCGTAAAAGACCTTTGTGGCAAAAGCTGGGAGAGTGAAAGGCAACACAAATCCTTCAGCCTCTGGGATGCTCAGCAAACTGAAAAGGGTGAAGAAAACTGGCTAGATATGGATGCATCAGATAGATAGTGGTTAGTACTGAGCTAAAACTGATGCTCTTGACTGAAGGCTGGACAACATAAAGTGACAGTGTGTAGAGAAAAAGGCAGGCATTTTTCAAAGACAGCCTCTACTGTCAGAAATCCAAAGGTTTCCTTCAGAGATGGGGAAATCTGGGAGAGTAGAGGTGGTCAAAGATAGATGAAAGAAAAAGGATCTGCTGAGGACTTCATTCTTACACAAGGTTTTGACCTCTTAGAATTATTTTCTTTCATTACAAGGTGACTTTCTGCTAAAATTACAAGCAAGATTCTCCCTCTGTGACCCTAGCATAAAAATACAAAGACCCAATCGGATTTACGTACACGAGCTGCTTTGCCCATTCAGGTGTAATAGTATCCATATAACTAAACCATTCTTCCCAATCTGTTACCAACAAAAAGATTATTTACAGTTCAAGTCTTTGATCTTAACTTGTCTAGAACAATTTCGTTTCTACGTTCCATAAAGGCAAGAGCAGGAAATACATAAAATACGGGAAACTGTGAGGAAAAAACATCTCCAGAAGAGGCTTTGCCATACTGAATGTTCCTCTCTGGTCTGGTTTCTGGCAAGTTGTGATAATGTAACCTGACTCTCAACTATCCTGACCTGTGGCTACTGTCACATACTTTCCCAAATCACCCACATGAACCCAGCATAACTTATTTTTGTTATGCAACCCTGTATATAGAATACAACTCTGTATCCTGGTCCGGATGGCCCAGAATAACTCTGTACAGAAATGACTCAGTATCCAGAGAAAACTTTCGAGCTTGCAAAGAGGTTGACATTTTACTGGAAAGCAACTGTTAAACTCTAATGCATTCCCTTCTCCTCCTTTTTTTATTTTTTTTTTTTCTTTTAAATCTATCTGCATACAGTTTTTGAAGCTCTGAATGTTCCTTGGCACTGAAAACAATGCAAAGTGTAGACCATAAAAAATGTCTGAGCAAGTGGGAAGTCAGTCTGGACAATACTCTCTATGTGGTATTTTGGGAACATTTTGGGGAAATGTAGCAACCCAGGGGCCTAAAGTCAGCCATCTCCTTTTTACCAGGCAGCCCACACTGAAACTAGGTGGTAGTGGACAATAAGTGTAAATACTAAGAAGTCTAAAGCACGTGATGTTTCACCACCATCTTAAAAATTCTAGTGAACTACCCAAAAGAGTGAAAATATTTATCATCCAGAACTCACGTGGAATTTGCTCGTAGGCAGCTAAACATCACTGAATATGACAGAGAAAGCTCAAACTCACAAAAACACTCTGACATTATATATTCCTTGCTTTGCTTCAGGCTATTTCATACTATTCCAGTCTCTACATGAAACAGCTAGTCACCCGATACTCAAGGTCCACATCATGAGAAGGCTACAGAGCTTACATCAGAAACCTTGCTGTAAAGTTTAACGTAAAATATTATCACCTGAGTATGCTATAGGATCGTGGGTACGCCAGTGTGAGGGCATGCAAAATCTCATTTTGTTGGAAACAGCATCTCACTGTGTAAGAAGGAGGTCAGAAAACTGAGAACTGAGGTCCTTCAATCTGTTTTCCATGGAGATAACCTCGGATAAACTCTTTTCCCCTCTCTTTATCTTAACATATGTGTTCCTGAGACAGGTAAACAAGACTGACATCACAGAGAGGCAGCAGGAATTATTAACAGTTATTAAGATTGTAGCGTGCCCTGAAACTATCAAAAAACCCCACTGTTCTACTCCTGACTATCAACATCTGCCACGAGAAAATTACTGCATATTATTAAACAGAGCGATGGAGTTGCTAAAGACAATGTCTAATGTAATAGATGAGCATGAAAGTTAAGTATCTGGGCTAGCAAGAGAAGCTTCTTTCTCACTGACATAACCTCCAACATGTTTGGATACAGTACTTTGTTTTCTCCAGAGCAATGGTGACATTTTAGATCATCTTCTGTGCTATAAATGGAATACTGTGATCTGCTGAACATTTGCTACCTGGAAGACCATTTCCTGGTGCCCGAGTCATTAACTTTCTTGGATGACATTGCCACATCTGTAACGAAAAGCTGTAATGTGCTGCTAATTTATGAGGCTACCGTGGTGCTGATATTTTCAACTACTCGGGTGTGAATAGCAAAGGTTGGCTGGTATTTGAAATCTCTTTGGCAATATTAGCTCACTGTAGATGATATTTGAAGTCCTTCTGGCACCCTGGGCCATCAGAGACAGGCAGAACAGTACTGGCCACTGCAGGAGCTGAAATAATATTTCCCAAGGCCAACGCTTTATTTCTAGTCAAAGCAGAGGGGTGCATGTGACCAAGAACTTAACAGGGCCACTGGTTCTCAGATCAGTGCTCTGAACAAGCAGCGTTCCTGTAGAAAATGAAACCATCTTTTAACAACAGATGGGAAGGAAGCAAAACTCACTTCTGCGAGGAAGGCAGACTGGACAGTAAAAGGTGGTTTTCACTTTACAAAGTAGAAAATTAAACCATTTTCTGCACATCCTACTGCAACCCTTCAGGGGACCATTATTGCCATCTAGTGTGGCTTTAAGCATAATGTAAGTCCCAAAATTGAACCCATTCAGGCTGCTTTAATCCTAATAACCTCCACTCAAAAGTAGGTCATGTCTTTCGGAAACATTTGCAGGCTTGGTTCTAGAAATATATGCTAGCTATTGTTTCTCTAGCCACTACAGCATATTACTAGATTGGTTGAGTATCCAAACTTGACATACTTCCAATTTCACCATTTACTTTCTTGATGCTGATTCATCTATACCTTATGATAATTTAGAGACAATCAAAATCCCTATACTTATTTAATAGAAAATTGAGAGAATCACACACAAGACCCAAACAAAACCAGAGAGTGTGGCTGGTGCTAAGCAATTAACTCTGCATCAAGTGAACCATCCTGCCCAGAGACACCATCCATGCTATCCCCTTAGGGTTCAGCAGAAAAACACACAAATTCTAGCATTTTACAGCTATTGCTATTAAATCATTAAAATATAAACAAGATGCATGTAAGGCTGTCCAAGTTTTACTTGTAACTGCATGTCATCCATGTAGGCTGACAATCAAACGTAAGAATAAGAAATCAAGAAGTCCCTTGGGTACCACTCCAGTGCTCACCCCTTCGGCTGGGAGGAAGAACAGTCCTCCCATAACTAATCCCAATTCCCTTCTTTCAAAATACAGAACGTAAATGAGTTTGGCTGCAGATAATGATGTTTCCATTGTTAGTAACTCCCTGAATAGCTTCAAACCCTGGCTGGGAATTTAACTCCTGGGGACTTGGCTTAGCAGGATCTCCTTTTCATAGACCCTGCTCAGCACAGAGTGTGAAATGGCTTCAGAGTCTTCTCCAGGGGCACCGATAGGCCTGCATGCTTCATCACAGGCTATTACACACTCAAATTTACCGAGCTGAAAATCTGTGGCAATATATATACCTTCAAAACATCCATGAAGTTTCTCAATCTGTCTGGAATTGCTATCCTGTAATTCTGAGTGCATTTTCTGACAGAAAATAAGGATTTGGTATGAAATCCTTTTCTTCTGTGTTGTGTCTGTGGCTGCCCTGGGATCCCCAGGGGGAGAAGCTGAACCAGAGGCTTTCAATTTCATTTTTAAGACACAATTTTATGGTGCAAATCAACTGACCAGCTTGAATTGCACTGCAATTTGTCTCCTCAGATAGACCAGAACAAGATACCTGAGTAGGAGAAGATCTGTTTACACCTCACAAAAATAGTCTCATTTATAATGGCAAAGACTCATAACAGTCTTTGATAGGGTTACCAGCAGGAATAAACCACAGGTCCTTCACTCAATTACCAAATTATCTTGGTTTCTGTGTCTTCTAACCACTGGAGGCCTAAATACCTTGGCACTCTTTCCAATGGAGAGAAAAGGCACAAGGGACACAGCCTCCCTGGAGCTGTTTATCTTCCTACATTGTCCACACCAGCAAAGGCAGTGAAACTGTTAGAGGTACATGGGATAAATCTGGGCTTAGGTTTTCCAAAGTGACCGAGTCCCACAGGAAGATAACATTTAAGGGGACACATAGTTTTGAATAGGACTTACAGCATGTTTTCATTCAAATTGCTTCAGTAACAATGGTGTCTTCACCAGAATTGAAGTTTCACTTAAATATGGATTTTGATGAAAGTGCATTTGATCTTCACTAGAGATCTTCTAGTCCAACTCCCCTGCTAAAGCAGGATTGCCCAGAGCACACTACTCAGGACTGCATCCAGGCCAGCCTTGAAAATGTCCAGAGAAGGGGACTCCACAATCTCCCTGGACAGCCTGTTCCAGTGCTCTCTCATCCTCACCTCATATTTGAATGGAACTTCCCATGTTCCAGCTTGTGCCCCTTGCCCTCATCCTGTCACTGGGACCCTCTGAGAAGAGTCTGGCTCCATCTTCCTTCAACCCACCCTTTAGATACTTGTGAGAATTAATAAGGTCTCCCCTCAGCCTTCTCTCCTCCAGCCTAAAAAGTCCCAGCTCTCTCAGCCTGTCCTCATCAGGGAGATGCTGCAGTCTCTTGATCATCTTTGTTGCCCTATGCTGGACAATCTCCAGACAATTGAGTGATGGTTTTAAATATTTTCAGAATTTGTTTCCATTTTTTTCATGAAAAAATGTTGAAGTTCATTGCATTTGCTATCTATTGAATAATCTAGAGATTTTAAAATAAAAGGTGGAACTTGATATATAAATCATCCAGAATTCCTTTCCACTCAAAGTTTGCTTTGGGAAAAAACAAACACCAAAAAACTCCAAACCAAACTTAAATCAGGCCTCGTGCTTATCCTGGTTTTGGAACATAGAGTTTTCTGGCTGTGGAATTTCTTAAAAGCCAGGCAAAGGAGTACTGCCAACATCTTCACTGCCTTTTTTTGAAAACATATAGTCCATGCAGTTCAACAGATCTCCATCAATTTGATCGGATGACATTGTCATCTGATTAATTCTGGTACAAATTCATGTGCCTGTAGCAGAGAATCATCTGAAGATTGAGGCTTCTTTGAGCTAATTATAATATAAAGACAACCCAGTTTATTATAATGTTCCTTAGGATAATAAATCTACAGTGACCTTAATCATGATTTTTTCTGTCAGTTCATTCTTGGTTAGCCAGGTGATTTAGAGTGTTCTTCAACTGTCCAGCAACAGATTATTTCATTTATATCTTCCATTTATTCTTCCGGCATCGCTGATCCAGGTAATAAAGAATCAGGTTCACAGCTATTATCTCTGTTTAATCTGTCATAATTGTCTACATCTTAAATTAGGGATATTATGCTGAATTGCATTTAATACAGTAGCTTCATTGTTTGCATCAGACAAGGTCAAAAAAAAAAACCCGACCTTGACTGACACACAAGCTGTATTAGATTCTAATTCACTAAACCCCATCTCATTTAGAAGCACTAGGCAGATGCAGACAATGGTCCTTGTCCTTCTTCTGTGTCACTGTTAGTTTCTACGATACATTGACAACAACATATTTTTACAAAATGTATTCCCTCGAAGTAGGAACAATACTTTAAATGACAGAAATCACCATCTGAGAATGAGTTTGCGTACAGACACTGGTATTGTGTTTTGTCATTCATGACTCACCTAAATTATGTCTTCCTCTACTTGACCAATGCTCATTGATGACATCTGTTTTCTTCCAAAGGACACTTTTCTTAGGCCTTGTTCTCACAGATTGAAGAAATGAAATCCTAGCAAAAGAGGAGGCAAGTGGGTTAAAAGGTTTAGTTCAAGGCTAAAGAGATCCCACATCATTTTACAGTCACAGATGACATAAGAAACACTGAACAGCAATGTGACAGGCTTGAGGTTGAAAGGGACCATCTGGAGGTTGTCTTGTCCCACCCTCCTGCTCAGGCAGGGTCACCTGGGCAGGCTGCCCAGGACTGAGTCCAGACAGGTTTTGGATCTCTCCAATTACAGAGACTCCACACCCTCTCTTAGCAACCTGTGCCAACAACCGGTCAGCCCTCACAATGGAAAAGTGTTTCTTGATGTTCAGAAGGAACTTTCTGTGTTTTAGTTTGTGCCCATCGTCTCTGGTCCTGTTACTGAACACAACTGTCTCCTCTACATTCTCCCTTCAGGTATTTGTACGTGTTGATGAGACCCAGCCCGACCCTTCTATTCTCAAGGCTGGGCAGTCCCAGCCCTCTCAGACTTCACACAAACATGAGGTGCTCCAGTCCCTGAACCATTGTGGAGATGGAATCTCCAGTAGGTCCGTATCATTCAGTACTGAAATAATACTTTCTGGGTTGTTGTTTTTTTTCTTTTTTCCCTAGCAATCTGAGAACACAAGCAGAACATGCAACTCATATGAAGGGTACAAAAACGTAAGCATTTTAAAAAGTAGACAAAGAAGTGATACACATTAAGCTGAAGCAAAGATGTCAGGTGAGACTGATCTCTTGCTCTACCTCATCAAGAAACATAACGGCACACAAAATACTTTTCTCTAAGAATGTCCTCCATTGCCTGCTATGGAGTGACTATTGGAAGGTGACATTTTCCTTTTCTTGTGACTGCTTATGTGCCCTGGGAAATGTAAAAATATCAGCAAGGTATGCATAAGAGAGAAGTTAATTAGTTTAACTTCCTGATGGGAATATATTAACAGTGTAATAAGATGCTCAAATATTCTCTGTATGATTGTCCCTGCCAAAAGAGTTGTTGGAAAGCTTTTTTGGAATACAAAAAGTTTTAATCCTCCATATGGAGCTCCAGATGCTGACTGTGATCTTTGTGTGAGAGAGGTCAGTGCAAACACTCAGCCTCCACATCTCAGCAAGCTGTACTTCTGAGGCTGTTACTAGAAGCATCACGTGTCAGGATCAATATCTAGAGACAACCTTCTCCTAAATTCCTCTATGAAGCCAAAGGGATTCACTTCCTTGCATCAATACACAATGCTTTGAGAGGAAGTTTCTGTTTTTATATTGTCACTTGGTAATTTTGGGGTTTACACTCTTTTGTAGCCAAGTTCAAATACAATTTGTCCTGTACATTCATTGCCCAAAGTGCACAACATAATTAATCATTTATCCTTACGTACTTGTGACTTAAAATGACTTTTAGCTAAACACTCTTACGCTAGATCTCCCCTTGATTAATCCTGAACCATGTAAGCATGAATTTTATTACCGGGTATCTCCTTCTGTCAGTGGGAATGTCACTTTGGAATTTAATCTAATGAAAAAAAAAAACAGAGTATGTTGATTTCCTCTATGTTCTAAAAAAAAAAAAAAAAAGCCATCTATTTTTCTTTTGAAATACTTCCTAAAATACATTTTTGGATAGCTGGGATGACCAGCATATTTCTTTCTGAACAACTTTCTAAAATTACACATAAAATATCTTTGTGCTTAAATACTGAATATGAGTGATGTAGAATTACATTCTCCACAATAAAACCTTAAATCAACTTCCAGTTACTTTATTACTGTCTAGACAAGAAAAATCTTCTCAAAAAGCCCCACCAACCTTAGAATCGTCATTTAAGAAGACACTGTCTCCTGGGCTATTTATACTCTTATCTGTATCTGATAGAAATCTGAGGGTAGGACACAGAGTTTATTTCCCATTTCCCTGCTTTATAAAGCCAAACAACTACATTTAGCACATTCTTTCTTTCTAAGAAATGCATTAGATAAACAACAAAGAAACTAAGACTTTGAGTGGTGTAGGCAGCAGCGTGTTCATTTATATCATTCCAGGTTTACAAAGAAGAAGGACTGTAAAACCTTCTTTTTTATGGTTACAAAGGAATAGTGGCAAATTTCCAATTTTCTCAGGAGATCAAGCAGCCCTTTTCAATGCCAGAGTTTTTCACATTTCTGTAATGTCTTGGCTGATTTAGCCTCCTCATTAGTTATTGCTTGCATTATGCAATTATAAAAGCTTTGGAAGATATCAAGAAAAATGTCTGTGAAACTGATGAATTCAAAATTCAACATAAAATAAAAGTTAATAAAAAGCCTCCTGTCACTGCACACAATCAGGTCCTCATATTATTTTGCTCAATCATTTATACGATTATATATTAAACAGCCATCTTTTTGAAGCCTTTCTGGTGCAAAATAAATTAACCTGACACTTAAATTCTCCATATTTTTGCAGCTTTTCTAAAATATTAAATCTTGTTGCCAAAAAAACAAGCCTTAAAGAAGACGAAAACGAAAGCAAAAGACAGAAGAAAAGAAAGTAAAAAGAACAACAAAATTCCCTGACGCATGGAAGAGATTTTCCTGCTTTCCGACAGCCGCTGATTCACAGGAGACACACCAAGGAGCCAGGATCTTCAAGCAGACCCATGTATCATTTCAGGAAAAGAATTTTTGTCAAAGTGAGTAGGTCCGCTTTACTGAGTTACAAGCAGTTTATACAAACCTAGCACTATTTTTTTTTAATTTTTTTTTGCCATAAAGCTTAACAACATTGATACAGGCTCCTTTGAAAATCTTTTCCTTAACTGATTCACAAGGAAGGCAGCTGTAAAACGAATTTCTGGCCTCAGTTTGGCTCTGCTAGAAAATCAGACCTGGTGCCATAACTGAAGGGGAAAACCTCCAGAGCAGCCTGCGTTTTCTGTTCTGCAGTTACATCACCTATACGGCCACTCGTGCTAAGAAAGTCGTCAGAATAAAGATACTGATGCATCAGTGCAGCTCCTTTCCCTGCTGATCGAAGAATGAGTACACTGATACATTATCCTGTCCTCTGTCCACACTAGTAGGATCTTACCACTTTCAAGCACTCTTACAGCTTAAATACTACAGCCATGCCCTAGAACCACCTTCTGGCATGAAAACTGCTTGATTTGGAGTAATTACAGTACTTCCATGTATTACGTGTTTTGAACAGAAGAGTTGGTAGTTCTTTAAGTTCTTCAAGAACTTTAAGTATCTACTATCTATCTGGCAGGTTTCCACTACTTTAACTTGCCAGAGTGACATTTCCATTACTCCCAGACTGAGTGGTTCTAATAACTAGGGAAGCTGTCAAACTGCGCATTGTATATCTCCTGTCACTGTTGTCCTGATGCCTTTTATACGTGCTCCGTTTCTTCCCAAGCACTGTTTTACTCTGAGACATTCATATAATCAATATTTTTTCAAATCAATTCATGTCTAGCTCAGGCAGATAAACATATTAATCTACAAAAGCGATGCACTTTAATGTGAAGCTTTATCCTTTCTCATTGGTTATTAACCAATTACACACTGTTGATGCTTTTTCATTCTGCAAACGCTTAAATGACAAACAGTTGTTGTGACAGCCAACAACCATCTAGCACCATCTTGAGGTTAAACCGATCTTGACATTCTAAAATAAATGGGCATTGATCATAAGCTCACCAGAAGCTACTGTCATGCAGATACCTGTTTATTAATGACCCCCAAAGAAGTAATTCATTAGTTATATGACAAACATCCTCTAGATTTGGGTTTTTGTTTCCTTGCATTGACTTCAAGACCTTTCTGTTAATTCTACTGGCAATTATATTTAAATTTGTATGCAAGGAAGAATAGGAACTACCCATTTTTATTTTCTAATTGCGCTGCACACTCCACTCAGAAGTGAGCTATGGGAAGTTTGAAGGTTTAGACTTTTATACACAAGTTCTCCCACAAAAGTTTTCCATTTCATTGGGATTAACTGTAAAGGTTACTTCTGCACAAAAAAAAAGTAGTTCCAAAATAGGCCTTATTCTAAATGATACTGGGCCACCCAGGTACAACCACCTTTTAAAACATCTTTTAAAAATTTTCCTTACTGAAAATATCTGAGTAGGAACTGGATATGCTATTTTGAAGTTTTGAAACATAATGAAAATGTGAGATAAAGCTATTGAGTTACGAGGTTTTTCACTGCCCACCCTAAGTTTGAAGCTGATGATGATGGAGTATATTTCAGATGATGAGCATGGTGGTACTACTGCTTGGAATGAGAAGAGGAGGAAGGCTGGGACCATTTCAAGGAAGCAGGGCCATAGTGAGGAAACTGCTGAATTTCTTGACAACTTTGACACTTCCTAAGAAAAGATACATATAAGCCATTTGCATGTATGGTAATGAGGGACTGAGCTATACATTTGTTTTGTGTTTATTTTAAACAAATATGATGATGAGTTCTGTGCTACTGGGCCAAAATACATGATGAAACAGGTCTGTCATGAGAATTTGAGTAATCACAGGCTGAGATTAATGATGTGGCAATATTCAGTCAAATAGTCCTTGCTGCGCCCCATTAGGTTGTGTTAATTACCATATTTAGAGACTTGGTATTTAGAAACAGCATTACTTTCAAGAGCTAATATTTTCATTCAGTTGAGGATTCAGGAAAGATACAAGTTTACCTCTTATCTAAACCAGTTTACTTTTAACAAGGAAATGGGAACATTTAGGACTCAGAAGAGTGCAAAAGATACAATTTCTGTAACACTAGGTATCAGCACTTTATTATTTCTGCCTCAAAGACTGCCTGCAAATGCAGAGTGGAGGAAAAAATAATTGATTTAAAACTCACCTGCTCTTCTTGGAGTTCTACAGGAGGATGACATTTCACTGTACATGGAAGGATCTAAGCACGTGCGAATCTATCTGTGTATTCCCAACATAACACATCAAACTTCTAAAATTAATTGCTGTGCTTTCATTTTCTACTTCACAGGTCTGCAAAAGTGCCTTTTATCTTGCAGTGACATACACTTAAAACTGGAGGGTTCCTCTTGCTCAAACACTCAGACTTCCAATGGTTCATCTTACAAGTTTCAGTGTAGTTTAACGTGAATTGTATCTGGACTTTTTCCACAACAAAGATAATTGCTTTTTGAAAATCAATTATGGCCATTGTCAACGTCAGGGAATTGATTTTAAGTCAATGTTGATGGTAATGACTATATACCAGAAAGACAAATGCAAAGCAAATGAAAATACAAAACAAAATATACAACAATCAATAACAGTCATGGATACACAGAAGGTGGCACCTCCAGGGCAATCCAGCCCCTGAAGACAGTGTCCCAATTTTCCTGAGACAGCACATAAGTAAGACAAGGGGAACAGAAGTCTAACTCCTCCCCAGTCAGAGCTTTCAGAAGTTGCACCAGGGTTTGTGTTGATGCTTTAAGAAAACTAAGCAGGGTGTTACTGTCTCTTAGATCACAGCAAGACACGCAATCCATAGGGCCAGCAAGGAAGACTTCCACAGACAATGCAACTCTCACTTCATTTCTAGAAATTTATTGGCAAAGCAACTGAGACAGTACTCCTGCAAATGGGAAAATCTACTCCCTGGACAGCCATAATCCCAGGCCCAAGCCCTGCAAAATGCAATTAAACAACTATATCTGGGGCTTTTGTAAACTTAGAGGAGACAGCAAGAGGAACTGAAAATTCCCCTGTTGATAGGTTTTGTCTAAATACCTGCAGCAGCACTTCAAACTTTCAAGTGACAGTTTTGGGGGATACTCCATACATGAAAGCCTGTTCCCAAAGCAGCTGGGCAAAACATGATGTAAATAACAAGCAGAGGTAGAAACAGACCAGCATCTTCAGAGACTGCAATTACCTTTCCTGTTCACTCATGCTACATTCAGAGGGAATAAACCAGGGGGCAGTTCTTCAGACAGTGGCAGGTCTGAAGTTTCAGACTGAAAATGTGCATCTGGATCTACATTTAGTCCACCCTGCAACTTATGTCTTGAAAGACAGGACTGTGTAGAAACTATATCTATTTCTGGCTCTGCCCTGATGTTCTTTTAACCTCCACACACCTCTTGGCTCCCTCCTTCCCTCCCTTTTCTGGCACATTGATGTAGGCTGTGTGTTTTTCAGTGCAGCAGATGTGTTTGTGTACTCCACTGGAGAACAGGACCTGGCTTCCTGAAGAATCACAGAGATAGTTTGACTGTTTCGTCATGAAACCCCAAATCCTGAGACTGAAGTATTTCATATTTTCCACATTTTCATAGATCTTCATATTTTCCTAAGATCTCTGTCTCTTCATCCCACCAATTATCTACAAATTATGAAGGAGCCAAGGAGAGAGCAAACAGACGTAAAGACTAGCCCAAATTACAGTGTTACTGTGATTTACTTGACATTTGTCACCTATTGACATTTCTTGGTTACACCCATGCCAAGTTAATTCTTTCCTAATCACTCAGCTTAGACACTGAAAATGAAAGTTGCTTTTCCTGTTCCAATTGCTCTTGTTCCATCACTGCACTTGACACCCAAAACACCGACCTGGCTGAGTATTTTAATTCTAAACAACTCCTAATCAGTGCTATTTTCTTTTATGAAGAAAACTGTTCCCAAAGCAACAAAATATAGTGTGAGACAACAGAAGATTGGAGCTCCCTGGTCAGTACAGTAAAATGTCATGTAGCCTTTGCTGAGGTAATTGATTTGATGCTTATTATGTTTGCTAAAAGGCAAAAGCACTCTTTAACATTGCAGTTTGTCTCTGAACAGGTCACTTCATTTTGCTGAAAGCTTTAGACTACCTATTTTTAGCAAAACAAAAGAAAACGTGTCGGTCAGATCAAGTGCAGGAAGCAAAAGGGCAGAATTCAAAGGCAGCTACAAGACTTAGTTACCACTAGAACTTGCTTTGAAGGCAGACAGAGCAGGAGCTGAGCTCTTACAGAGAAACAATTTCTTGTTGGAGGTGCTGTTGGTTGGTGGTACCAAGCCAAGTGTGTCTGCACCACGGCAGGACAAACCTGCAAAAGGCCAAGAGCATATTCTGATGCAGAGGCACTAGATAAGGAACTTGGTATTTTTTCTGATAATCAGTGCTTTGCCACAATTGGAGGTGAGAAACCGCACGGGATGAACATCTGCTACAAGGGAGTCTGAAAAAGTTGCTGTCTTGACATCTCATTTGTTAACCAGCCCAGGATTATATCAATAATTGGGGCTTTTGACAATATATCCCTTCAAAAGCAGGGAACAGGGGAACATATTTCATGACTACCAGAACAAATTCTACCGGATTACCAGAAATAGCAGTAGGGTTAAGTCTTTCTGCTGCCTGTATATGGCACACTGTTCAGGACCTTGAAAGCTCAGTAATGGGATTTAAATATTTGGGTTATACACAGGGACATCTGAGTAAAATGCAACGTACGTGTGATACCCTGAGGGTCAACTTAGATGACCTAACTGCTTTTCCCCGGTCTTAAACTCTTGAATTCTTCATCCAGATCAAAGGGGTTGTAACGACCACTTTTCCTTAAACATTTAGAGATTTGTTGGTACCATAAAGACACAGAAATGTACCAGATGCTGCCCATTGAATAAATTGGCCACAGTTTTGCATGAAAAAAAAAATAAGAAAAAAAGAAACAGATCTAACTCCCTTGTCATTACACTTCTCAAGAAAAAAATTATACTGAGGTTCACCCTAGAGCAGATCACCCACTGAAACTGCTCCTGCTACTGTCACATTTGAGAAAGCCATTCATTCAGAAAGTTCCCACATCAGTCCACTTACAAAACCTAAGGACCTAGACACACCTCTCTACCAACTCCCAGTCCCCAGCCACACCTGCAGAGGCTGCTTCTTACCAGGCCAAGCACCGTAACCGTTAGCCACACACTGACTCAGGAGAACATCGCTGGTCAGGTGCAGCAAATTCGGGTGTTAAATTTCAGCACGCAACTGTGTGCTTTTTCACAACCATCAAGTCCTAAAGACTGTTATAAAACTGATTACCCTGGGTCTGATCTGAAGCCCAAAATAAGTTTATGGGTCATTTTCATGGCTTTCAGCAAGCAGCATCTCAGATCTTATTGCCACTTGGAGTAACAGGTGGAAGTCAGACATTTTAAATAGATCTCACCACTACTTGTGGGATAACAGTCAGGGAGCTCAGACTCTGGGCTTTTTTTGCCATCACTATCAAAAGCTCCTGCCCCAGGACCATGGTCCAGAGCAACCAGGAGGAACAGCAGACCTTTAAGAGGATTATTTGTGAAAAGCCTCATGTTTCCCTAGGATCCCCCCACAAAGGGCTGTGTTCAGCCCCACCCAGCTGGTGTCTAATTGGATAGCTGCAGCTACTGGGTCTTTTTCTTGCTGACATTACACCTTTCTTCACCTCTGACTATAACCTTCATGAACTTCAGCTGAAACCTCTGAGGTGAAGAGCATATAAACTGAGGATCATATCAGTGTTCCCCTGGAGGAAACTCTCATTAACATGAATAACAAGCTAACCACTTGGCCATTAATACCACTAAAATCCCCCTTCCAATTGACTTTGTGGAAAGAGATGTATCTTCTGCACTAACAAAACACATCAGGCAAAAATATCAGGCTCTGTAGAAAGAAGACATAAAAAGATGCTTTTCCATTGCCAACTGTTTTCAAAGCTGATCTAGAAAGAAGTGACAAAGCAGTGGTTATTGTACAACAGACTGTGTGGTTGCCATGAAAACCAAAAGTTTTGGGACTCCTAGCTGTCATTAGGATCCTCACTGGCACACTGAATCTTGATAGTTACAGGGTACAAAATAGGAACCCCATTGGGACCACATACCCAGTAATTTGAATGTCGCTATGTAGGAGGCCAATGTTTCAAGCAGACTTCGTGTATGTGTTCAGGGTAAAACTATGAGCCTAATAAGCTGTAAAAACGTATATCATCTGTTGTTCATGGGTAAGACTAATATCCTCCGATGATAATTTCTAAAATGGGCCATGAATACTGAAAGTTTAAAATGTTGTGAAAAGCAATAAAACAACAAAATCACTCAGAGCAAACGTATCAAATTAATGCATGATAATCCCTCTCTTGCTGCGGCCAGGAGATTTTATTTTTAAGTTACCTTTTAAAAACATCTACTGCAAAAGAATACAAACAGTGGGAATGTGATAATACCAAACAGCACCGACTGAGAAGAAAAAAAACCTGTCCAAATCTGCAAAAACAAGATCTGTTATTTTCAGAGCAGGATGCATTTTTAAATGACAATGTGCAGAGGGGAAAATAAAAAAAAAAAGGGCTACCCTTGGAGTAATGCTATTCAGACAGACCCTGAAAAAAGCCTCAGATACTCTTCTTGGCAACCCTGAAATCCTTCCCCATTCTTTACTGGCCTGTGGAGTAACTGGCACCAACTGCATTCCCATATGCAAACCATGCTGCTTTGCTATGAAGAGAAGTCAGTAAGAGAAATACATGTTCCCAAGCTTCAAATATTTCTACTGCATTTGAAGATGGCACCATTTCTTGACTAGAAAGGGAGGTGATTTTGAGGAGGACAAGAATTCCTATTTTCTCCATAAATAACTGACTAACTTTTATTGTCTCTACTGGTTTTTTTTTTCAGCAAGGTATAATGAGAGAGTTCACAGACTTTGAATTTCCTAATTCCAAACACATTATAATTTTTTTTAAAAAAAAAAGGAATCTGAGTTTAAGCGAGCAAAATGAGTACCTGGTTCAACCTAAAGTTTCATTTCCACCAAAAATGTTACCATAAAAGGATTGGGACATACCTAACAGTCCTTGCTAGCCTGTGAATCCAAACAATTCATTGCAGTTTTTAGACTCTGCACTTCACTGAAGTTTGCTATTGAAAATTTGGCACATCTTCTGCCTGACATTTATTAGGTATAAGCTGCTGTTTCTCATCCTCAAGTACAGAAGGCATTATAGAAAAATATATGAGAAAGAGGCTGCATTATAGAACAACCACAGGGAGAGATTCTGTACCCATTTCATAAGCAGAAGCTAGAGATTTCCAAAATATGTTACTTGCATTTGAGAAAACTATGTAAAAAATAGAATTACCTTTCTCTGAATCACTGAAAAATAATATTATAGTTATTTTGAATGCTCAGTATGATATCACATAAAGCATGAGATGGGGTATAACTGACACTTTTTACAGACCATAAAACCAGAAAAAGTAAAGGATGCCTGTGTCTTTAGTATCAACTCATAGTTTTTACCTAGAGAAAAACGTTGCGTTAACAGGCAGGGCTACAATATAAAATGTGTGCCTTAAAAGACTGATGCTAGTCCAGAAGATAATATCCTAAATCAAAAGGATGGCATCCAATGTGCTAGGAAATCTATATTAAACTCTTCCTTTAGAGATAAGGACTAATTCCTCCTAGAGCTAAAAACTAGGATAGTTGAGGTAAAACCAATCATCCTATTACGTTTCTTTTGTTCAAGCAAAATGAAGTCTAAACCTCAGACAGTGCTTTTAAAGAACTAATTCCAGAAAGCTAGAAACAATTACAAAGCAGATTGTTGGCATGAATTTAACAGAAAAGCATGAGTGAGAGCAGGTTACAGTGTTATTATTTTTCCAAGCGCTACAAAAGAATAATCAGGAAGATCTAGTAACGTTTAAAGATTGATTATAGAGATTATAGAGATGAAAGAATCCATGAAGTAACCAGACAATACTTAACCAATTACAAAAATGGGAGAACTGACAATAACACATATAAATCAAGAAGTAGAACTTGTAGCAAATTGAGACAAGGCTGGAATAGGAAAATTGATAACCAGCACAATAAACCAATAGGAGCTTTTTAAAATATGGAAAGCAACAAACCAATACCAAGATTACTTTCCCCACCGAGTGAGGCGTGGTGCTGTGTGTGCCCGTGTGTGCTCGTGTACAAGCTAAGTGGCCAGGGGACTCTGGGAGGCATCAGTTGGCAGCAGACACCCAGCCATGGTTGCTACCTGGTTGAAGGTGGTAGCTCAAAAAGGGAGCACCAGCGCACGGGCACTCGTGTGCAGAGCGGGGGGGAAGCAGCCAGCAGAGGCCAGTCCCCTCCTGGCCATAGGCAAGATCATGGCCCCAACACGTGCTAAAAACACTGCAAGGAAGAATGTCCCCACAAACACATGAGGCTGTGCGGGTCTCAGGCTTCAGGGAATGCCTGAGCCTGGCACTTGCAACAGAGGATGGTGGAGACAACGGTTGTGTTAGGTATTCATATCAATGATCTGCTCAGCCTGGTGGCAGAACTGAAGAACAAGGTGAAAACACCAAGGCCTATAAGAAATGTGAAAGGGAGCTAGATCTGTAGTACNCCCAAATGTCTGCTGGATCCTTCCCACAGGGAAGTCTGCTGCCTCCCTTGGGCCCGGGTCTGGGATGTTACCAAAAGGCTGCCTAGTCTGGTACAGCCCTCTCTTCACTATCCCTTGGTAGTTACGCAGGTGGGAAACAATGAGGTTGACACCAGAAATTTCAAAGCCATCAAAAGGGACTTCAAGTCCACTGGTTGAGGGATCAGGGGCACAGGTAATTTTTTATCAATACCCTTAGTTGCAGGTAGGCATACCAAAAGGAATAGGAAGTCAGGTGGGATTAACAAGTGGCTCAGAGGCTGGGGCAACCAACNGGAAGTCAGGTGGGATTAACAAGTGGCTCAGAGGCTGGTGCCACCAACAAAATCTTGGGGGTTTTGATCTTGGGGAACTTTATACAGCACCTGGTCTGTTAGCAACAGATGGAATACATCTGTCTCAGAGCGGGAGAAAGATCTTGGCACATGAGTTGGCAGGGCTTGTTGAAAGGGCTTTAAACTAGGCTTGAAAGGGGCAGGGCTCAAACCTAGGTGCACTAGAGATGAGCCCAAGGACAGCCTAGAGCCTGCCATTTCACTTGAGGTGGCAGAATGGTCTGTGGCAAGACACATCAGGGGTGGAAGGATGGGTGACAGCAAGACATGTTGCACTGACATGTGTTGTGAACAATTCAGCAAGACACAGTCTTGCAGAGCTAGACCAAGAGCCCCCGAAGGTGACAGGAAGGTAGGTGCTACAAAGTGCCTTGGGGGATCATTGGAGTGCCCCTCTAAGAAGGCGACATGGCCAGCAGACAGACTAAAGTGCCTCTACATCAAAGTTTCTTCTAGACATTGAGTGCAGGAATGGGATAATAGAGAAGAACAGATGTGGCCTCAGCTCCTCAATTTCTAACTGTTTATAGTCTATCAACTAATAACTTCGGCATTCAAATGACAAGCCACAGTCTTCTTTCTAAGTTCAAAAGGTGGAAAAAGTGTTTATGTCTGACAGAATATTTACGTGTGCAAGTAAATTACTTAGGAGGCAGGCACACACCACAGACCTCTGGTGCTTCAACTATAGGATGGATCTGCATGGTTCTGACAGCGTCTTCCCTGTGGGAGAAAAGGGATCATATCTAAACCAGATTTTGGGTTCCCAGTAACTTTTTTTTTTTTAGGCCTAACTTCAGTTCTGGACTGCACATTTAGATTCTTTTCCCCTGTGTAAAGGGTTTTGACCAATTCTAGTAAAAGCTACTTTTACTTGGCCTCTACCTTTCCAGTATAAAAGAAAAGACTTTTCGTGGGCATGTTTTCCTTCTACTATTTTGGAAATGCTTCCATTTTAGTCATTCAAAAGAGAACATGGAATCTCTGCAGACCAATGAAGAAAGGTGTGAGGAAAGCTTAAAAAGCAACAACCACATTGTCATTCAGCTATTCATGGCATTGTCAGCAAGGGAGAAATGTCAAACTTGCCAGGCCAGGAAATACTGCACAGTTGCAATTTTGGCAGCTCTCACTCTCCAGCTAAGCCTTCAAAAGCAAAGGAACAGAAGGTAAAAATATAGCAGAGCATGTCCAATATATAAAAATGACATAACTGGCAAACTGTCCTTCAGGACAATAAGACAAAATATTCAAAACCTGGTACAAACTGATCTTTCAGCAGGAGTGAATAGGGTCTGAAGAGTTTGCAAACCCAAACAAGAGCTACAACAAGCTATTAGCTCCTGTAAAAAGACCTAAAACACTCTTACAGAGCCAGCTCAGGAGGTATAGTCCCATTCCTTCAACAAATTAACCTCTTGTGTTTCCATTCAAGTGGAACACGAGCAATATCAGCCTAACTTCTGGTATTCAGAGGAGGCAGTTAGTCTCCCGCTGTTTCCTCTGCATTACAGGAGAAACACAGGTCTCTCAAGAGGTGATTTACAGCACCAAGGGAGCTCACTGCCTTATGCATGGATTTTGCCGAGAAGTCATTGCAGGCACTCATCTTTTGCTTACAAAAACTGCACAGCGGGAAAGTAAAATGTTGGCATGGGTTTTGAGTCTAGTATGTCCCCCATTCTAAGGCCACCACTGCCAACGTTGATGAGAATAAGCTAGAGTCACACTAAATTTGAACTCTTTTGGCCTCAGTCTGCTCAAGCAGATTTCTCATGTGAACACTGACCTGGAATTTCAGACCATTATCCAGTACAAACGCCAGTTTGGCCATAATACATAGAAACCTAATTCTAGCAGTTAAGTACAGCACATAATAGTGCTTGGATTGATAAACAGCCTCTAGGTACAGGGTTGCCTAATAAATAACATTATCATAAAAGCCAAGGGACTTTGCTTGCCTTTACCATGAACAGTGAAAAGTTCCGGTTTCTGTCTCTACAGAATAATAATTGGGACTTGATTTTGCTACTATGCCACTTGGAGGCTCTTCTGATCTCTCAGACAGAAAACAGTCAGTTCTTTGGAAGATGTAGCACTTCTTTAAGAAGTACTTACTGTTACTGTCACTGCACACAATCCCAAGGTGAGATTGTTCTGTTTTCTCATGTTTTAGCTTTTTCTTTAAGTACGAATTGGGGGACAGTCTTTAAATTTTCTTTTTTTTTTAAATAACTATCAGGTTGATATTCATGGTGAAATACAAGGTTTTCTCAGGGAAGCAGTATCTTTTAATAGACTAGTTGATACCACAGGAAAAAGCAAACAGGCTGTCAGACATACTAAGGAGAGATGGTGAAAAGACAGGAAAACGGTTCCATTTTTTTGATGGTATTAGCCATTTCTCCCTGCAAGCCTTGTTTCTTTCCCAACTTTAAATCCTCACAAATGCAAAAATACTTCTCTGCATATTTATATTCAGT
The DNA here is from genome assembly GCA_013398155.1 of Pedionomus torquatus. Lineage (NCBI taxonomy): Eukaryota > Metazoa > Chordata > Aves > Charadriiformes > Pedionomidae > Pedionomus > Pedionomus torquatus. The sequence continues at coordinate 241,879 of VZRU01015400.1, forward strand.
GTTTTAAATAATAAGGTGGGTGGTTTATTTATAATTTAAACAATTAAGCGTCACCAAGGCACTTTTGAAAAGGAGGTTGGGTCTAAAACATTATATGTCTTTCTGTAAAAAATTCTAATTTTGCACCAGCTTCTCACAGAATTTCTAAGATAATGTAAAGAGATGTTCAAACTTCACTAGTTCCAACTTAGGCATTTTCTAAAATCCCTTAACATATTTGAATCTATCATTAGATGAGTAATAATTTTTGACAAGCTATTCCTTAGTTGTATTTGAAATTTTCCACAGCAATAAAATTAATATTTGTAGACAAAAACAGCTTGAAAAAAAAATTTCTGTAAAGTTGACAACCTTTTTTTCTTATCTTGAACTATCCATCTTTATAATAAAAAAGTTTGAGCATATTAATAGTACAGAAATACTTTATTGTGAAAATAATAATAAAAGGTTGCAAAGTTTTTAGATATACCTGAGATCTACAATTAAAAGGTGTTCAGAAAGTTGCACTCAGGTCTTCTCCCACATTAGTGACAGCAGATTATAAGGCTACCTGTTCCAGGAAAAGGTGGAGTGGCAAGCAAGTATTTGCAAATATGACATATTTCTTAATCACTGGAGGTAATTTTCCTGTTAGAACTGCCAGAAGCAGAGAATCTAAATCTCTTTTTTATTGTGGATTTGGATACTGACAAGGAAGGGAGGGAAAATGCATCATGGACTACCTAAAAAATAATTAGAGAGGCATAAATTTCTCTCTCTGGCCTCCACCACGTAATTTAATATCACATGTGGACAGGCTCAAGCAGCTTAGCCTCATGGAAATTAATGGTAAGTGCCAAAAGACAATCAGATGCCCCAGATCTAATTACTGAGTTATATAAACATTGTAATTAATTGTAGGAAGCAGTAGGAAAATTAAGCTTAGTAATATGTTTTGATTAGTAAAACCTAGAAAGAAGCTCTTTCCTACTCAATGAAAACTCATCTGCACAAAAATTCACTTTCTTTGATAGCAGGACTACCAAAATAGCTTAACAAATGTGTTCTATGCCACACAGGTGGTTTCAGAATATGCACTACACTTCACGTAAGCCTGCACTCTACATATGCTCTGACATCAAACAATTCTGTGCCACAATTTATTCATGCTATTATTTATACTTACTACAGAATTGCTAAAGGTCTAACCATTAGGTGGGACACACTACAGCAGACATTGCGTAAACTCATACTTCAGACACCCTCTGGAGAGTTACAATGGATAAATGGTCAAAGCAGTGGTTTAACACTGAAGGGAAAATATTACAGCTTCACAAATTTTATACTTAATTCTGCATACTGCAGCTTTTATATATTTTGTAAAGGATACTTTTTAATTTAAATAGGGACTATCCACCTTTTATAAAGGTCCTGCCTACTGTGACCAAGTTTACAGCTGCAAAGACTACAGGCCTGTTTTTCCTCAAAAAAATTACCCAATCCTGCTATGCTACTGAACCTCCTCTCCAATGTATTCTCATGACATGAACCTATGAAGACTTTTCTGAACTCCATTTGTTGTGAGCAGTCCTTGTTGTCATGGTACGAATTCCTGTTCTCACAGACAAACTTCTCTCTTTTCTTGCAGAACAACCTTCTCTGGCACTGACTACAGCAAACAAGAATAATTCTTCTGCTTGATTAAGACTTCATGATCCCTAATGTTTTCAACTCGTACATTTACAAAACCTCTTTGAGCCAAATCTAAAAATACAGAAATGGTATATTGGTATATTTTTTCTCAGATGCATAATAAGGCTTATTTCATGCTTAAACACTTAATTCTTTAACTTGTTTTATATCTATCAGAATAAAGATTAGCCAAAGCCTAAGTTTGGATTCAGAATCGATGATGCCAAAAAGCTCAAAAGTCTTTATCATATCGGAATTTTCAAGAGATCACCCTCTGGCCCAATTCTACCATTTTTTTAGTTAAAATCTTTTAAGAATAATTGTTCTCAAAATATTTCTGCTGGGTCTGAAATAAAGCTCACAAACAGATCCTTTGATCATCTAAGTTAAGAAACCGCAAGCAAACCCACAAACCTGTCAAACCTCACCTAACCATAGTAAAGACCATCCAGTAAAATCCTACTGATTTTATGTCATTAATAGCAAATCCTTATTTTTCTGGGTTGAAGACGCAGCGTGTGCAAATCTAAGAAGAAAGCATAGGGTTTTTTTCCTTTTGTTTGTTTGTTTTCTTTAGCTATGCTGTCTTAATTGACTCTGAAAGCCTACAGATTCTTAGACATGCTATGACAGGTAAGGATGGAATATCTACAGAACACCAGAACAATTACTTAGCAACTCCAATTACATCTGAAAATTACCTTTTGTTCTGGAAACTCGTTAGGTAGGGTATTTTCAACCTGGAAAGCAACGTACCATCATGTCCCATCTGCTCCTCCTAAGCAGAAGCTGCTCTTTTGTTTAATGTATTCTCCTGCAGGTGTCTCTGTTCTTTCTCCCCATCTCCAACACCATTCATCTGGAAGATAATAGATTATTCCAGGACATTGCATTCACCGTAGATTGCTGCCATCCCATATTCCCAGGAAAAAGACATCATGATTATTTTACTCAAATATTTATTGTTTTCTTGATAAAAAGCAGCAGGGCAGCCCTTGCAGCCTTTTCACATAACTTCTCCACATGAAGGAATTTAGGCTTGACCTATTAACAATTAATTCAAAAAGCAGCCACAAACCACTGCACTGATATAATTATAAATGAAGTTTCTTTCTGGACAGGGAAGAGAGAGGCTATTCTGAAAGATTTCTATAACAGCATTGTAACAGAAGGGGGTATTTATATTGAATCCTAGATGATGAACACAAGAATAAGCTCCAACTGAAAAGGTTATAAAAGTAGCAAAAATTTAAAAAGCCCTGATTTTCCCCATATGCACAAAACCTTCCATACCACTACTTTTTTTGGCTGCAAGAACAAGACTAAGAGTCAGACTTACTCAATGTCCTTAGTTCAACTTGAAGTGAAAGATGAGTTAATAGGGAGAGCATTTTATACAAACATTTTTTATAGATAATTGACGCTTCATACAAATGCAATAAAGGTTAGCTTTGCCTTCTGATCTCCTAGTTGCCATGCATGAAATAATATTGGTTTGGTTTGTCCTTAGTGTTGCTTAAATAAAGTTAATTAATTTTTTTAAAAGATTTGTAACATACTCAAACCAAAATTAGAATGGAAAGTCACACAAGCAAATATTAAAAAAAAAAAAAAAAAGGTAACTCTCCCCTGTACCATGTAACAGGGCTTCAATCCAGTCAAGTGAAAATGCTTTACTTTTAAAATGATTGTTCTGTACTTGTATGAAAAATCCATTCCACAATGAATGACTAGAGGTGTCAGTCACAGATTGTGCATAACCACGTACGAGTGTCAAGAGGAGGGAAAAATCCCACGTATGGGATAGGAAGAATAGGATGTCAAAAGAGTAAGCAGTTCAACATCTGTCACCTGAAATAGAATTAAATACTGTTAAAACATCCTCTGGGCTCAGTACCACGTGAAAATTCTAACTTGGACAGAACACCTCTTCTGGAAAGGAAATGTCCATTAGCAAAGGCAGGATGGAACATCACGCAAAACTCAGTGATGCTGACTGGAAATAAGGATTTGTTTTACAAATAAACTGGGGTCTTAAAGGAAAGCCTTTAGACCGCCACATGAATGGGTACTTTCTTTGTAATTTCTTTAGTTATAGAGTGCACTATAGCCATTATCCTAACCAGACGGGATCATGCAATATCAACTGAATGTGATCACACAAGTCCCAGTCTCAGAAAGTATAGCTGTCCATAACAACTGGAACAAAAATGGACCATAAATATTTAAGCATGTGAAAACACAGTAAAAAACAGAAAAGCATTTCAACAGTACTAAAGTTAAGTGAACATAGTTCATGTAATTCTCTGGATTCAAGAGGGAAAACACAAGTGAAATCTCACTGCTCATGGACGTTCTGTGATCTACTTAGCAGACATTCTCCAAACAATCTAACCAAAAATTATTTGTAATAACTTGTTTCATGTTTACATTGGAAGGATGTGACTTTGCCATATGACTGTTTTAGTTACGGTGGAAAAGGTTTTGATGGTGATATCTCGTTACAACTGAGACTGAATTGGTTATGGCTGCTACGAGTCCCATTTGAGGTCGTAACTGCACACACATAAGCTACTTTGGTGTCCAGCCAACTCTTCTTCTCCTTTCATTATACTTTCTCTCATGACCTTGACAGGAATGTTTTTTTGCAACATAACAACAGTTTCATTCATTTGGCCCATTTGATAAGGAGCATTTAAGAACATACTGGTTTTCAGCATGCATCCTAAGTATTGTCTAAATACTATCAAAGTTACTAGTACATCAGTAATATCAAGTTTTACCATTCTTAACTAGCACTTCTTTTGTAGTAGAGATACATATTTGTGTATATATACATACTTACATATATAGAAATATTTTTGACAATGTAGATCTTTCTCATTCTTCACTGTTCTGATGATAAAAATAGGATAAATTTCCTGAAAGCAGAAAGATTTAATTCTCATTATTTTCTGAGTATCATAAAACTACACCTATTATTTCCACCTAAGGGCACTGAAGCTTAATTTTCATGCTTAGCAAAGTTCCATTTCAAAATTCCAAGATTTGTTTCTGTGCTGTAAAGGGAATTAATAAAAAGAGGTGCCAAGAACTAGGTACCAATATGAGAAATATCTTATTCTATACTGACAATCTATCTAGTGTAAGCTATTACAGTTTCTCAAGGGGGTTGAGATGAATCATTCTTTCTCTTGCATTTATTTATATGAACTCATAAACCTGTAATACATGGTTTGAGGACAAAGTCATGCCAGAGTATTCATTTTATTTGGTCCACTAGCCAAGCATAAATGGGGTGTAAATCTTGCTGAAATGCAGAGAATCACATGGCAGCTGAGGCTGGCAGGCTCCTCTGGAGACTGAGTCCTCCCTGCTCAAGTGGGTAGAGCTAAAGCAGGCTGGCCATGCCCACATCCAGGCTGGCATGCTCATTAAAAAGAAATAGGAATCCAAAGGTAACTCTTCATTATTTCTAGATCATGTGAATTTTGGAAGAGTAGTACATCTTTTACAACGTGAACTCAATAGAAAATTTCTCAGTGATACAGCTTTTCAATATGACTTGCTTTGAGGAACTTTAGAACTTGAATCATAGAATCATAGAACCATCCAGGCCAGAAGGGACCTCCAAAGGTCATCTAGTCTGGCCTCCCCGCAGTGGCAGGGACACCCCCAACTAGCCCAGGTTGCCCAGGGCCTCATCCAGCCTCACCTGGAATATCTCCAGGGAAGGGGCCTCAACCACCTCCCTGGGCAACCTGCTCCAGTGTTCCACCACCCTCAGAGAAAAGAAATTTTTTTTAATATTCAACTTAAATCTACTCTTCTCCAACTTAAGTCCATAATGTCCAGGTTTACCTACAAATGTAAACTTCCTTTATTTTTGTCCCTGAACATTGTTCAGGATTGAGAACAGGACTTTTGGAACTGAAACTGTGCAGTTAAAACACAAATGTCTCTCCAAGCATTTAAAGGTGGCTGCACAAACAGTTTTGGACTGTCATTCAGACCCTTTATCTTGCACCACATTGCAGCTCGGGCCTTGGCAGATGCAAAAATAAGTCCCCTGACGGCAGCAGAGTCAGAGTCTGGCACGTGCTGACAAAACAGACCAGCAGGGTAATAACACACCTGGCATTTTGAAAAAATGAAAAACAAAAGAAACAAACCCTATGCACATTTTCAATGTTTTCAAATACTAGAGACTGACTGACTGGCAAGTTTACAAATCAAAATTCAAATGTATGTGTTGCAAAATCCTTACATTTCAAAATTTTTTCTCATTAAAATGTTTGAACAAATTCTGGGGGGGACATTAAACAATTTATTAATTGTTGTGTTTATTCTGAAAATGTGAAATGCTTGTGAAATAGATAGAGCAAAGGAAACAAGACACAATGACTAATTCTGGTAGTGATTTTAACTCAATCAGAACACTTGGCAAGAGCATCTGTATGAGTAACATTGCACTGCACTTATGAAATAAAATAGGCCAAATTCTGCTTTCTCTTCCTCCACAGATGTGGGGTATACATGATCAAATATGATTTGCACTGGTTTAGCTGATGGCATGTTTTGGATCTTTTTCAGCTGGCTTCAGAATAGCTTTACCTACCCTTTGAGTAGACTGATAAAATCAGCAGAAAACAGGCACACAATAGCTCCAGCAGGAATGGACATGCCCCAGGTTGGCCAAGAAATCTGACAGCTACACTTGCCCAATTCTGATGCAAGAACCTGTCTTGCACTTTTTAACACCTTTGATATTAAAACCCCAATTTAGTTTTCCTGGGCTTGGTTGGGTGTTTCTTTAGTAATGAAGGAATTTTGCCATTTTCCTATATTTGAAATGTAAATATCCCATCTTCCCTTATTCCCTCCATCCTAAAAAACATACACATCTCATCTATCGTACAAACAGAGAAGGACAGAAAAGTCATTTGGCATTATAATCACATAAATGTGTCACTAGCTCTGAAGAAGAATGCCTGACTGAGGGCCAAGAATGCCTCTATTTCCCAGGATGATGAAGCACTCTCCTTTTAACAACTACTTTAAACTCTTTTGAAATGACTGAAGTGACTACAATTCTGGAAACCATTCCAAAATTTCTTGCCATCACAGTTTGACACCAGCACAATGGCTTTCATCATTTCACAGTATTTGTGATTATTCAAACAGAGATGAGATGTTGCTTGGATTAACACAGAACAGACTATGCCAAAGTGAAGAAGGGCTCCCCAGCACAAGCTGAATGCAGACGATGTGGCAGAATGTAACACACACACAGGTGTTTGGTGGTCCTCTTTCCTATCTTGGAACAGTTTGGGTTGGAAGGGACCTTTAAAGATCATCTCATCCAAGCCCCCTTGCAAGAAGCAGGGACATTCTCAACTATATCGGGTTGCCCAGAGCCCTGTCCAACCTGACCTTGGATGTTTCCAGGGATGGCAGATTGATCACCTCTCAGGGCAACCTGTGCCAGTGGCCAGTGCTTCACAACCCAAAAATTTCTTCCTTGTATCGGGTCTTAACTCACCCTCTTTTAGTTTAAAACCATTACCTCTTGTCCTATTCTAACAGACCCTGCTAAATAGTTTGTCCCCATCTTTCCTGTAGGTCCCCCTTTAAGTACTGGACTGGCACAATAAGGACTCCGCAGAGCCTTCTCTTCTCCAGGGTGAACAACGCTAGCTCTCTCATAGCCTAGTTATGCTGCAGTTATTGCGCTGAGAGCTCTTCATGGTGGCAACAGTCCGTATTTGTACACACATCATTGCTCAAATGGGAAGGGCATCCTGTGCTATTACAATACAGGTAATAACGTGACTCATTTGCATTAACATCACAATTGCAAGCTCTGCTAAAGTAGATCCTTGAATAACAGCCCACCTGAACCTCATTATAAAAACACATCCACACTCAGAGAAGCCAAATCTGTCGGTTACCTAGCGCTTGAGTTTAGACAGCATTACAGAAGTGCACCTAAAGGGCTATCCTTCACCCGACTGCCAACACGTCTCTCCCATGTTTGCAAATACCTGCTCACATAACAAGGGTAAAGGATTCAGCAGAGGAGTCTCTAGGAGGTTGAGGGGGCTGCTTCAGCTGACTCTATGCTCCTACAGCACAAGGCATTCGTTTTAACTTTCTGTAGTTTTTGTTGGAGAATTAGTAACTCAGACAGAAATAGTTCTTGGAAGGAAAGAACCTCAGGAATTACAGCTTCCTATTTCTCTTCTGCTGAAAAGTCCAAACAAAGAGCCAACATGAGCCGTCAGTACAGCATTTGCTGTACATAGCATTTTGCTGTTGCCTCTGAAATTGGTGATTCCAAAGAAACACAACATCCTGAGAGAGTAGTAAATTGTAATACCTCCACAAATTACCACACCTGGATACAAAAAACTGTGAGGGCCAGAAAACAATCCTTGAGTAGTACTTTCTGTCACAAGTGGTTCCTCCAAAGTCATCTGGACTACATGCTGCAGAAGTGAGCAAAACCACAGTGATTTGGGTTTAATCCTTGGGCTCAAAGGAGTATTTCTCTTAAGTGGGCATCGGACTAAGTTCTCATGCCTTAGGGATGGATATGAATTATTTGTGGCTTTGTCCTTACTAAGTCCTACAGTTTCCCTTCAGAATGTGATGCCATCTTAACCTCAAAAGAAGCTCCTTTAGAGGGTCAAGCCAGCAACCTCTATGTGCCCCAACCTGATCCTCTGTAAATATCACACAACCATAAAATACAACTCCTAGGAGCACAGTGAGATTTACGCAGTTAATAGAAATGCACTTTGAAATAATAAAAAAAAAAAAAAAAGCACATAAAAGAGGAGCAGCAACAGCAGCAATAACACCAAATTTGAGTCCACAGGGAGTCTGAAAAGGCATCTTTATACAATTATACTTTAAATAATTCAGAATGCTATAACAGCAGCCCTTGGATGTAGCACTAGGGCATTGGTTTGTTAATACAAACCTACAGACATACGTGTTATAATCCTGTGAAAGTCTCCAGAATGCTTTGGCAACATTTACCAACTAACATCGCATTGCAACAAAAAAATGCTTATTTTCATTTCTTTGGTTAATCCTTTGGGGCATATGGCTTCATGGCAGAACACTCTTTGAATGGTAAAATTTACAATTTGAAAGAGAAATAGCTAGATTTTTCCCCTTCTGATTCATGATTTTGAAGTGAAATTGAAACTGAAACATGAGAAGTACATTTGAAAGGAGGATGAAAATACATGGAAAAGAAGTGATCATGAAGTTATTGTGAATAATTTACATGTCTCTTGATCAGTCAAGAAAAATCTAGTCTCTGCACACCTAATAACTTTTTGCAATATAGCCATATTGCACTAATTTTTAAGAGATAATAACAAGAAACATGACTGGGTTTTTATAGTCTAGGTCAACATGAAAATGTCAGCAAGGCAGAGGTGCTGGCAGAGTTAGAAAGCACCACAGCAATGATCTGCAAGCCCACATAGTTCACAGTGTTAAAGGAGACTCATCTCCTTCACAAGCACTTCATTTTTTAAATTGATTTCTTCTATCTTTATGGATTTCTTGAGTCAAGGTCAAAGCTTTCATCCTGCAGCCAGGAATAAGCTAGACAATAAAAACTGCAGAATTTAATTCATCTAAAAAAGATGTGTGTCATTGAGATTTGAGAAGAACAGAAGTACCTTCAAAGAAATGCCGTGTGAATATTACGCTTTGTTTACTCAGCTCTGCAGCATGTGGAAACTTAGAAAAGTAGTTTACAGGTAACAGTCATGTATATCATATGTCTAAGTCTGTTGGTATATGTCCATCTTTCACAGCAAATCCTGTGTGGACCTGAATTAGATGTAGCTCACCTTATTTAGTATTTAGGAATAGACCTCCAAAGTCCTAAGATGTGATTCATTTTTATGTTGTCAATAAGAGAATTTTCATGGTTCACTTCATTGTAGTCCCAGGCTCTGCAATAAGGAACTTGGTGAAAGCAACCACCCAGTATGATACAACCGTTTATTTTTTGTCTAAATATGCAATGCATAAGGAGTACAGCAATTCCCAAGACCTGGTGTCCTAGCTCTCTAAAGCATTGCTATCAACTTCCATGGCACTCAACAATATCTAAGAATAGATCTAGAAATACAGGAAGTACCAGAACTTGTAGATTTGTTTATAGGGTGGTTACAAAGGATGAAAAATTGCAGGGTATGGAACAGCATGAAAATTATATCTGTTAGCAAAGAATTCTGGAAGAAAAGGACCTCTAAGGACTTGAACTTGTAAGGATGAATCTTTATCAATGCTTATCTAGTGAAGGGCAGATAAGTCTGATAAATTGCACTTACTGTATTTTCAGTATGAGAACAAACTGCCAATTTACCCTCATTACTTCTCTATTGTTCTATTTTGAGCTTTCCACAAGGTATCTACAGGAGATAAGTGAGCTATTACGCAAGAAGACTGGTGTAACCTTCTGTTTGTGATTGAGAAAAAGAATAAATAAAATTCAGAAGCAGAATTAACAAGATGCGTGGAATTCCAGTTTACTTGATTTTCACAAACGTATATCTCACCTAACTAAGAAGAAAAAAGTCCTATTGATATGTTTCAAAACTCACAGATAAAAATTGCTATTTCCCAGATTTATCACCTCAACACAAAATTGCACACCACATTTTCCTCATAGTCAGTTCTCTCCTAATGCAACATAGCACTTACCCACGGTTCCTTAACTTGGTACTCAACTTCCATAACTGTATGAAGTGTCCTCTTGATCCCAGTGAAACATTTGGGACTTCTCATATCTCTCCAGGCACCTTTTACATCAGCATTCAAGGCACCTCTTACATCAGCAATTATAGAGCTTTAAATGAACTACTTAACAGTTGACATGACCTTAAAAATGCGCGTGAACTTCTATAAACTGGAAGAATGCATCTAGATTCGGTGGCACTTCAAAACCCTCACAGATCCTCAAATTTTTAATATTGTGAATATATGAAACAAGACACAAGCTCAGTCCCCCCTCTGAATACTCTGATGGGTTTTAGACAGCAGACATAATCTGAAATTCCGTGTTACAGAAGCACTTAATAACGCACGTAAGAATGGTCTGCTGTTGGCTACATGGATACCGCCCTGCCAGAGATTCCCCCTCCCTGGGTTCAGTATCACTTTTTTAGGTATGCTGAGTTCAGAAGGACCCTCTCAAGAGCTTCAGCTGGTCATTGCATTACGGAAATTACATAAATGAGAAAAAACTTGTGGAACTCAGAATAATCCATTTGAGAGTTAAGTGTTTCTCCAACAATAACAAGAAAAAATCCTTTGTCTTTTAGAACTGTTCCTTTAGTTCTGTTACTGAACTAAGAAAGCAGTTCCCTACTCTTGTTTTCCATGCTAGTGAAAATGGACTCTGTTTACCTTTAATGACTGTTTCTGGGAACTACAGTGGTGGCCCAAAGCTCAAAGCAGGTGCTAAGAAATCAGAGAAAAAGAAGAGACGTTACTGCCTATGCCATCTGCTCTCATCAGAGACTCTTCCCTACTTAAATTACTGTAAATGATGTAAGATTAGGCTGCACCTAGGACACCACACATACACTATTAACACCTACAGACACTAACTGAAAATGTGGTGAGAGGCACCAAGCTCCCACTGTATCCTTTTAAGGTCAGGTTGCAGTTTCCTCTCCATCTGCCTAAGGATTTGACAACTTCCACTCAAAAGACAATTGCAACTAAACAACTCATAAAAATAGGGAATAATATGCCACTTCAATCTCCAGTCTTAAACACTACCCACATTACAGAGAAACATTTTTTATCATTGATGAGTTAATAGAGAAATGTGAAAGGAAATAGTCAGCCAAGTTTAGTTAATTAACTGATGACAGAAGATATTTCAAGTGATTAGCATGGCTTTCTAGTAACAGGGTAGAGAGAGTGACATGTTTTCAGCCAAGTGTTTGTATTGATCTCCAGATGACGGAGTAGATGCAGCTTTGTTTAAATTTGAATTATATTACATTTAATTTATTTCTCATATTATAAAATGAAAAGTGAGGAAAGCAGTTGCAATCCAATGACAATGGGATGTTGGTTCAATCCTCTGGATTTGAACTGTAGATTCAAATAGTTACATTTTACATAAAGAGCAACATCTTAACACAGTGTTCTAGAGATGCCAGAAAGTGTCCTTCAACTGACCATACAAATCAATTTTAAATTCATATGTAATTTTTTATCTTAAATGATACAAAAATAATGCAGCATATAATTTGCAACTAAAAGTTCCCAAATATTATTGTAGAAATAATGTTTCCGTTATTTAATTTAAGTTTAAGCCTATTTAGTAAAAAAAACCACCACAGAACAAAAAAAAAAAAAACAAAAAAAAAAAAAAAAAAAAAAAAAAAAAAAAAAAAAAAAAAAAAAAAAAAAAAAAAAAAAAAAAAACAAAACAAAAAAAACCACAGCATTTAGGAGGGCTTGAATTTGCTACATGATTTTCAGTTTATAGTGACTCAAAGACCCAATCCTGATTCTACTACACCCATGCAGCTTTTACCCTTAAATTTACTGAAAGTCAGTTTTTCCATTAGCTGGATTTATGTGTCATAGACTGTATTGAGAAGTGCCTTAGCAAGTTTAGATTATTAAATTGTGCACTGCTTGTTGTTCATCCTTGCCCTGGCATGGACTTTTCAGCTATATTTCTGATAAACGTGTCCAAAGGAGCAGAATGCCTGTATTATACAACATTTCTGCTGAACAGAGCCTTAATAAATTGATTAGGCTTCTGTTTTAATCAAGCATTGTGCACACAGCGCAGAAAAGAAAGTATGTGGAACAAGATCTGAATGATCTTGCTGTCTGTCTCTTTCATAGAATCATATAAAGAAAAATGATAGATTTAATAGAAACTATAAAGAAATAGATAAATTTATAACAGTACAAGCCTGTTTGAGGATGATACAGATATTCTGATATTCTAGAATGAATATCAGTGAACAGCAGAACAGGGACAGGAGCAGGTCAACACACAATAGTAATAGCAGTTAATAATAACAGTAATAAAAGCTGATACACTTTTATTTAGTTGTCAGCTTTGGAAACTCTTTTTGTTCCGTGACTGCCAACCTCATCTGCCTTAAATCACACAGCTCCAGTAGACAATGGGAATTCGCTTGTGGCAGGGAGAAAGGGTTCACAGTAAAAGTGTATCTCAGACCAAATCTGCTAAAATCAGAAATCTAGTACTATTGGTATATTCAGGTTACTATTGTATCATTTTCACACTAGAACAAATGAATGTTGGTTTGGAGCTCAAAAATGCTGCTCTGGCAGTTTAGGTTGTATAAAAATATTTTATTTATCTAGGCACATACAGTCTCTTCATTGTGTAAGTTAAAATATCCCTAATAATCTTCCTAAGGTTGCTATTAGAAGATAATACAGGACACCTGGGCTGGAATTTTGTTTGTGTAGATGTTTCATTATGTGTTTTCAGCATGAGTTTTGCATTTGTGAATTTGTGTGATTGTTTACTACAAAAAGTCTCAGTGCTTTTCTTTGTTGTTATTGACTACCCCTTTTCTCATTGCTTTGAAAGCACTTCAGTGAAAATGCTGCTGAATAACTAAAAGAGGAAGTTTTTAATGGCTCCATGATCATTTCAGAAAGAAAAGCACATTCAAATATCAATATTAGACAAAATTATTGAATTGATTTCAACACTTCCAACAAATCAGGTTTTCTGGGTTCTCATATTCATTTGAATGAAATCTGAAAAAATAAATGTAAAATTTTTTTCCAATGTATTTCTTTCCATATCATTTATTTATATTTGCTCTTGACTTGAATGCATCCTTAATGAATACATTACCAAGAGCATTCGGAGGGAAGTGAAGGTGAAAACAAAGAAGAAATGAAACCACTCCATCTCTTTCAGTTTAATGTCTAGGGAAATAACAACACATGAGGATTCACAACTGTAATACGATGGACCAGACAAATGTAAGGTATCCCTTAGAGTACTGAAACAAGTCAGGAAGAATTGATGCTCACAAATCATAAGACAACTTGGTAATTTAAAAAAAAAAAAAAAAAAGTAGAAAAAGATAGATTTTAGGCACTGGTGAATGAGAGAATTGAGAACATACAGAAGATACTTCAAGCAGACATGGTTCTCCTCTTGATACACACATAACGAGTTCATGGTGCAGCCGCTGTGGTTGGTGGAGCAGCAGCATCCACTACAGAATTCCTGAACTGCCAGAAGACCTTCCTTCCATCCACCTTTTATCCTTCTTCGATCACCTCTTTACACTCTGTTTTTTCACCATGTTAGTCTCATTTAACCAACAGTATCTTACTGTTTCCTCCAGTAAACATCTCTTTGCTGAAATGCATCTACCAATCCTGGTATCTTTCATATGGCCTAGAGCTTGCTGCCTCTCTGAGCCATGGGACATTTTTATTTTACATTCCCACAACACCTGGCAAAACACAGTTCAGCTGATTTATGTAGGTATTATTGCGAAAATTTTTTAGTCCTCTGCAAAGCATGACAGAGGGACACTGGGCAGGGACCAGATGATGTGTTCACATCAAGTAAGGAATCTCTCACAGTTTGGAGGGAAAGGCGAGCTCCTTAATTTGTTCCTTCCAAGTATTGTGTAAAGAACAATTCTAATTTTGAAACCTTATTTTCTGTCCTTTGGGGTTCTTACCTACCAGGCTAAAAAAAAAAAAAAAAAAGTAAAAATAAAAAAATTGCCATCATTCAAGAATTTTAAGAAGTACTTGCACTTACTTATTTTTCTCTTCCAACACTGCTTCTTTATGCCACTCTTCCAGTTCAGTATTTCCAAAGTCTCTGAATTCTTGCTGAATACAAGGCACAGAAGATGGTGCCACTTAAGTATTTCCACTTGAGCTCTTCCTAAATTCTAGTAATCTCCACCATAGCAGCTCCTTGGCTCTTCTAGTTAACGATGTTCAGTAAGGAGAAAGAGATAGAAAGAAATTAGTGGGAGGGGCTGTCTCAGTACAAGCCACAAAGATGCCTTACTGACTCTGCAGAGTTTTCATCCCAGAAAACACCAGGAGCTCTTAACCTTGGAAAGTTACAAATTTCATGTTACAGTATAAAGATACAGTTCATACAGGCTAATGCTATACTTCCTATGCAAAACACTGTGATACAACTAGAGACAACAGACAAAAATTTGCATGTTTATAGCTAAAAATGGAATGTTTATTGGTCAAACACAATTCAAGTCTTCTATGGTGTAGCAATGACATTAAATAATAACTGTGGTGAATGTCAAACACGTGATTGTTTGACAATCCAACTGCCAACCACTTGTCACAGAAAAAATGAGCTGTGACAGTGTTGTACGTGGCTTGGCAGGGGGAATGGAAAGGTGATGTGGAAGGAAAAGATTTTTTCCTGACATGATGTAAGAGTGTCTGGTTTCTGGGAAAGAGGTCAAAAGGAGCAGGACCTGTTTATTTGGTCCATGGGTTACATTCATCCTTTCTTGGAGTAAGCCATTCTGCTACTTTAGTGAAGATTCAGCATGCTGAATACTGTGTAAGAAACACAAATATTTAGCTGCAGAGCTGAAAGAGCGATCTTCAAGACTGTAAAGTTCTTGAAAAAGCAGAAAACTAACATTTACTTATGCTTGTTATACTTCATCTTCAGCATGCTCATAATGGCATTACAGGACTTTTTTTTTTTACTTTTTTTTCAATTTATTCTTTCTCTCAGTTTATGGGAAGTCTATCTGTAGCTTCCTTCACTTCAGATACCTACAATGAAATCACTGGGTGTGCTCAAAGAGGTAGAAAGGAATGTTTCTGCTTTATAATCATTTACTTATATCCTCATATCCATGCCAAATACCACTCCTGCTTGATCACTCCTCTTTAGCCTGATTTCCTTTGAAACATGGCAAGGAAGGAGCCACAGCATGCTCTAGAAGACATGCTGATGCAGGGGCCCAGTACCAGGCTCATACTGCAGGCCACATGTATCTGCAGTTTAGATGCAGTCAGTAGGACTGCTACAAAGATGAAAAAACTACACTCTTTAGAAAATGGTGATTAGCAAAAATAAAATCAATGACCTGACATGGGAAGACAGATGTACGAGAGAGATGAAATATTTCTCACGCTTTTTATTCCTGACCTGGATTCATGTGATGATAGGATAGATTCCCCACCAGGGAAGGCTGCTTGGGGGGTTCAAGTTTTTCATCTTTGGGGAACTGCCTTGAGAGCACAAAAGTACAAGCAGCGGCTACAGCCACACGTGCAGACAGTACACCCTCTTCTGTGTGAAGAAAACACTATGATTTCTTCTTCATTAAGCTCTTGAAGGCATAGGAAAGGAAGCTTTTAGATTCTGTTGCAAAGCTTTTGAGAAGGGTCATCTAGGAATACACGTGAATGATAGACAATGTTTAATTTCCCAGTTAATCACTGGCAGAAGACTCTCCTGAGGTATTCTATTTGCCTATGTCCAACACTTTATTAAAAAGAGACAGTGTTTAATACACAAAGCAAACAGATAAGAAAAACTACTCTCTAACCTATCATCTTTTATTAAAAACAAAGAAAAGAGGAAAATTCCTACAGCAGAATGAGCTGCTTGTTTCAATGACATTGGAAATATTATGCAGGAGTTACGGGAAAATTCAGTTTGCTGTAGATATATTTAAGAAACGATAGCTATTCTGTTATGTATTTGCCAAGTCCTCTGAAGCAGGGATTTAGAACTAGTATTGATTTTGTGCTGGATAAGACAAAAGGTCTCTATCATAGGAACATAGAAGCTAACACATCAAAATAAAGAACAGTTAATCTAATTCAGTTTCTTTCCCAGTTCCCCGTTTCAAATGCTGATATACCTCTGTAATTACAAGTAACTACAAACTTCTACAGTACAGAGGAAAAGCTGCTCCATTTGCTAGTTGAAAACATCTTTCCTTCTCCTTATGATTCTTTCTTCTGTTCAATTTCCCTTCCCGCCCCTAGTATTTCAATATTTGGAAAATAACCTTAAAATAAGCTGTTAAGGCTTTAAACTTCAAGAGTAGCTTCCTTTATGATTAATATGCTAGAAAAGTTTCTCCAAAACCACAACAAGACAGTTATACACGCTGTTGAAAATGGATGTGTTTCCCAGGGCAGTAGTCTGTGTTTTGTCCATCACACAAAGAACAGATGCAGAACTACTGGTACGCCTGACAGGGATTTTGCTGATGTGCAGAGTCATATGTGCAATGGAAATCCTCATCTAAACCTTGCCTTTTGTTGGTGTTGTTTTTTCCCCTATATTTAGTCCCCCCCGTGCTGCCCACTTGCACGGGGCAAATTTCACCCAGAAAGAATAAAAGTTCCCATAACTTTTTTCCTTTCTGGTGAAAGTTACTCAAGAAAATGGGGGAAAAGCTTCCACCATCTCTTTTGCAAAGCTGAGAAACAGTAAACAGATTGTATTCCTGTCCCTTTAGGAAGGCTGAGTCATAATATTAAAACATACCTTTTTACAGCATGTACATTATCAATTATTTTAATTCATCAATATTAACAAACTCCCAACTTTTGTGCGAGTTACCTTCCACATCATGGTTACGCAGGTTCTACATCCTAATAATTTCATTTCATATTTAAATCAAAATACCATTTTATTTCTACAACAAAGAAAGAAAAAGTGATGTAAAATGTCAGCTTTTCCAAATGCTAAGGGAACCCTGGCACTCATCAGCCACAGGAAATCTATTTTTAAGACTGAAGATTTATAAAACTAAGGACAGGTTTTGTTCCAGACAAGTGCACAAACTGTACTCATGTGGGTGGATTTTTGGTGATGCGTTTAACATAGAGTAGAGGAAAAGCCAGTGCCTTGGCAAGGTATGAATGTAATAAATGTTGTTCAATGCTTACAGGTTGAGATGGACAAGTTTAGTACAGGTGCAAAGCCTCTGCTTTCAGGAGGTTGCTTTGAGGATGAATTTTGCTCCAGTGGAAGCCAAACTGTTGGTCAGCAGCATTTAAGGGTCAGCGTTCCAGCCACTTTATTAACAGGGAAAACCACTGGCTTTCAAATAATGCAAGAGAATTGATTTCTACTGATTTATACCCCACTGGAATAATTTCAATTGGGCTTTGCTGATTTTCTGCTCTGATGGCTAGTCCTTTCTTAACCGTTTGGGTTTTTTTCTAAGCAGTTGAGCACTGAGAAAAATTATTTTAATGGTAACGTAGGCAGAAAAATTCCCCTTGGTGGAATTAAAACAGTGTTAATTATAGCCCCTTCTGGAAATGCTTTGCCATATGCTTTGAAAATAATGCCAATGGATACCTTAAATCTGGATTTTAGCTGTGTTATTTTTTTATATAAACATTACCTTGAGAGAAGAAGAAATAAAGTTCCTGCAATGACTTTTCAGGTAACTTCTTGAGTTTTTTAAAGCCGTGGATTAAATCTTCGTATGAGAGTGCTGCAATCACACACCTCTAAGTTTTCCCTGATGAGATGAGTTTCCTGCGGTGGCATCAGACGTAGGATCATCCCCTCCATTTGCTGTCCAGGTTCACCACTTTCCTCTCTATCGCACAATGCGGTCTTCTGGCCTCACTACATCCTATCTAATCTTCAATTCCAGTCAAATTAGCTGGAAGGGAAGTTTGAAGAAAGTCATTCACACCAGTGTAACCAGTTACACACCAGTCTAACCAGTTAGGTGCATCTTTTTCCCCTGAATTTGCAGAAGGCAGTCGCTGTGCCCAGGCAACGCGAGTGTGGCAGTGCTGCCCCTCAGTGCCACGACAAGCCCACCCAGGGGTGCCTGGACCGTGTTCAAGCAGCTCAGAAACACAGGCAGACCATTCCAGATCCGTGTACGCCTCTTTGTACCGACACGATCCAATTTCAAATGCCCAGTCACCATTTTGAAAACCTGCAGGCCTACATACA
Source organism: Pedionomus torquatus (assembly GCA_013398155.1). Classification (NCBI taxonomy): domain Eukaryota; kingdom Metazoa; phylum Chordata; class Aves; order Charadriiformes; family Pedionomidae; genus Pedionomus; species Pedionomus torquatus. Next base: position 260,558 of record VZRU01015400.1, read on the forward strand.
GGCCTTAAAAAAAAAAAAAAAAAAAACTAAATTTATTATATGCACACTCCACAAATTTATTTTCTGGTTTTCCTGTCAGGTTATACTGTGTAAAAAATACAAGGATACACTTCCTCTCATCTAATCACAACTTCATGGGACAAAAAGTCCAACGCAAGTTAGATGCCTCCAACATTGAAAGAGATAAGAGGTTTCTGCAAGAGCTCACTAAGAAACAGAAAAGGCATTAATGCACCAAAAGCCTTTTAAATAATTTGTGCCCTTGAAAGGCATAATGTATTTCTATCAATAATTTAACATTTGTATTCTGTGATTAATTAGAGGCAAAAGGCCTGGAGTATTCTGACAGGTAGTGCCCTGAAGGAGGACTCTGCTATGGCCTCCACAGTCACTGACAACAGTGTCAGAAGGTGCTACTGATTTATCCTGGTTTGAGGTTAAACAAATCAATTCTCTGTTTTACAGTTGTACTTTCTTAGCTGGGCCTCTCCTAACTAGCTAAACTCTGAAATTAACAGCACATTGGTCAGAACTGTTGCGTCTCACAGTGATAAGACCTGATTATCCCAAGGGATGGTGCAGAGAGGCCCTTGTTTATCCTTGGAAGAACCAAGGTCAGATAATTTTCATCATTTGCTGTTGGAGAGTCAGAAACGGAAAAGCGTAAAGGGGTCCCACCTGCAAGGAGGAGCGGACAGGACAGGGGACCCAAAACTGACCA
>VZRU01015400.1:262046-284175 GCA_013398155.1 Pedionomus torquatus
AAAAAAAAAAAACATCTTTCTTTGCCAAAGGACCACAGAGCAGAGAGAAATTCTGTCAGCAACAACTGTCATTCTGGCAAGGACAACGCCTGGCCTGTTTGGAAGGGATCTGCTGCTATGTCCATGCTGTCAGCAGACATGTTAATCTCATCCCTTGGAACACCACTTCTGCAAAATATCTGCTAGAGCAACACCCAAAGGACAGTTTTGTCCAGATAAACTAGCTGCTGAGGAAAATCCCACCTCATTATTATTGATGAAAATATCCAGGAATGCCAGGCTGAGTTTTTTTGCTAAATATGCAGAGCACTGGAAGTCAATAGGTTCATCCCTCCCATCAGATAGTATATCATTTGACTCCAAACCTGCAAACACAAATAACTTCTTCACTAATCTTTAAAAATGTCTTCACTGCAGAAAACCTGCATTTATTCATGATATACCGTAAAGATTTTTAATTATATCTGTATCCATTATAATTACAATGCCTTATTATATGATTATGCCGGTTCCTATTCATTATGAAAATGCAATTAAGAAAATGAAAGAACAACATCACATGCACCTTCCAAAACTTTGGAAAATAGCTACCCAGAAGGCCTAATTGTGCTGGCTTTACTTGCAGAAGTTTCACAGTTGAGAAACGTAAGCTTCAGGACAGAAGCAGCTTTAGGTGTGACAGTATCTCTCTGGCCTCTCTATGCACTATTTACCAGTGAAGTCAAACAGGGCATCATTGAGTCCTTCTTGTATTGCCTGTTCCATGGTACCATCTTGTTAAATTGTTTCCTTTAGCATGTTTATTAGGTACCTGCTTGACTTAATGAAGATTTAGTAGAAATGAAAAAAATTTCTCTTGACAATAACAGCTACACCCTGAGTTTGGAAATACAGAGTCATTTGCTGAGTTAACAAAAAAAAAAAAAAATTCATTCTAATTTTGAAGAAAAAAAAAAACTACTTTTGTCTTTCAATACTGAGCTTTCAATTTTGGCAACAGCCAGGCTGTTTTCTGTTATAGTGCTATTCCTGTGCTACCTAATGGAATATTGATCCTTCTAAGCAAGTGTAAAGCAATCAATGCACTACAAAGAGGAGGCGAAATACATACGAGAAACCATTTCCTTGTCCTTTTCATACCTGAGACAAAGAAGCGGACCAAAACTAACAAGCCAGAATTTTGTACACACTAAAAACATCTTTTGTGGGATCTCCAGTGTAAGACAGAACTGACATACATCATGTTTGACCTGATATTGAGACACCTGGTGTAAGGGTTTAGTTGTACTTGACTTGCAAGCTTAGACTGCCAAACTGGGACTAAGAGCACAGAGCCAACAGTTTAATCCACGGTGCAGTGTTTCTGGTATGTATTCATGAGTCTGCTTTGCTCTATAAAGGACTATGTAGCATCCATCCAACCAGGAATTTGGAGGCGTCTCTGTGCATATAGAAATAGGGAGGTACCTGCTAGAGTTAGTTGGGATGAGTTTGGCCACAGCAACTTTTATTTTCCTGAAGTAACATTAAATCAAGAATTGGAACCTTCCCTTCCTACGTGAAGGTTCAAAGTTACATGCCACTTTTCAGGAGAGGTAACTACCAGCTGTGGGAAGCCAGTAAAAGGCCACTGGGATGGTTGGGAGCTGGTGTGCAACACTTCTCTTGCAAGGAGAGGCTCAGAGGAAATATTTGTTCATCCTAGAGAAGACAAGAAGTTGAAGGCGTGGGTCTGGGGGTCTTTGGATACATCCCTTCTCCTCCCAAACACCAGAAGAGTCAGGGTATGCTGGTGCAACACAGGATCATAGAAGCACTAATAAAAATTGTGGGAACTGGCAAGAGGCAAGCAATTAACGCAAAAGCAAAAGAACCAAAAGGAAAAGAGAGTAAAAGATGTTTAAATCAAAGAAAAAGATCTGAGAAATACAAAAGAAGGAGTGGGAGAGCACAGCAGGAAAAAGGCTTGCCTACATGCAATAGTGCATATACATATATATTACAAGATCTTGGACATTTGTGTAGGAGTCTGAAAATATTTAAAACAACTGTTGTTCAGCTCTGAACACAGCTGCTGGCTGGAGCATTAAAGGCCACCTTCTTTGTCTCAACTGAGAGGTCTTCAGCCCTCACAAAAATTGCAGCCTTCATTCTCTTAAAACATGAAAGAAAAACCACAAATAGCAACTTTGCCCATGTAATTAAGGTCTGCTTTAGGGGGGCCTCTCAAGTAGGTCCAAAATTTTCTTGCCCTGTCAGCTAACATTTGTGCTTGCTACAAATGTACGTGGAATCTTACAGTGCTAGTCACCCGTGAGAGGAAACCTACCTTACTGCTGGAGCCTTCACATGCAGGAACATTTCCTAATGTGAGCTTTACTAGCTTAGACATGTTTTATACAAGTAAAACAATTCGATGTTGCATATTAAGAAACTATATTAGTTCGTTCCTTTCTAAATCACCTCAGTTGTGTTACTTCCATTGCTTACCAAGTGAATCCTGCAATACTACTGATGCAGTTAAAATGAACCCCACTCCGTCCTCAGGCCTGTCCTCTTTCTATCCACGCTCACCAGAGGAGCACAGAAATTATCCCTAATTATAAAACCGAGGCAATTTTTCTGCTTTATCAAGCCAGGAGCAATGGTATTTCTCTAAATGAAAAACCAACCAAGGATGGTTCACTTGGGACTGGATGCACTTGCTTAGATCACTGTGTTCCCTTACACTTCTAAATTAAGAGCAGTTCCATCAAGCTCTCATGAGTCTTTACAAATCCAGCTTGAGCACTGAGACACCTCCCTCTGCTTTGTATATTTACTATGCCTAAAGTTCAATTATTTGCCAAAAATGCTGTGCGTGTAAAGGAGACACACAAAACAACACTGGTGGCTCTTCAGAATCATTTGTAGATTAAACTTCCTTATAAGTAGCCCTTACTTAATGACTGAACATTAATTTAGCTGAAGCAAAAGATACAAATATCAAGGGATGAAACACATCAAATGAATGGATACAAAAGGAATCATTACAGTCAGAACTATTACAATAAATCATAATGTTAGTATTTTTTAAAATGTTACCAGTAAATAAACATAGGAAATTACTCCAGACAACAAAAATGGAAATGTAGTATTTCTGTTAATAGATCCAATGAATCAGTATACATTTCCCAACTTTAAAGGAAAATTCTGCCATGAAAGAGGTAAAAAGCAATCATGAAAAGGGCTAAAACATTATTTAGCAACATGTACGAGAGCTGGTGCAAGTTTTGAATACAGTACCTGGAACACAAATCTCTCCAATTTATGTAAATGGAGTAGGATTAGCCCTAATCCTAACTAGGGTTAGGAGCATTAACAAGAATCAACCACAGCAAATGAGTCCAGAAAAAAACCCTGAAGAGTGGTAACTGAGCTATGAAATGTGATCCTGGTGTCAAACAGGAGGAATCCTCCTATCATGTCTTGCAAAGTAACAGCTTAATCCATTTTAGGATATTAAAATCTGGCTAGCACTTTCCAGCTCCTTCCTACCTTCATGGGGTACAGGTACCCCCTTCAGCGGGGACACAGCCACGTTGAGCAGGTTGACTCAGCGAAGGCAAGATCCCTCAGTCTCCAGAAGAGAGCTCAGGAAATGGAAATCTGCCACATTCCTGAGATGCAGAAACTGGGTACGAGGCTCAAGTGAGGGCTGGGATTAAATCCTGCAAGGAAATGCAGAGATTAGATGGAGAAAGAAGTCTTCATGAGCTCGTAACACATAGTCAAAGGGAGAAAGACAAGGAAACCTGCAGGTGGAGAGTAGCAACCATAAAGGTGCCTTTTCTTTTTTTTTCCTGACTTTGTTTTGCCTTGCTCCTTTCTAAGTGCTGCCACAATCCTTGTACATTCAATCCCTCAGACATCAACACGCCCAAAACTCTAAACCAATTACGTGAAGCTGACAACATGGCACTTTCTGCACAGAACAACATTTTAAGATGAAATAAAAACAATCAACTAGACTCTGGTCAGCCACTTACATGTGTTCCCCCTTATCTTTCTGCCCATTAACACGTTATTCTGATAAAATGTCAAGGAGTTTGTGCCATATTAATAAAAGGGCTGAGAGGTCATTTTGATATTCTCCAGCTGAGTGTTTTACAACAGGAGATGCAGGAATGAGATCACCTTATCTCCATTGTTCAAACTATGTTGTGTGTAGAACTGATTGAAATTAATTTCTGGTTTTCTGCTTCTAATCGTGCAAGCGGGAATCACCACAAATCCTTCCAGTCTGCAGGGTAGTTTCAATATGGCAAATACTGTTTTAAAATACTTTGATCACAAGAAGCAGCATTAGCTGCTTCAAATTGACTCTGAATTCTTGTATCTGTGATGTGGAACGAGCTAAGGAATATCACAGGATACAAAAGAAAAAGAGGAAAAAAATTCCACTGAGCAATTGCCTTGGGATTCCATCTTGATATCAGTTTGTGCACACCAAGTTGGTATCACAGGTTTTCACAGAAACAACATTCATCTGATGAAGATGCAAAGAAAACTGTTCCAGAAGAATGAAGAGATAGATGGTAAAAAGTGAGAAAAACTAATAATTTACAGTAATGGAAATACTGGCAAGAAGTGGAAATATCGCACACAGCCCTCATCCAGGAAAGCACAGACACGTGGTTCATTTTAATTTTAACCTCATCTGAGACTGGAGCATGTGATTCACTGCCCCATTTAGTTCAAAATTAAAATTAAGCATGCGCTTAAGTGCTTTGCTGGACTGAGGCCACATACAAGAGTACACTGGTCATGAATCCCCGTCGCCATAGGTCAATTCAGAATTGAAAAGGCAAAGCTTTAAGATAAAATACCTGGATTTTTAAAATGCATTTGCTTATTTTTTAATGCAGGAATGCACAGACAGAAGGGAAAGTTACAGCAGTTACACAGCTCCTTTTGAAAAACAAATTCAAAGCAAAAATTCCCAGATAATTTAGGAGAAACTACTGCAGAAAATTCCCAGGACTTAGAGAGAGAAAAACTGCTTTAAAAGATTGATTACACTGTCCTGTGTGTCTGTGTTCATTTTGGCCACCAGTCTCATGTAATTTTCCCCTTATTCCACAGTATATGGTTCAGAGTCAAAAAGTTCAGCTCAAAAAGAAGCTGCTATGAATATCCCAAATGCAGCGATTTGGAACACAAGTTTTGGCTGACTTACCTCCTGGTTATCCCTTAGCCTGAGTAGAGAGACATAATCACTCAGGAAAATCTCATTTCTACTGTCACCTCTCAAGAACTGGAGCCAAAATTCCTTTCAATGCCAAATAAATTCTCCAGGTGAATGCCGAGAAGAAAGGGAGCCACAATTCTGTCTTGTACTTACTCTCAGTGATTTGTTACCCATGAGTGCAGAACAGAGCAGGCGTAGCAGCAACTCAGTGAAAGAAATGTGCCTACCACGGTTTTTGGTGCCCACACTGTTTTGGTGCAGCATTGTAGCTCCTGTTCAGGTCTTAAAGCATTTCTGGAGGTAACCAGTATAGAAAACTGCAGCCCATCACAAGAGGGCTTGAAATGGGCACACCAGACAAGTGAGGCTCTCTTTACCATCTTGTCTCTCTCCCACTCTCCTTCAGAAAGACAAGGGCAACCTACTGCCCAGAGTATTTTACTATTTGATGTTACAGCAGGTCACTAACCGTGTCGGTGCGTAACACCCTGGCATTGTACAATGTACAGAGAGAGACTGAGCTTGGGTTTTAGAATGAGAACCATAGTCATCTCAGAGGACTCCTTAATTCCTCAGGAAAATCAGGGGACAGCTAAAAGAAAAGAGAGCATCCGTGATTGATGCTGAGGAACCAGAACTGCTACAGAGAGTGTTTTAAGAGCACCTAGGGCTTTCCGTTTGAGCATCCATCTCAACTTTTGAGTTCTACACTTAACACTAATTGAGCCCAGAAGATTCTGGCCTGATGGGCATTTTTGAGTTTGGCCGTATTCGATTGTAGAAATACGATGTTGACATGGTGTTATGCGTCTGACTATGGTCCCAAAGAGGAAAGAGTTCTGAGTTCTGAAGAAAGCAGTTAAAGGAAAGAAACTAAAAAGAAACTTGCCAAAACAGAAGCCTACCTGAAAGTAAAATTAAACTTCCTGTTGATGGGCCATGGCTTTGCTCTGGAAACTCTGTGTAATAAACTATGTCTCTGGGAAACACATGGTATGGAAAGAATTGCAGCCATCATTGCGAGTGAGACATGAAAGAGACTTAGAGACAGGAGAGATGTGTGACTGCTTTAAACACATCAGCCTTCCTCCACACAACTTGTAAACACAGTTGTAAATCAGCATTGCCAACGTGTTTGTGTGCATTTGACTGTAAACAAGGCACACTTTTGTGCTTTACTGAGCAGAGATCTATGGAAACAGACAGTTGAAAAGTTTTCCAAGATGCTGATCTGTATTATCCATGGGAACTGCCAGATGTTGTATGTTGTCACCCTCCAATACTTCTGCAGAGTCTTATTCCCTCTTCCTCCTTGGTCACACAAGTACAGTGAGGCTGACAATGCCCTCTTAAAGCATGGAAACTTCTCCTGGGAGGGAGAGGGCTTTAATCACACTATTACTACACATTCTTAACAAAACAACGAATTGTCAGTCCTTTCGTGTATGTTTAGGGTGAAACTGTACATCAGAGGCTCACAGCCTTGAAACTGCACTTCTGTCCAAGACCTGAGGAAGCAGAGGCAGTTCCTTCCATTAGAAGGAAGGCTTGCAGCTCCTCTGGCTGTCTCATCTTCATTCTATGCTGCAAAGGGCTGGTGACCTGCTTCATCAGGACAGTTTTGTATCCCGGGCTGACTGCACACCTCCTGAAACTGTCATTTCCTCTCCTCTACGGTCACAGATATCTGGGACTCTCACATGGTGCTTGTTACTGATAACTCTTAGCTATTGCAAAGGAAACGTGTATATTTAATCTTATTTTAGATGTAAGGAAGCTGAGTAACAGAGACGCAATATGAGTCATTTGAGGTACCTTAGAGACAACAGGCAGGGCCAGGGAGATGTATCAGTGCTGCATTAGTAAAGTTACCCTGAAAGAATTTGGTGTATATGTATCTCCCAACAGAAGGTTTTGGCTATCAGCAAATGCCAGGATAGAAGTATTAGCATTATTTAATACCAACATCACCAGGACTCCCATTTACATTACTACTCCTACTGATAGCCTTAGGGCTTAGCCCATGAGTAGAACCTTTGAGAACACCTTTTGAAGAGTCACATCCCACGCAGCATGCAGAAAGACAGGAACTGTCTGGACTGGAAGGGGTTGCACAGGGACACAGGACTAGAGCTCTGGCTCTGCTTATCTAAATGCCAGCCGGAGCATCCTCATTAGTACCAGACAGGAATGCACCTTGCCTCTTTGCCTTCCCACACCCATGCAACACCACAGGTGAAACAAAATCACAGGTTAAAATCCCCCTTTAAAGGCCTTGGATTCCTGCAGCAATGGTTACTATACATAGTTCTAAAGCCCTGATGCTGGCCGACTTCTAGAAAGAAAAAGACTGGTTTATAGAAATCAGCTGGATTTCCTTATCAATATGGGAAACTGTTGGATAGTTCTTTGTTAGCATTTACTGTTTCACAGTTTCCCTTTCAACAGCTTGAAAGAGCTTCTATTGTAAAAGACAACAGCTGAATGCTGCACATAATCGAATGCCAGGGCTGTAAAGAGAAACAAGTGTGTATTCTTTTCTGATGAGTTTCCTTACCAAGCCTTTGAGCTACTGCATTTGTTGATGAGAAACTAGTTATGCGTAAATACGGGCAGGGAGAAAATGTACTCTTGAATTTGTTTTGATGCCTTTTTCTCCACTCTAGAAGGAATTCTCTGCAAAGGTAGAGATAATTATTGGGGTTTTTTGTGCAAACATCTCTTATGGTCCAAAGTAGATCTGATCAAAGTAAGGGGAATGGAGGCAAGACATACCTACTAAAAAAATAAGCAGGAATCTCATGCAACTGGCCTCAGCTGACCTACAGCTTCCAATTCTCTTGTTAAACTCTGCTTTTTAAAGGTTCACTAGTCCAGAAACAGTGGTCAGTCTATGCCTGCTATTCAGCGCACGCATCTGTCACAGGTGCTTTAAACACCAAGTCAAGGATCCCTGTGTGAGCCAACGTCTTAGCAGGCCAAGTAAGAGCTGCTGACTGGTGGCTGTTTTGTGAAGGTCTGTTTTCACTCTCTATTAACAATTCTGGAAGTTCTAGACAAGATTCATTTTCATAAATTGAAAACTTCCTCTCTAACCCTTTTAGGACTAACTTTACTGCCATGAAAAGTTCTCATAAAATTCTTGCAAATCTTGAAATTAGACATCTCAGCTTGAAAGAACGTAAGATTTTCTTATTCCAGTGGACATAATCCTTCAAGAGAAATTACTTTAGGAGAGCTCCCTGCCCCTCCCAGAAAGATTACACCATTCTGGAAAAAAATGTCTGGTTGGAGCCTCTCCCTCCTTGGAATATTTGCAACCTTTTCCAATTATCAAATCCCCTTTAGACAGCACTTGCCTCTTTCTACAGCCAAGCATATTTGTGTTTATCTGCTTCTCTCTTTCTACCTCGGCTGTGATTTCCTGTCTTCCACTCCCTCTCCTCCCATCTCCACCACTTCATCAAAGCACTTAAACATATGCACAAGAAATAGCTTTTTAAAGCACGTGTTTAAGTGCCATGACTAGGAGGACTGAGTGCTGAACTGAGGTGCACGACAGAATCCGACCCCTATGAATGTCTCATTAAATTAATTTGTCAGTACCCAGGAACCTCGTAAGGTTCCAACTGGGCTTCAGAAGAACCCATCAAGATTCCAAGGAAACACTAGGGCCTTCTTCAACCTTCGGGCATTACTTTAGAGACTTAATGGACTGAAAACACTTGCACTGCTAATTCAAGTTGCTGGTTTTTCTTCCCCTTTTATCAAATATGATTCATTTATGAGAAAACTGTCAGAAACTGAATTTTAGAATTTTTCATCATGCAGTTTACTCTTCACTCTCTGATGGAAATCAGAGACTCAAGGATAGATATCAAGTCTTGTGTGTGCCAGGTGTTATTTTAAATGGACAATAGAACAAGGTATTTGTGCACAAATTGTGAAACACTAGTCACTAGTCACCTGTCCTTTGGCAGTCTCATCCTTTTTTATGAACTTCTTTTCTATTTTGGAGACTGCTGGGACTGGGTCATCAGGGGAGATAAATCACCAAAGCCTGCAGAAGTTAATGGTGCACTCTTGGTTTAAGGTCACCTGAGAATTTGGCTCCAAGCATCTACTGTGCTTATGATTAGTTGCATTCCTTCCATCTGATACACCAGTCTTACTCCCCATATCTTGAAAAAATAATGTGACTGAGTAGTTAACATTTGCAAAGGCTTGACAAGGTCAGGATTGAGGAAAGAAAGGCTGAACTGGGCATAAAAGATCAGCAATATCTCACCATTTTAACCTATCATTTCTCTTATACAGGACTGACCTCCTAAGACTTTACAGTGTTACCTGACTTAAATGCACATATGCTGGCTTAGTGATTTGTAGACACTAATTAATGTTCAAAATACGCTTTGAAAACATAATTATATAGCTCATCTAAGCCCCATTTATAGTTAGGCCAGTGATGTAGAAACACCAGAGAAAGGCAAATGACATATAATGCTGCAGGGGATGCAATATTGAACAATCTGAAAAGGGAGAAGGAAAGAGAAAATTATCTAAATGGAACACAACAGTCATTTGTTAAACATTCACAGCTTGATCTAAACCCCACTGAAGTTAACAGTTAACCCTAGGAATACTAGAAAGAGATTTTCATTAAGTTTTTTGGCATACCGAACTCTGCAATAGCAAGTAGCAGCTCTTCTTCCCTCAGCCTCCATCACTATTGCCTGATGCTGTGGCTCTGGTAGTACTTATCTGGAGAGTTACGGTCTTCAAAAAGAACCGGGACCTGTGATCTGGTCAGTTTTGTGCTTAAAGCTGACTTAACAAGGTAGCTGCTTTCAGAAAGGCAACTGATACTTAACAGTTCCTTCAGACAAATTTGACTGCGCATCTCAGTGGCACTGGGTTTCAGTACCTTGGGAAGCTATCACAAAATTAAAATTTCATGTAAACCCCAAAGTTTTGTAACTGAAGTGACAGCAGAGAGACTTTTCTAGACACATACCACAAAGGTATACTTTCTGCTTTGGCACATCAGGGAAATGGACTGAAATTACAAGTCGCGTCATACTGGATGGGTAAATAAAAGTTCTCCTTTGGATGAAACGTGTAACCTACAATGTTTCTGCACAGTTTTCAGATTAAACTTGGGTAGATCACGGCTCCAGGTGTGTATCTGCAAATCTATATACATTTACTAACTCACAAGAAGAAATAGGTAAATCATATTCAGAGCAGGTCACTGGAGACTGAATCACTTAGAGCACTCACTGGGTACTCCCGGACTAAGAGCCAGGCATTTCAGATGGCTGCACTGCTCTTTACAAGGAAAACCTGGGTGTGTTGTTTTAGCAACATTTATAGCAGGAACAATTGATCTGTAGGGGCAAAAACCACTTTAAAACGGTTCTAATTACATACAGCCCTGTCATGTTGTTAAATGAGAACCACTGCTGTTTTATGAGCAATTTGCAGTATTCATTGTCAGTAAATTGTATTAGGAATTGGGAATAGGCTTTGCCCTGCAATGCAGCAGGTTTTTCCTTCCCTTCTCCCTTATTATAATACATTCAGAGTATTTGTTAGAGCAACAGAATGTAATTGCAATTATACTCAAAGACAAGGAACTATAGTGTACAAACAAAAGTGTTTAACTTCCCACCAGATTGTAACTTAAACAATAAAAGTAGCTGAATTAGCAAAAATGAAGACTCTTTCCAACCAAATAAAATGCTTCACCTACATAAGGCTATAAACAGCAACAGCAAAGCTTCTTTTAAATGCTTTTAGGTTAAAACCAGGAAAGACCTATTGTTTCTTTTCCTCCTGAACAAGAATCCAGTACCATAGTATCTGTAGCACATTCTGGAAGACAAGCCACCCAAAATCCTGCACAACCACAGAGCAGAATTTCAACTACAAAAACTTAAAATCTAAAAATTGATCAAAATGTGGAATTCTCCATTCTCTGCCCCGCTCCACATTTCAGAGCTCTATCCTAGAAGGCAGCTTGCTCTTTCCTGTTGCACCTTCTCACCTTTGCAAGCTTTCCAGCTTGTCCCCCCATCTAATCTAAGGCTCGTTTCTCAAGCACAAAATCAAGTTGTCTACACGCATTCACCATACCAATGCAGAGGAATAGGGATTCCCTCTTTCTCTCTTCTGTCTTGAGTAGCACAGCATACACATCACTCCTGTAAATGAATTCAGTACAGTGGTCTCCTTCGGTGTCTACACCATCAGCTTTGTTTTAAGCTTTAAAAAATACCAGCTTATTCTACCTTAAGGCTAGGAGGACCATTGCAGCCACGTAGCCTGGCTGCCTGTGGAAGTCATGCTGCAACAACATCCAACCCACCAATTCCTGTTTCAGCCTGGTAACTTTTAAGGTGTAATGCATCACGCAAGATACCTCCACTATGCAGTCTTAAGTCATTACTGACTTTACCCACGGGTAAGGCAAACTGTTCTTCCACCTAACTCCTGGCTGCAAAATGTACATTTTTGTGCTACATTTTATGTACACATATTCGTACATTTTATGTGACTCTCCTCTAATCCTCTACTGACTGCATCCTAAGCCAGCATTTACATGAGTTCTGCTGAGGAGGTGCTAATCCAATGACTCTGTAGTCATCCTGACCACCACATTTTATTCATTTATTTAACACTAGTATAGCGTTTTTCTTTAGTTCTCAGGAACATGTACAAGGCCAATGCAGTGGATTGAAATATGACTTTTTTATTAGTCTCTATAACCTGAAAACTTGATGGCACTGTTCTCATGACTGAAGAAGAAAGCTAGAAGCCACCATGGGACCAGATGCACATAACAGCCACCACTACATGTGGCTTTGACCCATTTAATTCCACCTTCCCTTTCTGCTCTACCACCTTGTTGGCATTTTGTACTTTGTATTTCTGTGGGAAAATGTTATTAAAGATTAGATTTCCCAAGAGCAACTACACTAATTAGTTAATTAAGTTTAGCTGAAAAAAATTCCTGACACTTCAAAAATCTGCAATTTTTACATCCTTGTATAAGGATGTCCTTTCTGTAAACTGTGCTTTTCTTATTGGTGCAGATACTCCTTTTGACAGCCTCAGCTTTGACAAATGCTAGTCCATAACATGTTGCTCCTTAAATCAGAGGATAATATTCAATAAACACAGATTTATAATGAAGTCTGTGAGGCTTGGGTAGACATCTCCTCCTCATTATAACCTAAAGACATGTTCTTATATAAACTAGCTACCTGAAATGGCCATTCTTTCCCCCAATAAGTTTTTAATACTCATAGCAGCTACCTGAAGATATTCTTTTTGGTTTGGTTGCATTTCTTGAGTATACAGCCAAGGAGGAAAACCCAAGCACAGTAAGTGGAGTTAAGGGGAAGGAAGTCTAACACAGTCTAGACCAAAGACAACAACTCTAGAAAATAAAATCTACGACTTTTCTTCTTGGTCCTGAGCCTAACCTACAGTGTCAACATATCCAAAATTCCATGTCACCCCTGTACCCTCTCTCACCTTGCTTTGCTCCCTGTGAACCCCCAGGGGCTCTCTCTTGCTTTGTCTCACGTTCTGCATTATAGAACTCTACCAAAATGCTGCTACAACTACAACACGCCTGGAAGACTTTCTCTGACAGGATTATTTAGTAACATGACATAAGATAAGCCGCAACAGCTATGTGCTTGAGCATTCTACAAAGAGGATACTGGAGGATTTTTTTCTGTGGAAGATACTGAATTTCTTTATGGAAAAGGAAAAAAGAAATTCTCAGACACTGAGTTCACTGAAGTCCTGCCCTGCTGTGTAAATCAGAGGATTACATGCACTCTGCTTTCTAGAGCCATTTCTGTGGAACGTATTCTAAGCTTCCAGAGACTCCAATAAGGAAAGTTCATAGGTTGGTCAGAATAGTCACCAAAACCCAGGAAAGGCCTTGCATTTATACTGTAGTTAGGAAAAGCCTAGAAATTGGCTACAGCATTACCTATTGTTGGCTGCTACTAACATCACAATTCCTGGGACACTGGCAAAAACATTCACTTAAATATACAGGTTTTTCAACAACATCAACATAATTTTAACACAACTTAAGCCATGCTCCATGGTATTCCTATAATGCTAAATTCAGTAGGCATCTGAGACCCTCTGAGCAGGTCATGTTGTCCACAACATGATGGACTGTTTCTGTGTGTTGTGCACTGTCTGTTACATAAGATGTATTTGTCTGGTGAGAAATGAAGGTGGATGATGGGGTGACAGCATGTAACATGAAACATGACAGCCTCCCTTCACTTACCCAAAGATCCTTTCAGCAACCTGGGAACAAGGCGCAGGCCTTGTGCCAATCAGTTCTCCCTTTAAGAAATAGATAAAAGAAACACTGCACCACCACATCCTTTCCTTTCCCTTTTCTTTTTTATTTCATTCATTTTGAAATCCGCACAGGGATAAGCAGCAGATTTCTACCTCCATGACAATGTCTACTGGAATTCAGGTCCGGTTTTGCATTTTTAGTGGTGTGCCTGTGCTCAGCCCATTTCTGCTGAAGAACCCATTGCAATGCCTGCGGTGTAGGAAATTCCCTGGAAATATTCTGATCACCTGCTGCTGCTTTCCTTGATTGCCAGTGGCCTGTCTGCTCCAGTCCATCAGCACAGCTCCACCGCATTCTCAAGGCTGTTATTCTGAGAGCTGTTTTTCCTCTGCGAAAACTATTCAGATTAAATAGGCAATTCTTTATGCATAAAATTCTGTGAAGACCCATAACAAAAACAATGACTTTTATATGATTAAGAGAGCTGTCAGGACCTGTTTGAGATTTAACTTCCTTATTGTGAAATTTAACATAATAGTTTCAGAATAAAAACTTACATAGAATACAATGTTATGGCAGTTGAAAGCAGGGCTGAAGTCTTATGGACGCGTAGGATCTGAGGCAAAGTATAGCCACAAACAGCTTTTATTACACTGAAGCAGTGTGAAAATTATACTATTCAACATAATGTATTTACTAACAGGATTTTTTTTGTACCAGCTAAATAGTTTGAATTACCAATCCAATTAAAATGTGGAATGAGTACACCTAAATCCCCTGAATCCCACTGAAGTCTCTGCCTTCCTGTATATTGATCTGCTTGCAAATTAAGCAAACAATCTGAAATTTTATCACAGAGCTTCCAATAGTTATTTAATATACTATGTGCATTATATAGTACATATAGTGCAATAGCTATGTGCATTACTTCAAAGCAGTACCAATTTATATATATATTTTGCAAAATATTCTAAACGCCTAAGGATGCTCGTGCCCTTGGTGCCCAGTATAATGCCCCACACTACCCAAATATAAATTGCAATGAAAATCGGGACCATCTGCCAGTGCAAAATGGTCATTCAATGCAGACAAGGCCGCACAGGACACCGGTTCAAGCAAGACTTAGAGACATCTCAGGCCAAAAGGCAAATACCATATCCCAGTGAGGTTTGGAAAGGAATTTGCAGTGGACCAGGAAATACACACCTGAGCACCAGTCAGAAGCCAGGAGGAAGTCTCAAGTGGTTATTAACAGATGAAATGAAATTCAGAGCTAGTTTATCTCCCCTGTTTGCTTTGAATTACAAAATGAGTTTGGATTTTTCATGTAAATGCTCTTTTAAGCATTGAAGTTGCAAATGGTGGTGGTAGAGCAGGAATAAAGCCCCTCTCTAACTTGCCATAGCCATCAGACTGTTTCTCCCTCCTCTCTAAGACCACAAAGCCCCAGGTTCTTCCTTGGTTTTATCTTGGAACAAGCAAGACAGAGTAGCCCATCTGGATGGCACAAATTCTGCCATGAAAAGCGGTGGTCAGCCGAGATAATTAGCTGCCTGGTGATGAGCCCCCACAGCCAGGTCTCTAGCAGCCTCTCCTCTGATGTGCAACCCCAACAAACTGCTTCCCAAACAGGGGGTTGCAGCAATACAAGCCATCGTCTCCACTTGCTACACTCCTGTGGAGGAGATAAGGTATCAAACAACTCCACGTTCCTCTATTGATCCCTATCCTGATTTAGGTGTGGTTTATCTTAAACACAGGCACTGTCTCAATGACACACGGCTGCAGGTGCATACAAAAATCTACATGAAAGTGCATAGTCTTTGCCGTCTGCTCCCTTTTCCTAATTGCTGCAGCGTCTGTGGTGGTCCTGTTGAATACCAACAAGGATTCACTTGATCTAAGCTCCAGCCAGTAATTTTAGATCATTAAAAAAGCTATTCAACCTTTTCTCTGTCTTAGGCAGGTTGCTTTGCCCAGAGGTATTCCATGAGTCATCAGGTTATATTACTTTTTCAGGTTGCTATGTTTGCTATTAATTTTGCCTAAACTTCAAGTCATCTTCCAATGCAGAAGTGTAGTAAACCAGCAGAATTATTAGGGGATTTATATTCAGTTTAGGGTAACCTTCCTGGCACATTCTGGAGACAGATTTCCACTGCCTGTCTAGAACTAAGAGCTTTCCTCCCTTTCATATAAAGCAGAAATATATATAAATTAAACATTTAGCTTTAACACGGTGGTGTTAAAAATGTCTGCAGAAGCAAGACTCAGATAATTGAAACTGTGGAATAACATTCCCCTTAATGAAATGTTGGTGTCATAACAACAGAAAAACATTGCAAAGTACCCATACGACAACACTGAACAATCTGATATTGTAGCATTAAAAACCATCCACTTGATTAGAGGCCAGGAAACAATTCCCTTGGAAACAAATTCTATGCTCAATAGGCTGTTTCTGCTGCGGGATGATGGAACAGCTACAAGAACGACTGCTCACAGAACAACCACACGGCACTTAGATTTACATATTTTTGCCAAGCCCCAAAAAAAGTCGGTGATAGCCAGCATAACCCGTACTCTGAGACAACACCCCAAGTTTGTAGACACTCCTTCTCCACGCACTCATAGCAGGTGGCATCGCAGTTCAGCCTCAGCTAGCGACACAGCACCATGCGGCCCCTCTCACAGCCATGGGGGGAAAATCGGAAGAAAAAGGCAAAACTCACAGGTTGGGACAAAGGCAGTTTAACAGAACAGCGAAGGGAACGGGAAAACAACGACACTGACTGGGGGATGTACAAACACGACTACGGTACCGCTGTGTGCCCACCGGACCCAGGATGTCCCAGCCCACTCCAAGTGCCAACGTCCTGCCCCCTCCCCAGTCAGCTCCCGGCTACGGACTGGGCATGGCTCAAACGGGATGGGAGACCTGGATCCCCTGCCACAGCCTGAGAAGGATTGATCCTATCCCCTCTGCAACCAGGACAGATGGCAACCTTCAACCTGAGCAATACCAGAATGCCAAACCCAGCAGCGTTTGTGCCATAACTGTATCTTGTACTACAATACAACCATAGTCCCAAACTTAGCCAAGACCCCCTGTGAGCTACCCACCATGCCTTTATCCAGCAATAAGCAGTCCTGTCTTGAAGTTTACCATCTGAACATCGGACGAGAGAAGATACAGAGGCAGAGAGATGAATTAAGATGCCCTCAGTAGCAGCATTTGGCACACAAGCTGGCTGTCTTGTCCCCTGTCCTTTCTGCAGCATCCTGCTGCTCCCTGTCAAGGTAGGCAGGGCAGGCACAGTGCTTATTGTACCTCTGGAAGAAGTCAGATTAAAATGGAAATGCCGTGTTTCTCCAGCTCATTTAAATGACAAAGGATTTATAAACATCTTGTTTCTCATCTTCTTTTCACCATAAATCAAGAACAACTTCTCTAAATTTGATGTAGCCAATCTCAAAGAACTGTGAAACCATGTAGCTACAAAGCAAAAATTACATGAACCTGTTCTTTAATCATTAGTTTACATCAGCCTACGAGGCAAACCTCCTGCTAGGGTAACAACAGATAATTTGGAGGAAGAATTAACTCCCACGCAGCCAGGATGAAAATCTCATCAGAGCATCCAAAAAGCCCAAAAAGAGGTATAGAAAAAAATAAGCTATTCAAGATGGTTTCTCCCTGTGTACTGGGTTTATTAACATGTAGAGACGTATTTTCTCAGGCAGGTAGTTTATACAGAGGTTCATTATCTTACACAGTGCTGCAACTCCTGCTTTAATCCTACACTCTAAAAGCAACTGTTCAGTGTTGATTCTAAAGCAGATATAAAAAGTATGTAGTGGCTATTTTTAACTGTTTTTAAAACAACCACTAGGTTTTACTTGGAAAGGGCTGTGTTACCTCTGGGTTAACTTCAAGTCTATTTTGCATTAAAACAACTCATTTGGAATCTGCAGAATTGCATCCACTTAAGCCATGGGTGATGCTGTCCTCAAACCTCAGCTTTGAAGTTCATTTGTATCAGGAACAGAGAATGGCAAGAGGAATAATTCCATTTTACCTCTGCATTTTCCATTTCCTGAGCTTCATGAAGGCTCCCTAAGTTTCTTTCTCACTCTCATCCAGCTGTGGACACGGGCTCCATGAAGCAGAACAGCAGCAAAAGACATCCACTGCTGCTGGCAGGAAATGCCTTCTTTGCAGAGGAAGAAATTAAATATACTGGTGTCCCTTTCTCGTTGGGCAGTCACATTTTAATCTCTATATGATTTAGTTCAGAGAGGGAGACTGACAACTGGGATATTCAATTGCTTAAACATAAGTGTCTAACACCTTTTCAGATAACCTGTAGTGACCCGGGGTTCAGTTTCTAAGAGGTCCAATGTTGCATCAGCCAGACTCACTGGAAATCTTCCTGTAGGCAGCTAAAGCCCACATTTCTGGACCAGTTGTGACACTTTTTTCCCATCTAAAGTCGTCAGCCATCTGTTGTACATTGAGTGGATCTACTGCTGTAGGACACACATTTTAGGACTTGGGAAAATAAATCTTGAAGCCACATTGGTGCAGAATGTCTTCTCATGTTCTTTGGAATACAGAAAGGATAAAAAAATACTTAAGAAAGATCCTTTTGTCTGAAGTGGCTTTCACTTTCAAAAAGACTGTATGTGAGGTAGGTCTTTTTCAGAAAGCATTTTCTTCCAAAACCAAATTAGACGAGTTTATGGGGGAAAATGTGGCTCTGAGAGAGCAAAGCAAAATGCATAAATAAATGCAAAATGCATAAATAGACTGGTTAGATTTGAGAGAATAAGGCAATAAATCAAATCCCCATAAATAGCACTCACAGTCACATACCATACAAAGTGACCTAAAGCAGCGCAGAAAGAAAAAACATTTGGAAAGCATAAAACTCAAAACCCAAACAATTTCAAGAGGGCAAACAACACGTAATTTATAAGTGAGGTAAAACTGCAGTGGCAGCAAGAAAGAAGTGAAAAATAGAAAATGGAAGTTTTTCACTTGGAAGTTTTTCCCATGAAGTACATTCTGCTGTCCTCAGTGCTTTGGAAGATGCAAGTAAGACAAGTGAATAGCCCCCTGATCCCCAATAGCAGCTTCTGGGGGGAACTCACCAATATAAACACAACAGTAGTGTAATGCCCCATCCAGCAAATGAGTCATCATTAATCTTGCCATCAAGCACACTATACAGCTCTTATTTTATTTGCCTCAAGACATTACATAGAATTTTGCAAAGACATGGACAAAAACCTTTGCTGGTTTTACAGAACAGCATGTGTTGAATACAACTCAGGGTCTATTTTAGTGGACGGTTTGTTCCCATTTCTTCACAGTCACACACATATAGGAGTTACACCCAAAAGATCAGAAATGCTCTTATCCCCATCTATGAACTATAGAGGCTTGTGAGCAGAGTCTTAGCAACAGGGCAATGGAAAAGGAAATGTCTGTGCTAATAATTGCATTCCAAGGAAATTACACCAGCCAAGAAGTAAAAGAGAAAGCAGCAAAGTTCATAAATATATTGTAATGCACATATGTCATAAGCTACTTAAAAACTGTTATGAACATAAATACCATGATTTTGCTTGAACAGCTGTGGAGCATTTAACCAGCTCTAAAAAACGTTGTGATGGACAGTAACTCCTAAGTAGTCTGTCACAAAAGATGACTTTGCTTATGTCTAAAATAGGTAGAATATACTCTGCCAAGCAAGTTTTTAAGAAAAGAGCAGTGTCTGCATTTTGAGCAGGCCCAAGGATGTGGGGAATGTTAGTGGAGTGGGTTGAAGAGTTTTGCAAGCAAAATAGTCTAAGGACACGAAGTAACAATTCCCTGCAGCTGCATGCAACATATTTTTCCTAGCATTTCTTCTAAAATTTGTTGGATCATTTCAAGTGAAAAGCCTGAAAACAGTACAAAAAAGGCAGAGGTAAACATCTAGAATATGAAATCTCAGTGTAAATTAATTATATTTAAACATTGGAAGTACTGTGTAACCTTATATTATCCTACCTCATTTTATTTGTAAAGGACAACTGAATTGTAAAGCTTCAGAGGAATCAGGAAACTGTTATGATGTATGTTTTATACCCAAGAAATACAGAAACATTCAATTATCCAGTCCTAGACTTGCTTGGTTATATTCTTGTCATGGTGTTGAGCACCAGAGAATTGAAAAGCAATCGACACTGATGAAAAAAGAACAACAGAGAAACAGCTACAAGAACATGGGAAAACACACTCTGATCTGCTGGAATTTAACTCTCACCACTGAGGAGTGCCTTGTCCCCTTTAGAAAAAACAAACAAGGTATCCCCCTTCAAAAAAATTCACCAGCAATCCCATTAAGAGATTCACCCATGCAGCAATCTCCGTAGAGGACAGGAGAAGCAAACACTTTATCTTACTTCTCAGATCTGAGCAAGCAACATTGTATGATACAAGAAACAAAATCATTTTTATAGGCAAATAAGCCACAATATAAAACTGCAAGAAGAACTGTCTCGACCTCGTGTCTAGTGGATTGCATTATTTTTATTTTCAGCACACTACAAGAGAGGCAGAACATTTATTGTGAGTCCAGAAGTCCTCTTACTTTCTACCTCCATTTGGTACCATTCCGCATTAGCTTCACACTGAAAATGCCAGTCTAGCTGTGCACGCCAATCGCACAGTTAACAAAGTGCTAGTTTTCTTTATAGGACACCTCTCAAGCTTATCATCTCAGGAAAAAAAGGTGCATTTATACTTAGGGGGAAAATGATGCTGGCTGGCTGTGTAGTAATCACTGCCAGTGTGAAAAACGGCAGGAAGCAAACAGCTGTATTATCAACCACGTACAGAGGGGACGTAAGTACAGCCACGACCATACTTGAATTGCTATTAGTGCCTGTTTCTGAAAGAAGATAGGGCCTGGGGTATCTAAGCAGTGAGCTTGTATGATTCCTGCAACTTTTATTTGCTTTATAACACAACTGCAATTCAGACAGGTTATCAGAAGAACGCCCACACTAAGCTTTGCTGCATTTGCAAACAGGAGATGAAGGCTGCACTGACAGAGTTGGCTTTGGTGCCCTGAGTTTCCCTCTCAGACCAAGGATTTCCTCCTCACCCTGCTCCCATGTGTGTTACCAACTCCTCACAGCATTCAAAGCAGAGAGCAAGATCACAATCTGCAATGAGACTGCAGGAAGAGAGCTTTAACTCCGTGTCACCGATGACTCCCATCACAGTTACTGCCAGCAGGGGAGGGAATAATGAATACCACTCAACTTTTCTTTCCTGCCTCCAATGAGTGTGCACAATAGCTGTCCAAATGTGCCATGCACCGATCGTGTGAACACCTTATATTTTGACCTTTCAGCATTTTCCGTTTCAGCCACCTTTCCTTTCTTATCCCTGCCCATCATGGACCGTGATGGCTGTATTTTAGGCGACAGTGTGAAAAGGCCAGCTAGTTTCAGTAGCTTTTATTAAAAGCAGAGCAATTTCTTCTCCTGGGGAGTATGGTTGCTCCCGTGAATCTTTGGCTGAGTCACCGTGTTTCCAGCAGTAATGTACTTGTTTATTTTGCTCCAGAAGTGGAGACACGGAGGAACTAAAAGAAGCAGAAATAACATCTAAGCTGAGTGCTACTCACTGGATTTTCGCTTACTCTGCTTCTGCGTGCTGGGCCAGCATCTGCAACAGGAGTCACTTGCTGCCAGACAGGACCTGAGAAGATGTCATTGCAAAGGGCCTGGCTCTGTGAGTTGAATGTGAAAGCAGATTTCCAGGCTGGCCCTGCTGCCATCAACCTCTGGCTGAGAAGAAGTGGCACCAGACTATACAACAGTCAAGGAAAATTAAGAGGGAAACTGTCTGCCAACCTTGTTTCCTGACGTATCATTATCAGGCAGCTTGCATCTTTCTGAAGGTCTGTTTGAAACCAGACCAAGAAGAAAGCTGTTGTCAGTTGCTTTTGTATTTTGGCTCAGCGTTGAATTAAAAGTCAAGGAAGCAGGAGCAGAATATTCAAGAAAAGAGCAACTAAATTAGACACATGTCAAACTAAGTTAATTTCTGGCCTATCCACTTTGACAGCCTGTCTTTAATCACATACCAGAACAAGGAGATGATCAGTGCCACTGAATTAACTTCTAATTTCTTCTGGAATATTTAACATCCCACTGTATAACTCTGCCTGATAAAATATGACTATGACCGAGCCTTTTCATGTTTGCTATGCTGAGAAGCCCTAGACAAAGTATTTTGTCATGAAATGTTTGTGGTGGACTGCAGGGCACTGAGGCTCTGTTGTCCCTGTTCTGAGACAGAAGACACAGAAACAGGCACAGCAGCCAGTGCAGCAGCATCTCAGTTAAATGTTGTGTTAGTGCCTTGATAAACCAAAGCCATTGCAAGCAAAAAAGGAGCTTTCAAAGCACATCTTTGATTTCAGGCAGCACACATGTATGAGTCCCTGGAAGGATGTATGCATGAAGTTTATAAGTTCTGACTGATGCTATAAATTAAT
>VZRU01015403.1:0-62377 GCA_013398155.1 Pedionomus torquatus
TCCCTTCCCTTCCCTTCCTTTCCCTTCCCTTAAAGCATCAGGCCTGAATCTTACAAATCAGGATGGGTTGTTTCTTTCTAATGAGCCATCCTTGAGAACAACAACTAATTATGCTTTCAAAGAAGCTTGAACATTTGCATGGCTTCTAGTGTACATGTATATAGGAGGATATAATTTGGTTCCCTGAACCTTACCACTGATGAATAAGGAGAAGGTAGAGGGGGAGGTGTGGAGTTCAAGATTGTTTATAAATGAATTTATAATGTTAAATTAAAGCTTTTGATATAGCAGATAGGTTGTTTCAGTGTAAAATGCTGAAGATCAAAATGACAGAAGTACAGCTTCTCTCCAGGAAGCTAAATCCATGACACACATTTTGCCCAGAATCCTGATTTCCGTTCAATTATCTTCAGGGAAGAGTGGCCATTGACAAGGAGAAAATGCTTTATTTCATGATGACGTGAGTGTACTGGGGAAGTTCAACTAATTCTAGTCTTTTTTTTTTTTTTTTCCTCATCTTTTGTCATCTTTAGTTTTGTCAGTCTATATATATTTGGACAACCAGATTCAAGAAATTCAGCAGCTTTGCAATAAAGTGGCAAAAAAAATTACTATCTCTGTTAGCAACTCTATCATATGGATAACTAAGTGATTTTTACAGTTTGCAAAATTTCAGGAAATGTAGGCTAACAGCAAGTTCAGTAAGTGAGGTCCTTACTCCAGAAGGCAAAGGCTGAATGCTTTATAATACTATAAACTGGTTTAGAAATTGCCATGTGAAAAAACAATAAACAGCAATAATATGCTTGGCATTGGTTATGTTACGTACCTAGGAAAAAATAGATATGGAAAAAAAACCTTAGTCCCACAGTAAGTAATGTATGTTCATAGAGAAAGCACGTCTGAACAGCGCTGATGCCATGGTTGAATGAATGTCAAAAGAGCATGAAAAGTTTGCAGTCACTTGGAATGTTTTTTTTGTGCATCTAAGTGGGCATGTTAAATTTTAAGATGGGGAATGGTTTCAAAAAACAAGTACCTAAACTTTCACCCAAGTTCAGTTTGATCAAGCAAAATTTTTGCCTTAATATCCAGAACTGCTTATGTAATATTTTTTTTTTTTTGTGATTTCTTTTTTCTCGTCAGATGGTATATAGAAGGAGCCTAGCATGCAAAAATCTGTCCATGCTCAATCTATAACCCACTCAATCATAAAAGAGCCAATAAAAGAGAAAGATACCTGGAGAGGAATTTAAGTACAGTAAGAAAACCTAAATCCAAACTTGTTTTCCAGACCCTCTCTTCCAAATACCGTGTAACTAGCAGAGTGTTTAAGACCTTTCCTACATCAGGAAAGCCATTCCTCCTCCTATGTCAGGTCTCCATGGTCTGGCTAATGATGGATTGATCATTCTTTCTGATTCCAAGACCCTTATGTCCATTGTGCAGGTGTGTCTGACACACCTTTGGAGGCTGGAGGGGAACTGTTCTCAAATCACTCCTTTCTGTGACAATCTAGAGACAGAAGAAATGGCTGGAGTGCAGCCCTGAGGAGAAAGACTTGAGAGTGCTCGCAAATGAGAAGCTCAACATAAGCCGGAAGTGTGCGCTGGCAGCCCAGAAAGCCAACCGTGTCCTGGGCTGCATCAAAAGAAGTGTGGTGGGAGGTGATTCTCCCCCTCTACTCTGCACTCGTGAGATCCCACCTGAAATCCTGTGTCCAGCTCTGGAGTCCTCAACAGAGAAGGGACATAGAACTTTTGGCACAAGTCCAGCGGAGGACTACGAAGATGATTAGAGGGATGGAGCACCTCTCCTATGAAGACAGGCTGAGAGAGCTGGGGCTGTTCAGCCTGGAAAAGAGAAGGCTCTGGGGAGACCTTCTAGCAGCCTTTGAGTATCTGAAGGGGACCTACAGGAGAGCAGAAGAGGGACTCTTTGGCAGGAAGTGGAGTGACAAGGCAAGGGGTAATGGTTTTAAATTGGACGAGGGGAGATTTAGATTGGATATTGGGAAGAAATTCTTTCCTGTGAGGGTGGAGAGACACTGGGAACAGGTTGCCCAGAGAAGTTATGGATGCCCCATCCCTGTAAGTGTTTAAGATCAGGCTGGATGGGGCTTTGAGCAGATTGGTCTAGTAGGAGGTGTTCCTGCCCATGGCAGGGGGGTTGGAACTTGATGATCTTTAAGGTCCCTTCCAACTCTAACTATTCTATGATTCTAAATGTGGTGCAGCAAAGGCATTTCTTGAGTACGCTCACTGGACTGGTGAAGGAAGTATGAATTGTGGTTTTACAAAAAGAGCATATTCTTAGCTAGATCTTTTCCAATTTCTTTATGAGAAGCAAAGTCCCTCCTACCTTCATTGTCTCATTTCATTTATGTTCCAACCAGGGAGATCCTGATTCTGAATTAGAAGGCTGGGGAGTTTTTGAACAGTCCTGGTGATCTCTGAGTTAAAAGCCAGAAACCAGTGTTTTCAAAACATGTACTCTCCTCTGACTGGGTAGCAGGGATGTCTTACACTAGATGGGAAGGCAGAAGAAAATATCCTGCTCTTTACTTGTTTTCCTCCTCCAGCTTTCCACACATGTCATTCATGTCAAAACTGTCACACATGCTCCTGTGGAGAATTGTGTTGTGAGAAAACTGGTATTTTACTACCAAAGGTTTTGCTGATACTTTTACTTATCTGTTACTCTGGTAAAAGGATAAAAGCAATGTTCAAATGCATTAATAATTACATTCTTCTGTAGGTTTTCCAAATATTAGTATTTAAAATATTTGGCTCTTTGAGATGATAATGCTACAGATATGGCTGGCTGGATTCCTGTTCCTAATGCAAAGATTTGAACTACACACAAGGGTAACATAATTTAAAGATATAAGGGTGGAAAGTCCCTAGAGGAAGCAGAAGATATGAAGGTGGACCAGAGTTTTCTGGGATATTCATCTTTCAATCCAGTTTGACTGTTGTTTTCAAGGGGATCATTATTTATGGCAACACTATTACTTTTAAAACTCCTATCTGCAGTTTTCAAAATCTCTGATTCTACTTGTCCTTAATTGGCTTCTTTGTGTAATTATTTCACCTCTTTCTTAACCTTTTCTCCTTTATCTGCATCTTTTGGGTATTTTGACATGTGAACACTATTCCCACCCCACACCCCCTTTAGGAAAAAATGCCTTGAATGCCAGAAAAACTGCATTTTCTTTCCAGACATGGTTCTGTTTCCTTTTTTTTGCTTCCTGAGTAGATAGTTTAAATATGTTGGCTGCCCATTGTTTTCACCACAATAGCTGTCTAAGCTCCCTAAACAGCTGTCTGATGACTGCACAGCAATGCCAAAAACTCAAACAAGTGCTTTTGGCATGTTTAGACTCAGATATTGACTCTAACAGGACAAAACCAACCCATTTAAAGCCTTGGCACAGGCTATGAGACTGGAGCTGTCAATTTTTAACTGACAGAGTTATAAAACCCCCACAGAAATAGTAAATTTACAAGTAGCTGGCTTGGAAAGGGAGGTGTAATCTGATTTTTTCTTACTTACTGATTTTTTCTTACTCTTTTTTTTTTTCTTCACACTTACACGGGTGCAGCAGTACCACCCAGAGGCCACTGCTACGCTGGGCTCTGCACAAACAGAAGGAGTTAGTCCCTGTCCAGAAGAGCTCAGAGACTAGAAAGGCAAAAAGAAGACGCTAAGGTTTAGAAGAGTTCATCACATGAAGACATTTCTGGTACTCTCAAATAAAGAACTGCAAACTTACCCTCCCTCACTATCCTGCTCCAGACAAATCTGAGTGCAGGCAGCTCCTCTGGTGTTGCTAGAAAGGAACACGGCATTAACAGTGATAAACAGAGAATCATTCAAATGCCTTTTAATTATGAATTAGACCGCTCAGGACCTGGTCTTTGCTCCCAGGACCATCTCTGTTTTTTTTCTATTAATCATTCATTCCCGACGGATCAATAGGCATGTAGATAGTGAACGTGCAGGCAGTGCAGCTCTCCTGTCATCCATGAGCCATAAGGATCCATCCTTCTGGTAAGGGAACATGGCAGAAACACTAATGGGGACATCTCCTTGGGTGAATCTCTTCCACTGCGTTACACCACTTGGTTAAAATCTGTCTCACTGGTGGAAGACATTGAACTTGACCCTCCCACTTTCCAGGCCCGTGTTCTGGTCAGAGGAGAATGCCATCTCCATCATTTTAAAAGGTGGTAGTTATCCAGAGAATTTTGAGGGGGTTAGATTGTAGCAGTGTGTGACAAACAGCGTATTTGGAAAATATCCGCAGGTTCTTCTTCCTGAAATGCAAGGAATGTTTCTAAGTCCCAGTTTTACTGATGCAGGAGAATAGAGCTGGGTTGGTCAGAGGAGGCAAAATGCAAAACGGGAGGAGAGGACTTTGAAGTCAAAGAAGGAAATACCTCATGAGTTTAAGACCTCAGTTATTCTGCATCCGTTAAGCAACTAAACAGAGCTCCTTTGGTCAACAATTTCAGACCAGCACATCAAAACCTTCCTCTGCTGTTACGCTGCTGTGAAGAAAACCGAGGTGTTTTGGTTCATCAGAAGGGAGAAATGGAGGTTACATTTCTCCCTCATAGTCTGATACCGACTTGACTGGAAGCCAAACCCACCTCCTGGTGTAATAGAGTAGCTACAGCAAGCAACATGCAAGTATGATCAGGAAGAAAAAAACAACCAGGAAAGTGGATACTTTGCATTGTAAAGAACAGGATTATGTTAAAATATCAAGTATCTGACCTGTATACATTCTGAGTAAATAAACTGGATACATGAAACTATTCCAGGACAGCACACAACTCTATAGCAAGGAGCAAGGAATTGAGCTACTGAATATATTACAGGCCCGATCGATGTTGACCAGCTCTTCACAAGCCTGGCTAAGGAGGCTCTACAACGTAACAGAGAGCACGTCCCATCAAACTGACACAGATGTTTATTATGGGAGGAAGTGGATTAGAGGACAATGTTACAGATGTTTGTCTGCTTGTGTTAAGCACTACTAAGGAAGGGATACTCAGACTCAGTGTTCTCTAAGAACCTAGGATACAGGATACAACAGAGTATAATAATACAGCAAAACAGTTCTTGTGACATTCCTTGTTCTTATAAATATCAGCAGCTTTGAATCCATCTACATATTTAAATGCATCGATTTGTATTATAGAAGGCTCCAGGGAGACCCTATAGCAGCCTTCCAGTATCTGAAGGGAGCCTACAGAAGAACAGGAGAGGGACTTTGTCAGAGTGGAGTGACAGGACAAGGGAGAATGATTTTAAATTGGAAGAGGGGAGATTTACATTAGATACTAGAAAGAAATTCTTTCCTGTGAGGGTGGTGAGATGCTGGAAGAGGTTGCCCAAAGAAGTTGTGGAAGCCCCATCCCTTGGAGTGTTCAAGGTCAGGCTGGATGGGGCTTTGAACAAGCTACTCTAGTGGGAGGTGTCCCTGCCCATGGTAAGGGGATCAGAACTAGATGATCTTTAAGATCCCTTCCAACTCTAACTGTTCTACGATTCTATGATATGCATTATTTCACTTCTTTCCTCTTGCTGCTTGATTCTCCCCCATGTAGAGCTATGCTCCAGCTTTGTAAAATAAAGTATCCATTACATACTGAGAAAATGGGCTTGATGAATCACAAAACCCCACATAATTTAGTACATCATCGCTCAATGCAGTTTTTCGGTCTAATTTAATGCATTATTGAAGATAACGCGTTCATTAAAACAGCTGCCAGCAAACTGTTCGTTTGGATTGTTTCATGGAAGCACTACTCAAAAAGAAATAAAAAACCGCATGCTAATGGTATGCAAAAAGGACAAAAAACAATTAAGTTTTGATACATTGGTATTGAGATGTTAATAAGATTTTTTTTTTAATGAGCACTGCCATCCAGGCTTTTATATGGTAAATACCAAGCATCACAAAACCGGTGTTTCCTTTCAGCAAACTTACAACATATAATAAAAAATAACAAAAACCCACATGGCAAAATTACCAAGGCTGTTCAGCAAGGATGAATTAATGAGCACAGAATTATTGTTTATTGTTTCTTATTGCTACTTCTCTGTCAGTGAGCATTTAGGTAGCAGAAATTTGGATCCAGAGTTTGCTCCTGGCCTCTGATGGAGTGAACTAAAATTTCTCATCCCTTCAAATGCTAGGGAATCCTGCATCCTGATGTGCTGGCTCTGGCTCAAATGAGTATCTAATATCTTCCATTGTAACTGAGCCTTAGCAATAACTGTTGGTCTCTGAACAGGGCCAAATTCGTAATTGTAACATTAAAGCTTCACCACTGATTTCTCTACCTGTTGTGCAAGTATCATTGTTTGCTGGTGCAGCACGGGGTAATTTTGAGTTAACTGGAATATGTCATCAGAAGCAATAGATGCACACCAGAAAAAGTATGTATAATAACAGGTTTATTATAGTTACCAACACTAACTCATAAGAAATTTTCATGAAAATAACAAACCACAAAGTATCTACTGTTTCAAGGCTCCTTTACATATCAGTCTGAACACCCTTTAAGTCAGGCAAGACAGATTACATCATGATTCAGCTGTAGGCCCAATGGTTTAAATTATGCAGACATCCATACACTCTGTCTCCACCACGGACCGTGCAGACGAGGAGATAAAGTTTGGCTGGGACAGCCGTTCAACAGTCTAATGTTAATCTATGGCTTTGGCACTTTTCACCCTTCTAAGGTCCTGCTTAGATCCCACAGTCTCTGAGCACTCTAACTCTGTCATGATCATATCCAAGAAGTCCTTTTCAGCTTAAGAGGTAAGAGAAATATCAGTTCTGAATAACTGGGATCTAAAGCTTCTCATGAGGCTAGTAGTGAGCACATTTTTTGGTTCAGTAAACAAACCAGTGAACTATTTATTATTTCATGCTTTCTGGGCAGCTAATATTGAGTATTGTGGAAATGTATTATAACAAAGCACAGACTCTTCTTTCAGTTTCTGTACTTTAATACACATAAGCTGTCCAACCAGAAAAGAAAGTGCTTTTACTGTAGTCACAAAGGAAGGATTTTATCTGGCCTATGTAGATGTCTAGAAATCTGAACTAATCACTCCAGGTTCCTTTGCAAACTATGGAAAGTAAGATGTACTTTCAGAGAGCATGGTTAACCTCATGGTAAAACAGATGTTTGTAATCTGACCAATTGAATCACTTCCTAAAAACCATCTACATCTTTGTATGACTATAAAGACAGAATAGATAAGTAACTTAAAAGTAGATGTCTACACCGTAGATGTTTAAATTTAGGCAAGATGAATCCATGCAAGGTGTTTAGATAATAAAGCAGGAAAGATAAATACAACAACATAATGTCATGCAAAGTATGTAGGTCTTGATTTCATGGCAACTATTAAGTGTGGACTTCTTAAAAAAATGCAAATACAATAGTTACCAGAATTACAAACATGGAGTGGAGTATTTCCATTTTTAACTCTATAACAATTTCTGTTTAGAATCTCTCTGCAAAAATAAAGATGCATTTTCCAAAGATGATTTGTTCCATCTTAGAGTTATTAAAGTTACTTGAGAAGACTGTTATTCTGGAGACTGACATCTCTCCTTGAAGGTACAGAGTGAACCCACCTTACTCTATATGAAAACAGTAATTACAATTAATAACTGTCTTTGAAGTGGGTAACCTTTGATAAGATTTATCCCATTTATGGTATGTAAAGATAACAGATCTTTATGTCTGAGGAGATGTGGTTTCAATAGAGAGAATATAGTCCCTTCAAAACATATGTGTAGGTGTGTGCTGCTGTTCAGAAGATTTCAATAAATTATCATTAGTTTTACATACAGTTTAGCAGTTTCACAGATCTGATGGATAAACCAAACAATATCTTGTTTTGCTTCCAGGAATGTGTGAATGAAAAGGCATCTAAATTCTCATGGAATTAATTCCTTTGGGAACCATTCAGTAGGACTGCATTTAGAGTAGTCGTTCATAGCGATAAAAATTAATAATTTTACATAATGGTTTGAATTAAAAAGCCAATAGATGTAATTAAACACTAGTGGAACTTCTTTTCATGCTTTCTGTATGTCAGAATTAGTAGATCCATTTTTCTGCAAGAGAGAAAAGATTGATCAGAAATGCCAAGCAAATCAGAATTCTCTAAAGGTGACACAATGAAATTTTAGATCAATTTATTTTTGTAGAAAATCTACTGAAGTCTGACTGTCCCATCTTGTCATTTGCTGAACCAGGATATGTCAATTTATAATGCTTAAAATACAGATACTTGGTATGTCTTTCTACAGTTTTGTAACTGTTACAAAGCCATATTAATTTTATAATCTGATTAATTGCAAAATTGATTCTTCCCATCAAATTTTGCAATGGCGTATTAATACATTTTTTTTAACAAAACAAGTAAATTATAATTTTAGTTAACATGATCTTATCTTGGAAGTACGTAGGTAAACACGAGCTCATAAGAACATTTCATCTAGGATTCAGTTTTTCTTTATTTGGTATACAGGTATGAATAGTATAGTATTATGAATTAAAAGTAATTTATAATATGAATTAACAATTGCTGTGAACAAAGAAGACTTAAAATCTAGCAACTTCTAGAAGAATTAACAAAACAAAAGCTTAATTCTTCACTGCTTTGCACATTTGTTTACTCACTATGCTCCTCACAAAGTTAAGAATGGTATGCGTAATCACAGTACAATATTTTCATTATGATATAATAGATTAAATAGTATAATATATAATATTTATAGTAGATAAAATATCTCTGGACCCCGGCTTTTTCATTTCAGTAAAACAAACTGATTGTCAGATTGTTTTGCAATTTATTCTTGTGACTTGCTGAGCAAGATGCCATTGCCTCACTGTAGGTGTCTCTATCGACCGCACAGGTAGGACTCTACAAATTACAATGAAACCTTAAAAGATCTCCCTCATGAGTACAGTGTAATTACTGTGTCTGGAGCCTGGGGTTGGATATCATCCTGAGCAACCTAGTCTTACTGAATGAAATATTTTAAAAAGGTTTAAGTATACAGAAATTATTAAAAGAAATAATTGGTTTATAATGAATTGAAATTATTTGAATGAAGTTCTCTACCTTGTTTTTCTCTCAATATAATACATCTTACCTTTCACTTTGGAGTAGCAAGGCTCACAATGCACAGTTTGTCTGTAAATCCAAATGCTGTCTCCTGCTTTCAGATCTTCCAGTGGTCTTTTGCATACTTCACACTTCAACACACAAATATAAGTAACATGAAAGATTAAAACAAACCATTCTCTAATACGCCTTCCCAACATGCTGTCTTTTAGGGAGTACAAAACAGATCAGAATAGGGGTTATGAATACTGCAATATTATGAAATCCGAACTCTGAAAGAGTAGTGTTCATGAATGCTAAGTTAGACATCTGAATATCTCACCTTTAGATAGCTGAATATCTCTAAGTCTTTACTAGTTCCCTAAGTTCTCTGTATACTCACGAAATCCTTACCTCCACTAGATATTCTAAAGAATAGTTTCTCTGCCTTAGCCTAGAAATTTATTCTAAAATATTCTAAAGAACATGAATCACCTTTTTGAGATCTTTTTTGTCTCCATTGAGTAAAGGAAGCATAATCAGACTGAATCATGGAACTCAGACTAGATCTTAAAGAATCTCAATCTGCTTATTTAAAAACATTTTATGATTAAATATGTCTCCCATTATTGCAGAATCTGGACACTGCTTTCACAAATTTCTCAAAAAGCTAACTTTTGAGATAAAGAATCACCACCCATGTTTCACATATGAAAATACACAGATGTAAACAGAAGCTGACCCTACAAGACCAAAAGAAAAACTTACAGTGAACCAAGAAACAAAGTAATTCAATCTATAAACCAGAATCTTGACACACAAATTGATCCTTCTTTTGCAAACTAATAAAATAACGGCAAATTTTGGTTTCTTAGGATATTTTATTTTCTGATAAGTGAAAATCAGTATTACATTTACAGTGCAATTAAGTAATCAAAATGCCAGCCATCCCAGAAGGGCCCTAAGCCTTTCCCTAGTGTTCACAATAGCTGTCCATTCAGATAAATTTGGACCAAAATTCTTTATTAAAATTAAAAATTTACAGCTTTACCCATAACATCTCTTTGCCGCAAAAAGAATAAAGAAATTGTGTAATACCAACACCATTGACTTAAAGGCTCTGGGAATTATCAGGTCCAGAATCCAGACAATATATAATTGCCTTATGTTACACATGCTCATTAGAGCTAGTATGAAATTGAAACAGAGCACTCAGTATTGATTAGTATAACATGGTAGAGTACTAGAGAACTTTTTTTTCCAATTTTACAGAAACATGCTTTTTAAATATATTTTATATATATATACATAAACTGTTGGTGTTAAGGTACCATTAAAAGAGTCTAGTTTCTTTATTCATTTTATGTTTCCTTGTATAAATCAACAAGTGGATGGGAATGTCTTTAAAGCTTTGATCACCAAGATTAGCTAGCATTTCTAGACAGAGATAAAACCTTACAGTTTGGGTTATTTACTCACTGAACTTTTGGTAAATACCTTTACAAGGAGACAAAGACTTTATACTGTTGTCAGCCACATGCAAATCTCTAATGGATACAGGGTATTTGTGAGGAGCTAAATGAATATTAATGATGAGAAATTGCAATGCTTAGCTAAATACATAACTACAAGCATGAACCACAGACTTACATTAGTTATTTAAATTTTTGCCAATGCTTGCATAAATGCATAGTTACACAAAACTTAAGCTGAATTTTGCTGGCCAGACAGGTCCCCACTTAGGTATAGGTAGCAAAAAGAATACAATTTTAAAAATAAATATTTAACAGATAATTCAGCCAATACCAATACGTTAACTCTCCTAACTGCATTAAAAGCCCATTCCTCTTTATGTGGGTTAACCCACCTAAAAAGAACAGAAGCAAACCAGAGTTTCTATTTATTTGCAATAACAGACTTGAGGAAGTTTTACATAGTCTTACATGGTAATTTCCATGGAAGAAATTGCATTTCTAGCACTCACAGAGCTCAGAATGTCCATAAATGGTCCACAACAAGCATGTGTTTGTTGAGTCACTTTTCATG
Source organism: Pedionomus torquatus (assembly GCA_013398155.1). NCBI lineage: Eukaryota > Metazoa > Chordata > Aves > Charadriiformes > Pedionomidae > Pedionomus > Pedionomus torquatus. Next base: position 11,194 of record VZRU01015403.1, read on the forward strand.
CAACAACTAGGTAAAAAAACTGCTGTCAGAAGCAGAAGCAAAAGCTATGCAAGACTGAGCAGAAAAATGAGCTATGCTAATACCATGATTTTGCAAGTATTGTTTGTTAGAACAACAAACTCTGTGTGGAGATGCAAGCAGAATTAAGACAAATGAGGCAGAAAGCAAACAGACTACAGGGCTGAGCACTGGTAGGCATATCCCAAGAAAAGTTTAAGAGCAAATTTTAGGCTGAGGATGAGGCATAAGCTTTGGAATAGCAAGGAAAAAACAATTTCTTCTGTGCTTTCATTCTTGGAAACAGGAAAAAGGACTTTTACATGATTTTTAATAAATAAGACTGAAGCAAAGACATACCCAATTCCAACAGCGTTTTATCCTACAGCAGAAACTATCCACACAACCCAGATCTTAACCAATTATCTGACCCCAAACGTATAAAATTATTACACCCCTATTCCTTGTTTTCAGTATTTCTTACAAATGCCTTTGATTGTGGCTTTCCCACAAGCCATGATTTTAGATGTCACTTAATCAAGAACATTTACAAAACATCATTTAAAAAAGAAGTAGAATAAAATTTTACAATATGAAGAAAGTGTAGGTAGGATATAATTCACTATATCGGACTGGAAGCCTAAAAAACTGAAAGTTTATAAATACATAGGGTATTTAGGATACTTTCCACTGCATCCTTTATCCTTCTCATGGTTGCAAGAGAACAGAAAAAAAAAGGAGAGGCAGGAGAGAGAGAGATGGAAAAAGAGAGGAAGGGATTGCATAGGGGTGAGAGAGAGAGACACTAGTATTTCCTACATTAATCTTCTTCAGTATGTAAGCCTTCCTCTTCTCCCAGGTGGAGAAGGCCTAAGGTCTAAATATTCTCTTATTAAATGTGCAATATAATGAAAATGTAATATGACATAATATAAAACATTCAAGTTGTATTTCTTAGTAGCAGGTGAAATCTTCTTACCTTGAAGCAAGTCGAATGACAGCAAATTTGCAAGGCATCTAAGATCATTTTGGCATCTATGCCCAAGGGCTTCCTGCAGTATGTACATATATCCTTTCCAATTATGCTCCTGTGTATATAATATAACATCATCTGTCAGAAAAAGAGCTACCACTGAAATTTCAAGGAGAAGATGGATAAACTTAGTGCACTCTGTGGGAAAGGTATTTCTTTACTGTACAATGGCCATAAATGGAAATAATGCCATATGTGTATTTCCTCCATTCTAGTTACCAGCCGTAATGTAAACACTCATAAGATGGGCAAGTTGCTAAGCATAATTGTCAAGTAGCAAAAATGCCTTGATAGAAAGTATTGTCTTCTTTGGTGAACAGAATGATTTCAAACAGTAATAAGACTATATTAAGCTTCTGAACATCTGGGAGCATGTATATTAAATAGGAATGAAGTGAAAGGTAGTGATTTTAATGTTGTAAAAACAAAAGTGACTTGGTAGTTGAATTTAAACTGCCATGACTTGATCAGTCTGATGATGTTCTCCTCTGTGTTGCAGAAATGTCTGAAAACCCTTTTTAATTTCTGCACTGCAGCCAGAAATCCTAACATCATAGGAGTTCCAGTGAACACATATATAGAACAGCTGACCTGGTATTCAGAACAATATTTTAAAAAATTTTCTCAGCTCTTTTTGCATTCTTATGTGACACCAATCTGTACTTTCTCTAGATACAACTAGTGGTGGTAGTTTTGCAATACAAAAAACAACTGGTCTTGCTCCTTTCTGCTCAATGATAAACCATTTTACTAATTTTTCATCATTCCCCGATGTATTTCTACTTACACTGGAAAGGATACAAGTTTTTTCTGTTTATCATGGAATCATAGAATGGTGAGAGTTGGAAGGAACCTTAAAAATCATTGAGTTCCAAGCCCCTGCCATGAGCAGGGACACCTCCCACTAGACCAGGTTGCTCAAAGTGCCATCCAGCCTGGTCTTGAACACTCCCATGGAGGGACAGGGCATCCACAACTTCTTTGGGCCACCTGTTCCAGTGCCTCACCACAATCTTTTCTTTCTAGTATCTAATGTAAATCTCCCCTCTTTCAATTTAAAAACCATTACTCCTTGTCCTAATGCTCCACTCCCTGATAAAGAGTCCCTCCCTTTTTCTCCTGTAGGTCCTGTTCTCCTGAAGGCTGATATAAAGTCTTTCAAGAACCTTCTCCAGGATGAACAACCCCAGCCTGTCCTCATAAGAGAGCTGCTCCAAGTATTTTGGTATTTCCAAGTGATGGAAACGTGCGAATTTTCTGAACTGGGCACATTAAATGCTCACATTTCATTTTTTTCCCCCATGAGGTAAGATATTATTGATTGATCAAATCTCCTTATATTTGGGAATATCTTAACTGGAGTGAAAACATGTTGTTTTTAACAGCATTGCCATGTGAGCCTATTCTTCCACATCTGTACATAAAATTGCGCATTACAGATACCATACTCACAAAGGAAGATTTTACAAAGTGGCTTCCCAAGGTAGAAACCTACAGAATCGCAAAGCCAACTCTATCACTTAAGGCACCGTCTATTGTTTCTATAGGTACTTTAAAATGTCAGCTGTGACAAGCCTAACATAATATTAGGCTGCTGAACTGTGTTAATGATTTGATGTCAAGATACCACTGAAAGGGAGCTCTATAAAAAGCTGTCTGATGAGCCTAATGGTGACTTTCAGTGCTCTCTTTTGTCTGAACACTTGAGCACTTATGCAAAATGTCTGTGTCCTTTAATACTGTACAATGTTATTGATGTGTACTTACCGATCAGAAGTAGAGTAAACAGTCTTGATGGTATTTCCAGTTATATTTTCTTCATAGGCACCATATGATGATTTGCTGTGAAGCAGTGAGTGCATAGCAATCACTAAACAGTTATTTTTATTTTAAAATGTTTCACTACAGTGATTACAATATGCAAACTAAACTAATGTAACCTGCTTATAAAAAAAAAAAATCATCATAAGTGGTGATGGTTCTTTCACAACCATCACGAAAAATTCATTAGAAATATAGCATCCGTACTCTCTGTTCTGTTGTTGAATAATTCTTCAGCATTTCAAACCTAAGTCTACAAACCTATTGAGCAAAATCTACATGATGGTGTTGGGTTTACCTGTGCTGATATCCCAGCCTAAATGGTACATATCATGAAAAGGTGACATACTGTATTTTCTTTTCCTTTTTGTTCCCTTCTTTCATTAGCCCTCAAAGAGCTGTCAAACAGCCAAACAAAATTACAACATGTCCCTAGGAGTCATGTTCTTTAGAACACAAACTCTTCAATTGTTCAATATGTGATTTGTGCTCACTACAGAAACTCTATTGTTTCTTGCATCACAGTAGGAATGAATATACTGAATTTAACTCTCAGGGCAGTTAAATCTTCCTTTTTTAACAGTCCCAGTTCTAGTTGCTTAACTGTCAGTTTTGTTTGCATGGAAGGGATGAGCATGTATGTGACAGGAGAAGTCTTCTTGCCATACGTGTTTTGAACATTTCTGAACTGATTTAGTTATCCTGTTCCTCCAGAAATTCACAAAGGTATGTGGTAATTATTACATGTTCCATATCACTCTTGAATAATGTTTAGTGATGTTAGGAGCGATTTTTTTTTAATTGTGTATTTTCCAGAACATGTCTTTTTCTCAGGGAAATTATAACAGACCGATAGCATTATTATGTAAGGTGTTACATAGCCCAGATACATTTTTCTACATTTTCTTTTATAATGTGGCTATGTCTTACTTGATTGCTATGCAACACCAGAAATTTATTAAAATGTATTTATTTAATAGTTACATAGTAAACCTGGATTTGCTCACCACAGAGAAAGTATGGTCTCAAGTTAACACCCAGTGCTCCATTTACATTTCAGGCAAGGCAAAAGTAATCATACTAAGCAGGAAAGCAAACTGACAAAAGGCTGACAGCTTGAAAAGACACTAAGTTAAAAGTGAACCACCATGCAGCCTGAGAACTGCCTATCTGACCAAATCCCTTCTTTCAGTTCGTATTACCCACTCCTTGCTATGGTGTGACTTATTTATAAAGCAAACTAATCAACAACTCTGCAGAACCTATTGCATAAAGCAATAAAGAGTAACCTGCACAGACCACTCACTAAAGAAGGCTTTTGTGAATTAAACTGGGATTACAGCTTCAGGTAGGGAGTATATATTTTGTGAAGTGTAAGGTAACACTGCATATTGAAGCACATTCTTTGCCCTGCCATTCTTGTGTTATTGTTCTCTATTTTGATTTTCACAGATAAACAGAATATTACATGTCTGCAAATCGCTGCAAAATGATAATTAATTTTTGTGTTGAATGCTCATTTTGAGCCTTAAAATTTTATGCTGTTTGGATTTTCTTTTACTCTCAGCCAGTTTACTGATTTGTCCTTCAAGGCCATGCAGAGCTTTCAGAATGCACAAATTTCAACCACACTCTAACTTCCAACAGAAAACATAAGAAAATGAGAGATCAAAGACCCAGTGCCTGGTCATACCCACACCAAGGCTCAGGTGTGCATAAACTTAAGGATTGGGACACTGGCCACAGTTCCCAGAAAGTACCAGGCCGTGACTCCTATTTTCCCTATTAGTAAGGCTCAACAGAAGATTTCTGCTCTCTCTTCCAAGTCAGCCTTAACTCTGGCAATTCACAGCCAGTATACAGCAATACCACACCTTAGGTATAGGATAAAGTACTGTCTACATAAATACTTAAATCCACATAGACGAGTGGGTTGGTACTAAAGTGACATTTTCCTGATCGAAAAAGGTCCTTTATTTAAGAATTATACATCATGGTCTTTGTCATCATATTTCTTGCAAACAGATTTTGACTGTGAAGAAAAATATATTATTTCCATTGTTTCAATAATTTTCTGTTACCAACAGACCTGGTGTTTAGTTAATTCTATTAAATATGCCTATATTTCATTTTTTTCACTCAGATTTGCAATGTGTGTGCTTGTAGAGACAGAATCCTACTAGAGCAAGAGTATTGCGAGAGAAATGTTTTTAAAAATAGTTTGTACTGGGTCAAAAAGTCAGAAACCCATTGATCAGTGATTGGGATAAGGAATGATAGATGGGTTCAGATTCATCCCATGTCATTTTAGGGACTTAACAAGGCACTTGAGTGAAGAGCGTAATGTTTTCCTTACAGCCTCAGAAAAAAATAAGCTCCCTGAGAGAATGCTGCATCAAATATGCAGGAAATGCCTTTCCTCTATTGATTATATAAGAATTTTGGCTTAACTGCTCTCCTGAATTTCATGCCTCAGCTACATCTCTAGAGCTACACAAGGTATGTCTTGTGCTCCCCACCCTGTACACTAGAGTTATGCCTGGTGGGCTTCTGTTTGTGGGTTCCTGGAAGCCAAATTAGGAAGGTGGCTGGCATGATTCCAGAGACCAGTGTGAGGCTTCTAAACAGCCCTGAAATATCTTGCATAAAGATGTTTTCTCTTTCTTTTCTATTTTTCTTTTTATATTTTCTTCCCCTCCAGAAATGACACTTTAGACATTACGGTTCTCAAATAATTGACCACAGTACCTGGTCTTTCTTTCACTGTCAATGGAGTTGTTTATCTCTGGGAGATTATTTGGAGCCCTTGGAGGATTTTCATATGTGTGCTTAGTTATCCTAAAAAAAAACCCAAAAAAACACACAACAGAAAACCAAACCACATGAGAACAAGTAATTTTTAGAAATCATTTTCAGCTACACCACTTTCACATATGCTTATAAATGTAGAAGCTTGAGCTAGTAACAGTAGGCAAGAGAAATTTATCTTTTTCTCACTGTTTTTAAATTGTTGCTTGTGAAATATAACAAAATTACTGACTTCTGTTTTATGCTGGTACATTTATTCATATCAGAAGCTTTATCTAACTTTAATGGAACTCTAGTTTCCTCAAAGTGCCCACTGAGGTTTTCAAGAGTGCAGAAATGTCTCTGACTGATAGCGTTCTGCATTTTCTTGGCAGTACTCTATAAAGTTTTATTCTTGTTTTTACTGTATTTTGGTTCCAAATTTTCTTCTTTCTTGGGGTCTTGGTTTTTTGGGGGTTTGGGTTGTTGGTTTTTTTTGACATACTACAGTGATGTTTTTATTAGAAATGACCAGCTAAGGAAATATATAGAATCTTATTTCAAAAAGGATTTTGTCTCAAGCAACAGAAACCTTGTCTCCCACAGTTTTCCCTGCCACAAACATGACACGCAACCAAACATAAAAATAAACCTTGTCAGACAAATTATAGGATTTAAGGATTAAATGCTAATAATGTTTTTGATGATTTTATAAAGCAGCTCAGACAAAGGCTGCTCTTGCTTGGTTCTGCCAAAGGTTATATTCTGAAACAACTTGATGATTATAAGCCTTAAGTCTGGATGTTTGGTCTGCAGCTTCATTTATTTCAGTGAGCTTGCCAAGGTCTGAAGCTTTGCTAAATGAACCTTGCTCAGTGCTGGTCACTGTTTTATATGCAGAGCATGTTGCATGAAGCAGCAACCTTTATTGTGCTTGATTCCTAATCTGTCAGACCCCCTAAACTAAAAGAGAAACTCTTTCACTGTACGTCTTCACTATATGCTTCTCTGGTCAGACTGTCAAATGAGACTGCTAGGATAAAAATATTTTATATTAAAAAATAGCAGAAGTACTTGTGTATAAAGATAGCTACATTCTTCCTCTTCATTTAGATATACAAATAAATGGAAGACTCAAAAAGACACTATCAGAATGGCACTTGAAAACATAATAATCACTTCCCTTTAATTGACCAAAAGGGACCTTGTTTTTTATAACTTATGAAACCCAGTAGCAGTGAATCTTTTAAACTATGAAGACATTTACTTATATTTCTTTGAGATATTAATGGTTGAGTTCACAAAACACCTAGATAAGCACAAAAATACTTGTGAGGATCTTAACACCAGGCATTTTCACTCACTGCACGAGATTGCAAGCTTGAGTCACTGCTATCAAAATACAAGCAGCTATACTCTATTTGGTTAATCAGGCATATTTTAGAAATGATACAGATAAGTTATTGAAATTCTGCTCACTTGTATTAGGAATTCACATTTTCTAGTACCACACTAAACAACTACAACTTTTGATATTAGCTTTTTAAATTTTATGGAGAACTGTGAATTGAGTCTCACCGCCTTATAATTTGATCAGCAGACTTTACTTCAGTGTGACTGCCAAGGTCCTGATCTCTTTAAAAGACAGAAAAAACTCAGAATTAATCAAATTATTTGATTCAACCTAAACATATTAAACCAGTTAAATAATTTATGTTGAAGAGGGAAAAAAATAATTCTTATTTCACAAAGAAGATTCCTTACTACATGGAATATTGCCATTGTTTCATATCATGTTTAGTTAGTTTTGAAGTAAGAGCTATCAGTTCAAACTACAATATTTATCAGTTTTTCTCCACTACTAAAGAATGACAAACTACTCAAAAGTGCCAAGTTCATTATAGTGTTCTAGGATAATTAATGTTGGAATTCTGGGACATTGGGAGGTCTCAAGTCTAACCTCCTCCTCCAAGCTCTAAGATGGGACCAGGTTGCTCAGGACTTTTTCTAGTTGGGTCTTGAAAACCTCCAGGGCTAGAGATGGTGCAAACTCTTTAGGTGACTTGCTCCACTGCTGGGCAGTCCTTAAATCCAAATTGAATCTCTCTTGCTTCAATTTATGAGCACTGTGTCATGTTGTGTTGCCACAGCAGAGTTGAAGGGCCTGCTGACTAAATCTTCTGAACTGACTATGGTTATATCATTTTAACCTGATAGTCTAATTTCAGTTAACACAGGCACTGACACCATGAGCCATGGAAATGGCTGCCAAAGCACATTATTCTCATTTTATCCAGCCCAGATTCCTCGTACAACTGTTGGTATGTAGGGTTGTATACAATCTCTAGGACCATTTAACCACATTTATACTAGTAATTCATAAATCGCTGGCTGTGAAAAAGCTGATTTCGTATAATAAATTTCAGATATTAACATGTCATCTATATAATGTGAACACATTTTTACATTAATATTCTATATTAAATGATCTGTCATTATAAATAATAATGTTATCCATTGAAAAATTGTTTAGGATTTAAAAAGACCATACTAGTTCTCATTTGAAAATGAATAATGATACCAAGAAAAAAGATATTTTAAAAAATTTATTTATGATTCTTTAAAATTAAATTATGATTCTTTAAGATTTATTTATGATGTTCCTCTTTTGTATTTAAAGGACAATTTTTTACTTTGATGGAACATTTCACATTAATTGAAAGAACTTTGATGGTCATCCAGTATTTAGAGTTGCAATAAGATAAAGGTAAGTACTAGCTGAAGTTCTTCCACGCTCAATTATTCATTTTTACTAGTCTGTATTTAATGAGGAACTTTAAAAAGTTAAAATTTTTATGGTTTAAAGCAAATAAAAATTTGAGTCCTCTAATGATTTTTTTCAGAAGAGGACCTATTAATAATAATATCCAACCAATCACAAATATTTTATAAGTATATAAGGGAAAGATTATGACTGCCTTGCCTCTTATTTTTCTGACCAGCAGTATTTATTTCTGTAAAATCCTCAAGGTCTTTTCCTCTGAAACAACAAACAAATACAACTGTTAAATATTCCCCCTATTTGGGAAGAAAGAGTTAAAGTGTAGTAAAAGAAATAAATATATTTATGCACACATTTAAAAGGAAAAAAGTAAACAGTTAAGTTTATATTCAAAATGTGCGAACATTTTGCAAACAAAAAAAGTTCTACAATATTTTCTTTAATGCTCCTTTCCTAACTATATTAAATATTTCTTTAATAGCTATATGAAGGAAGCATATAAAACATGTATGATAGCTTGCCATAGATATTACTTGTTCAGCTGATAGTGGATGTGTCAGTTAATTGGTCTGTACTTTGCATTCATCATTCTGTATGAGGAATGCTACTTATTAATCTATAAACACTTTACAGATTTGCAACATTACCTTTCCTGACATTCTCATAGTTTACAAACTACTCACTGCCTTAGAAAAGCAGGGCCTGAGAAGCTTTGAAGACTTACTCCTTGTCACTTGTGAAAGAACTTGAATTCACTTTGATGACATTATCAAGATCTTGGTTCCTTTAGAGATAGAACAAAAAAGCAGATCAAATCACAATTAGTATAGCCAACTGTCAATTAGCCAAATTAAATACTCACTTAAAAAGAAATTATATTTGACATATTCTTTGTGAAAGACAAAATTAAACTGATGAAAAGTTCAAAGCACACAACATTTTAGTAATTCAAAAATATTCATAGACACAAACATATGCGCCCACATATGTACATAAGCACACAGTCTTCCTGGAATAAGAGTACCAAAGTATGTTTTGGATACAGCAAGTTATACCTAATATTGATGTCAAAAAGGGCAGTTCCCACTGAACATGCATCACGGACAACTGCAAAGACTGTCTGACCTGTAACATGCTAAGATATCTTTACCAAGAATCTTTACTAGATAATACAACCAGCTAAGTGTTCCTGATATGTGCATGAATAATTTCTTACTTTAAAAGTAATTATGGACTAAGTCTTTCTGGCTAAATCTGTCAAAAAGGCAAAAATTCTGTTTGGTAGGCTACCTAGACTAGCTCCTTTCCAATTAAAACCTCCCTTTTCACAAAAAAAAATCACGATTAAACTGAGGAATGCTGAGAACTAGTTAAATCCACTGATTCTTGAACTTCCATAAAAGAAATAGGATGTGATTTATTACTCCTGATAAAAGGAAAAAGTAATCTTCCTTGAATCAAGACAAAACATGGTGTATTGCTTTGACTGCCTTTATTTTTCTTTAAAGGATTGCACTGGTTATGTTAATGTTTCTATAAAAGGTTACTCAAAAGGCATTTTCCATCTGCAAATGCCTCTACTGAAAAAATTTCAGCAACTTTACCTAAAAAGTTACCATCTAGTAGCCTTAGCTCACTACAAAAAATTGAAAGATTGGCTCTTAAAAAGAAAACAATGGGAAGAGAGTGATGCCCCATGATGGTGTGACCATGTTCCCCTGCAGGTCCTGTTCTGTACTTTGATAGCCAACAATGTTCTACATGTCTCATTACTGACAGTTCATTCTGAACAGTTCTGTCATGAAACAACATCTCAGTGAAACATAAAGACGGCCTTTTCACATTTCTTCCTGGTCTTGTTTGTCAGCTTTGGGACTCTCTTTGAAGAGATTATCATGATCTCAGTTTGTATAATGAAACAAAAACAATGCAAGAAAAGTCTATTGCCAGGTAGCTAGAATTTCTTACCAGTCAGTAATAAACGAGTAATCTACATATAACATACTTTTGCAGATTCTCTTTATATTATCACAGATTTCACACTTTTCAGAGTTTTTCTCCAGAAGCCCAAGTCTTGAAGTTATCAAAAGTATCTTTTCCTTTATTAACTGGATGGCAAACTGCTTCCTCAGTACTTGGAGGGAGAAACACTAAAATAGTAGTAAGTCTAATCAGGCATGAAGTAGTTGCTTTGCTAACTTATATTTTTGCAATTTTTATTAAGAAAAAACCTCCAGCTGTGCACGTGTTTGACTTGAGTAAAATATACATTATTATTCTTGTCTCCTGTATCCTCCATCCCTTTATGTTCTTAGAAGTATTTAAAATATGCATCTTGAGTCTTCTATAAAGCCTAGTGAATCTTTGCAATTGCAGCCACCTCAATTATGATCTTTATGTGTTCGTTAAGCCTCATATATGTATAGATAGATAGATAGATAGATAGATAGATAGATAGATAGATAGATAGATAGATATGAGCCTCTATGTGGCATATTCACCCAAAACATAGAAAACAGAAGACGTGGGTCTCCTGTTCATTCTGCCTGCAATTATGGATTATATGCAGTTTACTCAGCAGGGTTATCAATAGCCTTACTGTTTACTTCTGCTGAATTTCACACCATGGAGCAACAGAAAGGCTGTGACAGTAGCAAAGCTGTACCCTGCAGGCCAGTGTGCTGTGTGCTCTTACATCTGATTTTGAAAGGCGTATAAGCACATAAAAGTCACATTCCAATATGCTTTTCACAAGACCCAGCTCGGTAAAACACATTTGAAATTTTTACTCAAGGTATAGATATAAAATACTGTATTTACTTTTTTTTCTACAATTTTCCCATTTTTTTGAATTTCCATTCCAAAATTTTTACAATTTTTTACAACTTTCATATTTTTTAATAATTCCTGAGGGTTCTTCTTTCAGAATCAGATAAATAAATTAAGTGAAGACACCTTTGTATAAAAATAACCAAGTTCTATGTAGATAAATATAATCCTACCACAAGGCCCAAATATTGTAACTTTTTGTTTTAATCTCTGTAAGAGATGTGAAAATATCTTAGTGAGTTTGTATCATAATTTATTTAATAATACTATAGAAACTGATTATAGACCACTGGGAAGTTATATCACTTACGTACTTTCCATAGATAAGATGTTTCTGGCAACAGGGAATGAAGAAACTCCCTCAAGATCAGAAGCAAAGATTCTGACTTTAAAAACACAATATTTGAAAGTTTTCATCTGTATTTTAACACTCTTCCCAGGTAACTTCAGATTTGATTTACCTAAAATTGCTTCATTCACCGTGGACAGAGTTTTCAAAACAAAAAAGAGGAGTTACCTAAAATAGTTCAACCTTGACCTGCTGCTTATTTAAAAATCACCGAAAAAAAATTAATAGATTTACAAACTTCCAATAATTGAATAATCATCCCTTCTGAAATGTGTTTACTAGCCCATATTAATCCTTGGTGCAACTCAAGGGATAGATGAGTTAGTTCCCTTCTGTAGACTCTAAATCATCATAACTTGGCAGCCAACAGCAATTTTTTACTTCCTTGTACATGATTTTCAGTACTTTGAGTGTCACAGACTGGCTTGTGAGGAAGATTTTATTTGCTGTTCAGAGGGGTAGCAACAAAAGTAATGAAAGTCTAGGCTGCATGTCCACACTGTCAACTAGCAGCTTGATTTATAGAATGCCAACACTGAAGAGTCCTAATAAGTGAACAGAAACAGTTGTAGCTGCAGATTACAGCACAAAAAAATAACATACTGACTGATCTGTTCAGCTATGCTTTATGGTTCCTATGGAACAAAACTTCTGTAAAACATAACCCTCAGAAGATACACTTCTCAAACTCATGAAACATCTGCTTGACATGACTGCAGCAAGTAATCAGAGCTGACACCTTGCAAGGTCTTTGCCTCGAGGTGGATGGCTAGTTCGAAGGAGAGGTCATAGGATATGTAACTTCAAGCTGCTGGTTCAAGCATAGTTCAAGTTATTAACAACTAAAGGTGAAGTCTGAGAGTTGTTATCTGTAAAATGTAAAGCAGGATGTGCTGCAAGACATAGTTGATAAATTGGAATTTGTATGATTAGGTTCAGGGCATACTTTAACTGATTTTTTTTTGTAAATCACTCATTGTTAGCAAAGCTACATTTACTTTAGCAAGAGCACACATTGGGCACTAGTATTGACATCACCATATAATCCAGTATCATATTAAAAATGAGATTGGATGTGCAATACAGAGCCTAAACACAATTGAAGTTTAGGTTCTGTTTGAGAATTATAAGCATGCTAAAAATCAGAAGTACAACTTATACCTTTTCTAATACTTCTAAAAGAGATGTCAAATATTAGAGTGGGGAAGAGACTAAGCTATATATTTATACATTAAAGAAGCTTTTTGACTATCAGAGTATCATACACAATGAAAGGCTGTTGTGAAGTCTTTCCAGTTGCGAGTGTAACTGCCACTGGAAAAAAATAAACTTTTCCATTGTTCAAGGCTTGCTGGATCGAATTCATTCTTCTTAAATTTGTCAATGATTTAAAAAAATATAGGTGATGATGGGAAACAGTAGTATCAAACTTCTACACAAAGCAGTTTAGACAAACTTGGGGAAATATCTTTCAAATATGGTAGGTGACTTGTAATAGAGGATGACATTTTTCATAGCTCATTCCAACGGATGCCACCTCCAAGCATAGCATTTTCAGAGACACCCATTACATCACTGTGAACATTATGCCTAGGGTGAATATTTTTCTAAATGGATGAGAATGAGGCAGGTCAGACAGCCTGCCAGGAGAAGAATATATTGTTTGCTCATAAATTCAAGAAGATGAAATATTTTACTACAGCCTCAGGACATGACTGGAATTTGTTTAGGACCACGTAACTCAGGATAGCAAATATAATTTTTTTTATTCTGTATAAAATTATTTGGAACAGTAATGCATAAGAATTTATACCACATTTTGGACAAAAAGATGAAGCATTGAAAAAATCAATGAATTTATTACAAAATTAAAAAAATAAGATTAAGACCTAGATAGTGCTTGCTACCCTCACTGAAGTATGGAAGACAATTCTATCAACTCACTTACCTTTTCCCTTGTAAATAACTACCTTCAAAAATAAAGTCTATTCCTCCTTTAACATTCCCTTGGAGAAAAATGCTTAAAATAGCACTATGAATCTACAGGAAAGCCCCACTTTTAAGGGCAGAAGAACCTATGTGCAACTGGACCACCTTGGGCATCATGGTATAAAGGTGTTAACCACAAATTTTGCTGCTGCTGCCTGCTATTTTGCCTCTAGCAGCTTGCGTAAAATAGGATTAGGAATTCAACAACTACTAAAGAGAGTCCAGCAGAATAAAAGGCTAACAAATAAAAAAAATAAAGTAGGTTTAGAAAACGCTGCCTAGGTAGGCTGCATGCACAATTTATGGCTTAGTTTAACCAGAACCTCCTATTCTGCCATATCTTGGATGTCTGTGCCTCTCAAACACAAACAAAAAGGGAAATTATTTAGGGCTTGTGTGACAAATTGTTCAGAAATTAGCTAAATTTCAAAAGCTTAATATTTTTGACCCTGAATCAATATCAGCAAAAGTTCCTCTATTAACAAAAATAATCTCTTTTTGGTTATCTAATTTTATTCTTCTTAGATATCTAATGTCTTCCTTGAATTAATACATAAAATGCCTATAGACTATAGAAATGGTTTGGATTTGGAAGGGACCTTTAAGATCATTGAGTTCCAACCCCCCTGCCATGGGCAGGGACACCTCCCACTAGACCAGGTTGCTCAAAGCCCCATCCAGCCTGGCCTTGAACACTCCCAGGGATGGAGCATGAACAACTTCTCTGGACAACCTGTTCCAGTGCCTCGCCACCTGCACAGTAAAGAATCTCTTCCTAATATCTAATCTAAATCTTTCCTCTTTCAATTTGAAACCATTACCCCTCATTCTATTGCTCCACTCCCTGATGAAGAGTCCCTCCCCATTCCTCCTATAGGCCCCGTTTAGGTACTAGAACTAATCTTTAAAGGTATAAAAATGAATGTGTGATTCAATCACAAAGTATGATTTTTTTCCTTTTATGGTCTTGGAGAACTCGAGTTGTCTACATTTTACTTTGACTTTCAGTCTGCATTCTCACTCTCTGTTCACTTGAGATAAAGCTTTAATACTTTTCAGTCCTTCTGCTCCATCAGATATATTTGTGCATCTCAGTTATTTCAGTGGTTGATAGATCTGTAACTCTGGTTTAACTGATGACAAGCCAGATTACCATCAAAAAGGAAAACACAAATGAATCCCATCCAGACATTCAAGCACAGCTAATAGTACGGGTGTTGTCTTGAAAGTACTCAGATGAGGTTGCAAATGCAGAGGAACAGGGAACGCGTGAACTCTGCCTACAGAAGGAGCTTTAGTGGTGCCACTCGTTGGCTGATGAAAGCAACAGAAAACTTTCCAATGCTTGTATTGGTAATTCTGAAGGCAATGCAAAAAAGAGATTTTAAAAAGTTGGTCACATTATTCTGCATGTTCTTATGCTAAGGCCAAGGTGAAATTGATCCTGAACATGTGAGAAAGAGAGTGAGAACAGAAATTTTAAACAGACCCCAGCTATGCTCTGAAACCTCAAGTATCAGGCAGGAGAATATGTGACGACAACTACATAGTCATTTAGTGAACAGTGACTCAACCTATAAAAGGTTTGCTTAACCCATTTCTGGTTCCAGATGTCCCTAATTCCTGAAGGCATTCTTGCCTCGTAACCTAGAATTTCATCTTTGCTTTACACAAACAGTTGACAAAATTCCCAAGCACCAATATTGTAGGTGTTCTTTTAGAACCAGAACACTAAAGGACTACACAGATTTCAGATTATTTCCTATAGTGTCTTTAATCATTGGGACACCTCATATCAAATCCCAGCATATCCAATGAGTTTTCATGTCTGCTTACTCTGTAATCATAGCAATCCAGTAGCAGATCTATTAAAGGAGCCATACACAGTAATTTTAATAGATCTCCATCTGTTTTCTGATTACAAGCTCTGAGCAGGATTATAAAAACTACTGAGATGATCCTCTATTTCTAACAGATGATATTGTAAGATACATATAATATTTCTAAATGTAATACTAAAGAAGTTGTACCTGTTGTCCTTCTTCAGTGATCTCTCCCAGCTGACCTCCTAAAGCATTCAGATCAACAGCTGCTTCTTCTGACATAACTGAATATGCAAACACCACACTAACAAAGTCTACCTAAAACCTAGGGCATTTCTGACCTAGTCATGCCAGTATAAAAGAAGACAAAAAAAACTGATTTCCATCTGTCCCTTCCAAATCAGAACTAAAAGAGTTGCTGAAAGATAGTGGGAAGTGGTCAATTGCTCGATGTTAGTGGACAACAACTTAATGTCCAAATGGAGATTATTGGCAACAGGTGTCCTTCAGGGGTCTGTATGGGACCAGTACTGTTCAACATCTTCATCAATGACATGACAGTGAGATTTGAGGGCACTCTCAACAAGCCTGCAGATGGTACCTAGCTGAATGATGCAGTTAACACACCTGAAAGATGGGATGCCATCCAGAGGAACCTGTACATGCTCAAGAAGTGGACGCATGTAAGCCTCGTGAGGTTCAACAAGGCCAAGTACAAGGTCATGCACCTGTGTCAGGGCAGCCCCTGGTATCAATAAAGGCTGGTGGGTGAAGGGATTGAGAATAGCCTTGTTGAGAAGGACTTGAGGGTGGATGAAAAACTGGACATGAGCTGTCACTGAGCCCAGAAGGCCAACTGTATCCTGGGCTGCATCAAAAGATGTGTGGCCAGCAGGTCGAGGGAGGTGATTTTCCCCCTCTACTCCACTCTGGTGAGATCCCAAGTAAAGTACTGCAACCAGCTCTGGAGCCCTCAACACAGGAAAGGCATGGACCTGCTGACAGGTGACACGGACATGAGATGGCTCTGGGGAGAGCTTTTTGAGGCTTTTCAGTACTTAAAGTGGGCTTATAAGAAAGATGGGGACAGACTTTTTAGCTGTCTTGCACTAGGACAAGAGACAACGGTTTTAAACCAGAAGGGGCAGGATTTAGATTACATATAATGAAAAGATTTTTTATGTTGAGGGTATTGAAACACTTGAGCAGGTTGCCCAAAGAGATGGTAGATGCCCTACCCCTGGAAAAATTGAAGATCAAGTTGGATACAAATCTGAGTAACCTGATCTAGTTGAAGATGTCCCTGATCATTGCAGGGGAGTTGGACCTTTAAATGTCCCTTCCAACTCAAACTATTCTATGATTTTATGATTCTCTGATTCTAATATATTAAGTATGTCAAGAATCTCACTGGATAAAGTTTAACATAATGGGCCCATCCAAATTTTGATCTGCCATCCGCAGCTGCTTTACTGTCCCTATGTAAGACTTCATCCTGTATAAAGGAGAATCAATAAAGAAGTTCTTCGAGCAAAGAGTGGCGTTTATTCTGAAGCAGTGTGTGTTTTCTTCCACTATACTCACTAATCAGTGCCAGGAGTCCTCATTCAGACCTTTCATTAATAACAGCCGAGGATAAGGGAACAGAAGAGCTCTGCAGTCAACTGTGGAAGCCAATTTATACTTTGCCAAAAGCAGTGTAATGCTTAGCCCAGAGGATTTTGGAGTTAAATGCAGAAGAAGAAGCTGTTGATGAGTGTTTCACAGAAGGTGGACTGGGAAGGATCACTGAAGAAAGGAGAACAACTTACTCGGTTTTGCTTGGAGGATATATGTGACCCTGTAAACACTGCATTAACTTTTGTTAGGGATAGTAGGCTTGGATCTCTTCACACAAGCTCTGCAACAGCAAATCATTTATATCAACATGCAGAAAAGCTGTAAACTAGCATTCCACTGGATGCCAAATCTGTCAGAATTGGGAGGCAGAAGGTCCCTGTCACTAGAAAGTAAATTAATATTTTTGCCTTCTGCTGAAATGAAAAAATGTATCTTTGAAAATGACTGTATTAATTTATACTATCAAAAACAATTTAGAGAATTTAAAGCCACTTTGCTTTACCATAAGGAAAAAATTGTCATTGTAGACAAAGCAAGATCTAGCTACAGTTACAACTACTGAATTATGTGTATGCCTACATGAGTTCTGTTCTAGTATCCTTGCTTCTGACATTTTCTGAGTGACACAGGTGTCCTCCAGAACACTTTGGAGGTCTCCTGAAGTTCTCACTAAAAAAGTGAACATCACAATTGAAAAGTCACACAGGAATAACTGCTGTGTGATTAGAAGGAATACCTTCTAATTGTGGTCATCTAAACTTTAGTCCAGCCTAAGGTAATTCTCCAGGATGTTTCTAGTGGCTGTTTAGAATTGCATATGTCTCTCTGTAGATCAGGGTTGTTTTTTTTTCATGCAGTGGGAATTTTTTCATGTATGGGAATGGCCTGTGTCTCGAAATGCCCCTACATTTTCTCTCAGTTTTGTGCTCTTTGGAGTTCTATAACAATACAGGTTTTATCAATAAATACTCATTTAGGATACTTGACACGATGGTCTTAATTCCATAGATTTGGGAAATTTCAAGCCAATACCAATTTATTCATTTTGTAAAGAATCTGAAAAAATATCTGTATCTTATTTTTTCTAATCTACAAATTTGCAAATGTTGGTAGACACAGAAAAAAATGTGTACTTGTTGCAAGAGAGAGTTTAAGGACAGGTAATTGTTATGTTTTTCTTTCATGAGCTTGTAAAATGAAAGCCAGCAACACCATCCCTGGAAACACTCAAAGTCAGGTCAAATGTGTCTCTCAGCAACCTGGTCTAGTTGAAGATGTCTGGGCTCATTGCAGGGAGGTTGGATGAGATGACCTTTAAAGGTCTTTGCCAACCCAAACTAATCTATGATTCTATGATCTTGGGTCAAATAGGAATAACATTAAAAAGGAGCATAATACAAACTTATTTACAGCATTGTCCACATTTATTACCATCTGACAGGAGTGATTATAGTGGATTACCCTGTACAATATAGGAAAATCCCATAGAGAACTAATATTCAGTGTAGTCTATAGAAAATAAAATGCTAAAGAGCCAAGAATATAGTATCTACATAATTTTGTCGAAAAATATTCTAGTTCCTTGTTTCTGTTCCCTAGAAATTGCCTCTGTCACCCACATACATACAAAGACACAGCTGAGACATTTTCTTCAATTTAACTCTGCTGCAGACAGCATGCCAAAAAGACAGGCTTATGTAAAAATTTCTACAATACGCCATGCTCCTACAGACTAATAGCAGACGATCTCACTATGGATGCTTTAAGAGCTGAGTGAGTGATCTCCTTGTAAGTTCACACATAGTCCCTGTTACTGTCACCTCAAGAGCTTCTCCTCAGGTATGTCCAACACAAATTCTGATATATCTACACAAAATAAAAGACAAATGCATTACTTGTGCAATTTATGAAATGTTGGAAATAGGGTTGATTATTCTGCATCTTTTACTGGTAATACCTTTGCTACTGAACTATTAAATGTGGTCCACTCTGTCAAATACTGTTGCTTTCTGTATAGATCATATGCCCGAAAGCAATGTAATTAAATACAAGGGAACACCACATGAAAGCATTTTCTAGAAATACATGGTTTTCCTTCCTAATTATAATCACAAATGAAAGATTGACTAAAGCTGTGTTAGACACCCTCAGGATGTTTGAAATGGTTTAACAAGATTGCACACACAACATGGTTGTTTAAAAAAAAATGCATTTTTTTTAAACACCTGCATTTAGTGGTTGCTACAATTCTGTAATGAAAAAGCCCAGAGTAAGACTTTTGGATGTCCTCTGAAATGGAGATAGAACACAAAAAGAACTAGGTAAGCAATCAATAAAAGACCCATTGAATAAATGAGAAAATATCTTTGTGTGTACCCAGTGTAGTGCTCATATGCTGCTGCATTTGTAACTTTCCAAGAGATGAGATTTGAGGACAACCTATTATGCTCAGAAAAACACACAATTATTAGACAGTGGTTATCTTTACTTTTTCTGGATCCTAGCCTATTTATATTGTCTAGGTTACCTATACATGCTCTAACTAAGCACAAGATGCCTATTCCGTTCTGTTAATCATCTCCAAAAAGTGGAGGTCCGTATGTCCATGCTTACAGATATACTACATACATTATTGTGTACTCTATATTTTAAGATGCTGCATCTAACTCTTGTACTTGAAAACAATGCAAAAAATTGCTTTTTTATGTTAACAGAATCAATGTTAGGTCTTGCATTGAACAGTATACAGTGAAGTTTACACTTCTAGCCAAAAGATAGTATCTGATGTCTTTTTCTGGTAAATCCTCTCCAAAGGATTTTCCTAATATTACTGACCAGTTTGATAGAAAATCAATTGCTGTTTTCCACTTATTTTATACCAAAAATTAATTCGTTGTGCTTCTGACAACTCTATCAGAACCCTGGGCAAAACATGAATCATCAATTAAGTATGACTTTAGAAAGCATGACCTGAAAATCTTTCTATTCTAAGTAAAAATAGAGGAAATTAAAGGATGTAAAATGAAATTTGTTCTAATAAATTGGTGTTACCAGAAATACTTTTCATGTAACTGTTTGCTTCGCTTGCATGGCACAATCATTTTGCCAGAAGTGTAGTATTTATATAACATCTTTAATAGAAGAAAGGCACTCTTCTGCTGACAGCTGCTCAATGCATTTTTCTTTAGCGTAAATTTAACAAAAATCTGTAGTTCTGTGAAGCTGACACATCAGCAGCAGATGGATGACATCTGAAGCGCCAGCCAAACGTAAAGAAATTATAGCAGGAGTAGGGAGGACTGAATTTTGCCCACTAAGATTACAGGCTACTTATAGTTTATATACTGACACAAATAGCTGTAGCAGTGCAATGTTGCCATAGAAACTTGTAGACCAGTAAAATATTCCTCCAGCTCTCCACCAATGGAGAGCTGGGAATACAAAGCTTGATATGGTAATGAGAGCCACCCGGGGATGATGAATGTGAACTGATTGAGGGTGAGGAATAAGCAAGACCTTAACAAGCCTTTAGGAGTGAAGAATGGCTGTGACTTCCCCCAGTGGCGTATTTAATTCTCCAAGATCTCCCATATTTGTTGAGAGGAAAATGTTTCACTGAAACATTGCTTTTTTTCTAGGACCAAGAGTCAGACATCTTTTAGATGCTTTCTTAATTATTTTGTACTGTTTTTACGTACTGGGGGCTCTGGGGGAGAGGAGTCAATATATAGATATAATACAATATAGACTGTGGCTTCAGACTTCAAAATACTGTACATTATGAATAAAATTAAGTAAAACTACATAACTTAAACTAATTTTTGTGTTTAATATTTGCAGGTAAAGACTGCAAATATTAACCATTTAATATTTGCAGGTAAAGACTGCAAAATAAGCTACCATAATTCTGGTACCTATCTAGAAATCTATCTCTAGTTCACTCGCTTTTTAATTGCATATTCAGGCCTTTTATTATGGTCCAGGTCATAAAGTCAATTTTTTCCACAGTTATTGATGATTGTTTTGAAAAATATAACATGTGCATTAATAAAAAACCTTACAATTTGTTGGATTTTCAGTTATTTTTTTTCTTTGTCTTTTCCACCAGTAGTTTTCATGGTATTCTGTACACTTTCCAAAATATATTATTACATATGTCATCTAACTCATATCACAAGAAGAAGTCCATCTGTTTAAACCCACTAATTTTATCACACTAAATGGTGTATGTTGTTTTTTCTCTAGCTAAAAAGTTAACACTGTAATCATAAGTTGGGAATTTTTACATATCTAGTAGTACGTACAACCTCTTCCACAATTTATTAAAGCTCAAAGAGAATAGACTATATCATCCACACTTCTGCAATTCATCTGCTTCCAATCACTTGCAGCAACTGTCTATGTGCTGCTCTTTAAGATGCAGCAAGACAGGCTGAAAGAATAAAAAGATGAAATACCTGCGATTACTTAGTGAGTCAATGAGATAGAAGTTTTTACTTCTAGAGAAATTGTTAGGACTAGATAAATGCTGCATTTATCATACACCACATACAAACGAGCTATTAAATATGGAAATCAAATAAGTTGAGTACTTAATATTGTATTTATCAATGTTTATAAAACCCCTGTTTTGATTATATCTACTTGTTACCTTGTCGTAGCTTGATCATCCACGTCAGTCTTTGATTTCTGCACAGTCACCTGTCCTGATGAAACGGCAGTCCTGCAATAGAATGGTTAAAAAATACTCAATGCACAAGAAGATACTTGGAAACACATTATATCATTTTAATGGGTTATCATTGTAGATATTACATTTCTTACAAGTGTAACCACAGTGAGTTGGGATTTTCTTTGAGAAACTTTTTTCTGATTTTTTTTTCTTTACATAGATATATAAATATATATACTATATAAAGAATTATTTATATACTACATATATATAAGGAATAAAAAAATATAAAGAGCTATGTAAGGCTGTAGTTAGCAAGATTACTTCATTCACTGAGCTTTTTGAAAAAACAGTATTCCAAGGCTAGATGTTTTGCTAGTATGGATATAGTAATAAAAGAGAATTTCTTTACTGTTTCAAAAATATTTTAGTAATAAAGGAATTTTTAAATACATCACTACAACCTACTAAATAAAATTTGCTTATTTAGTGAAGACTAACATTTTACTTATTTAGCAAAGTACTGATTTTTTAAAAAGTAACTAAATAAACAATTACACTTTCCTATTTTTATTATTTGTGTGAACAGTCAGATTGATCACTACATGAACACTAAAATTATAACAAAGTACAAAAAAGGGAGAAGGTGGATGATACAGTTGGATGTGAGATTTACATGCTTCTTTAAAAAATCTGTCTATTAGGACAAGTTTTGTAACTGTCTTAATTAAAAACCATAAAATTACAGGTTAGTTAAATAATCTTTTCCTAATTTAAGCCATGTGAAAAGTACACTTAATTAATGATTTAATTTAATAAATTTATCTTCTAAATTAGGGCATCCTTTGCAGATACTTAAATAAGTTTACGTCATCTCATCTTATGTTAATGCGTTCTATTACAAGCATTTGCAAATGCACAGCTTTTTAATTTACCACTTTCTTTTTTTTTTCATTTTGCTTAGGCTCTCTTTTTTCACTCTCTCTTTAGAGCACCAGTCTGATGTAAAGGACTATTTGTATTAGTAACATCTATAATTGTAGAAGTAAAATTGTGAAGCGGTTTTTAATTTTTTTCTGCAGTTACAGTGGTTTTTCAATTTGAATAAATATCCAATTAAATGTGCTAAGCTATGTGAAAATAACCACATTTTTGCAAAGAAGGAAGTTGTCTTTATGTGCTTCTGTGATGTTGACTATGGAGGAACCCTCCTAGGTAAATTATACAGTCTTCATATTAAAAATGTGAAATAATAAGGCTTGTGCATGTGAGTGCATTGTATTTCTAAATGTACTAAGAAGCAAAGTAAGCAAGACATACGTCGTTGGAGCCTCTGAATTTTCTGAAGTGGTCCTAAAGAAAGAAAAAGATAAACATTTCAGAAGCCAAATAGCAAAATGCTAGTATCGAAGCACTTTACAAGATTTTAGATCAATCAACATCAATTAATTTCAAGATAGTAGTTTTCTTTATTTCTTAGTGTGGAACATAACATGTTTAACTCAAATAATATAATACTAAATTCTAATCATATTCTTTATTTGTTACTAAGGTGATCATTCTTCAATTAAGATTCTCCAGTCAATCACTCTGATCAATAGTGTTTTTTTTCATCACACAATTCACAATCAAAAAACCTCAATTGCTATTAGCTGCTTATATTCTCAGCTTCAATTGCAATTTTAAGGGCTCCGCAAATGCTTAATCAGCTTGGAACTGAGGCAAAGCACTCTAGAAGTTTGCCTCATGCTTGACTATACAAGCCTAGAATCAGGTCTCAGGATAGGAAAAGGTAAATAAATAATAAATCCTGACCAAAAAAACCCACAGACCCACGATTGCTGAACTCCCTTCCTGAGGAAACCAGAACAACTGTCCATTCTTGTATTTGAAGAGAAGGCCCAGTTCTGCTCCAACTGTCATTAAGACTGATAATGACCTTGTAAAACTGGGATTAGTATCTATGCATAGCACTTTATTTCCCAAAAGTCACAGGCAAGTAAAAGGCTTTGCTTTGGTGACTATTATTAGTTATAGTAATATTCACCATCTGAAATATCTTTCACGTCTTCGAAGCACTTTTAAAAGATAAATTAATTATTTAATGCCCATCATGTTTAACCAACTGTCCGTTGTGACCCAGGAAGGGTCATGAAAGCTTCATAATAAATATGTCTGTATTTTAGTCTTCTCTGGACTACATGAGCAGAGAATCAACTGGGTAATTAGTGTGGAGAAGGACACAGGAATCCCAACATTTTGTTACAAGCTTTGCAGATGCCATATTGAGGATGCATCCTATCCTATGCTTTCAAAATCACCATGATCATAGTGAGATATTGAAATGAAGTCAGATAAATTCATCACAGCTGACATATTAAAAATATCCAGTAAGCACTGACTTAAAAGGAAATAAACCTCAGCATCTAGGAGCAATCTTTCTGCTGGGTGGTGACTTGAACCTTGGCCAAACAGATGAACAGTAGTAAACACAGAATAAGATTAAAAATAATTGCTGAACTTGGTTTTAAGGATTAATCATTCATGAACTCCCTAGGCCATTGTCTACCATGGAATTCTACCTAATACAAGTATGTAGCCATTCATTTCCATTTAATTTAATTTTCATCATTGATATGCATAAGACTCACATTGGAAGTTTCCCAGATTAAAACTAGGGAGGCACAAGGCCATGTTGCAGCCAGTGGGGGACTTAAGCAAAGAATGTAATGAAAGCTCATTTATGAATGTTTTAAACCATTTACATTCTGCTTTTAGATGACAGCACAAGGAAAGTTCCCTGTTCTCTTTCTGATCTGCCAGAAAGCAACCAGAACTTTAGAAATGAATGTTAAACCTTCATCTCCAAGTAACTTTAGCTTGAGTTTTTCTTTTGAACTATTTCTTGGACACCTTACTGAGAGCTAAGCAGACCTTGAGGTTTTGTCCACGCTGTTAACCAAAAGGTCCCAGGGGTTAGCCCCTGGCTGTAAGACCACAGGGCACCAATAGATTCCTGCCCTTATGTCTAGTCTCTTTACAGCAGGTTTATCTTGTGGAGAGCTAACTGGAAGAGTCCAAAGCAAAACCATGAAGAAGGCATGCAAGCATTTTAGAAAAATTTTGGGAACAGTTACGTAACATCAAGTCACTGGCACCTCACATGCTTGGACCTCAGCCAATGCTGGGCATCAAGCTGCTGAGAGCCCAAACAAGTATTTAAGCATGGGATACTTTCGCTTCCCATGGATCTAATTCATTGTACTGTTACTCAAAGAATTGTCCTGTTAGCTCACTCTCCAAATAAGCTCTAGCCAAATATTAGGAAATAAGTAATGATCATCAGTACTTACTGTTTGGTTTCCACTGTATCTGTTGTGGTCTTGCTACTCGAAACCAGAGGAGGCATCCAAGATTGCCTGTCAGTGTTAACAAATAAATTCTTGAGTATTAGTTTAATACTATGGGGCTGAACAGCACACTATAAAAGTTAGAATGTCAGAACTGATATAGAAATACATGGAACTTTTTAAAAAAATTATTAGTATTCTGAAATACTGCATACAAGTATTTTTTAGATATTGTTTCCAAGCAACTTAATAAAATCAGAAATATTATAGCAATTCTAATTACTGCATGAAAAATGTATCCTCTGACTCCAGCTGCATACTACAAATAAATGGGTCATTTACAGGAAGGACAATCAGATTTAATGCACAAGGGAAAGGGTGTCAAGTATCAACCCAAGAAACACATTCTTTTTTTTTTTTTTTTTAAATTCCCCTCAAAAGTGTTAATCGAAGAATTATTTGTGAGGAAAAAGCAATTGCAGTGCAACGTGACAGCCTTTCACATGATTTATATTGGATATTAGGAAAAAAATTCTTTACTGTGAGGGTGGTGAGGCACTGCAACAGGTTGCCCAGAGAAGTTGTGGATGCCCCATCCCTGGAATTATTTAAGGCCAGGCTTGATGGTGCTTTGAGCAACCTGCTCGAGTGGGAGGTGTGTTGGAACCCAGGCAGGGGGGTTGGAACTCGATGATCTTCAAGGTCCCTTCCAACTCTAACCATTCTATGATTCTATGATCTCCATAGAGACTAAAGAGAACTAGCAGGCTGAAAACACCATAAACTTCCACCCAACAAGCAGGGCTGTTAATAAGAAAATTATGAGAAATTAATTTCTACTTTCGTAATTCTACTGATCAAAATTTTTACGTATGAAGTATGGAAGAGAAAATCACAGAAACAATGTGAGGCTGGGAAGGATGCATAAAAACACAGCTATTGCCAGCTGTAGTTTTTAAATGAAAAATGTAGTTCTTTGTTCTACACCCTGTTTTTATTCTTGCCCAGGTAATCCTATCTGAAATCCAGATTTTTAAAGCCAGCTGTGTATCATGCAGAAAACCTTCATGCGGTTCCTTATTGCGGTGTACCGCAATAGCACAGGGTCGAGTTTGGCATCAGAAATTTTAGCTGGTTGCAATTACAATGAGTTACAGTGCTTTAAATTTAGACACTGAAAAGGCATACGCCAGTTAGGGGCTGTAGCAGCGTTAACATCTGTTGTGCTGTGTCCACCGGGCTCACAAAACTGGCTCTCCAGAGATCACCTTCCAACACTGTACTCCCGTAGAAAAAGCCAGAGCACGTAAAAGATGAATTCTTGATACTTGCTGGGTAGTTAGAGCGTGCTAGAGGAGAGAGCTGGTAATGTCTGGGGTTTTTTTATATAATTGTGATACATTACTGAAGCTTAATAGAGTGCTATATATCCTCTGGCAGCCAAGTAATGGTGGTAATGAATACCTTTTTTTCTTGATCGGAGAAGTCACAGCAGTGTTTATGGATGGTGCATTAGGAGTCCAAGATTGTCTGTTAAAGAATTATACTTAATTAATTCATTAATCTTCCGTAAGTGTATCCTTTTAAATGAAAAAATTAATGACAGAGATCATACCTCTGCTATCACAATGATATAGCTCTGTATAGTCAAATGGTATGACTAAATTTATATACACCAGCTGAAATTTTGGGATTACCTCAAAGGACACAAGATTTGGAACACTTTAAGGGATTCTGATGCTTAGAGAACAGAGATGTGTTTTCACTTGATATCCAAAGTAATTTCTGACTTCCTAAAATCTTGCCTTCTGTATTTATACTTCAGTCCCCAACCACTGGAATATTAAAATCTTTTTTATACTTTACATTTTATTGTTTGTACTCAGTTTTGTCAATGCTGCTCTATTTTATGATACGCAAATAAAGGAGCTAGTACTCCTCATATTCTTAAATATATAAATTCCAAGACAGTGCTTTTTCTCACATTTTGTCAAAAAGTTATTGTCTTGTCCTCTATAATTCTAAGTGTAATGAGAATAACCAAAGAACAGAACTTTTCAAATAATTTTATTTCTTTCTAGAAGGAAAAAGGATATACCATTCACATCTCACTTAAGTCCCACTTCATTTCTCTATTAAGAAATCATGCCTGGACGAAATAACATAAAATTCAATTTATGGGATGTTTCATATGTCATCACCACCATGATTTACAATATAATGGTGCAAAATGATAATTTAAAAGAATGACCTCACTTGAACTTCAAATGCCAGACTTACTAATTTGCTCTTCGGAGTAATATCTCAGTGCTTTGCAAGATGACATTTAACTGCCATGCTCAGTCTTCAGTAGCAATTCCATTCAGTGTAATTTATTACTGATAGAACACTGCTCACACTGATGAAGACAGACATCAATATACTGTTCCTTTGTATTTATTAGTATGGTGGTTGAGGTCTTCTGACCTTCATTTTTTAAGTACAAATTTCAGTTAGGTAAGAGCTGTAAGTTTTATAGAAAACAGATTTTCAGCGTTGTGTAGTCATACTACATTCATAAAGTGGCCATGCCTGATTCTTAACAACTTTTTTAATAACATGTCAGACATTTTGTATTAATTTATTTTAAATTTAAAATTGTTTTCAACCCATCTTAAACAGAAGACTGACCTTCTGACAAAAGCAAAGCTTTCCAATGGAAAAATTTGTTAGCCTATCAAAAAAGTACTTTTATGTTTTGTTACTCAAGTTTTACATTGGAAATGTTCAATGGCATTTCCCACTAAAAATCTTAATTAAATTTTTTTCATATAGCCTTTCCTCAGAAATACATACTACATTTGGTAGAATACATGCAGAGAAATGTAGAGCTTTAGAACATACCCACACTAAGCTGTTTTCCAAACACTCTAATTCTTCCTTTTTTGTATTTGAAAAACACGGTTCTTAAATTATTGCTTATGCTGATTAAATGCATAATCTGAGCTGGCCTCTCCTCTAACCCATATGGAGAAGTAGGCATATTAAAGGAAAATTCCTCTTATTCTAAAGAAAATATCTGAGAGACTTCACATGCTATGTCCTCTAAAATACCCTTTTTCTCCTCACTGGCTGTAAAAAGAGTCTGTGATAACCTGGTTATGGATTCCTGCATTCCAGATGTCAGGTGGTGAAATAAAGGCTGTTATTAGGCCATACATCATACAAATTATTTCTCTATATATTCTTGGCATGTACATATAATCAAAAGTTATGACAATGTATAATACTTAGATTTAATGCATGATAAACAATACATGATGAATTATAATATGTAACACTGAGGTGATAATGTTTACAAAACTCATACCTGTTGCTTTGTTTATTATTCAGAATTGGAGACTTATTTATTTTGTCAGTGTCACTTCTGGCTGGAATTCTGCCAAAAACAGAGAAATTATTTATAACACAATATTTATAATACAACTCTAGGTCTTTTATGAACTGATGCTATAGGTACAAAATAATTAATCCTACAGCTACAATCTAATATCATGTACAAAACATTTTATATCCTGTTGGCAGCCAAGTATCAGAGAATACTGTTGTATTTAATGACAAGCCTTTAAGGGAGATCTTGGACAGTCCACACCAGGATGTGCTCTGTGTGTTTTTCAAATCTTCATTGTGCAAGCAACTATTTCATATCCTGGGCAGATTGTTACTCTGATCAGCAGATACAGTTACTCGAAAGATCACTAGAGGTCTCACTAAACTTGCTAACAGTACTACAGATGCAAACATAAGCATTTCTTTTCATTCACAGCTATCCAATGAACCAGCATTTCTTTCATGCTCCATTTCATATTTTCAAAATTTCAGCATAATATTTTAAGTAGTTCTGTATTTGCTCATTTTAAAGACTTAAAGGGTCCATCTGTCATCCTACTCCACTTCTGCCCAGCAGAAGCTTTGAAAAAAGTGAAAGAAGAAATGTAAGTATAATGTTAACTTCTCCTTGTACAACTTTTCAGCTTCTGATAACTGCTGGTCAAAGAATATCCTCTGTTTGCACCCAGAATGCTGTCTCCAACAGACACCTTTGGATCAATGATCCATTTACCTATCTGATGTTTTTCTGAACCAATTTAAATTTCTGATCTCCACAATATCCTGTGGTGGTGACTCCTAGGGTTAATACATGTGTTAAGGGAAAATCATGTGTTCTTACGTTTTCTTTCTTATTTGTTTTTAACCATTACCTAAACATTTCATACATTATCTCCTCATTCTTCAAGTGCAACAAACAAAATATTCCTTCCTTACTCCTGCTGCCATCAAGCCATGGATTTTTGTTAACAGCTTAACTGTGCTTGGTATTTTCTTGCATTTGCAGCAAATGGTATAATTGCATGTAGCAAACATCTCTCCCGGGTCCTTAATACTATAACTGATGTTCAAATTTTGTACGTATTAGATTAGGAAAAATTTGTATCAAACACCACCTTCTTTAAACATGGATATAGCAGTATCCAGGAAGCAAAAAGCTGTACTTAAAACAGCTTTTAGATATGCTTTCACTGTTACAGTTACATATGCAATGAAGACCTCAAAATTACTCCTACACTCCTTAGTTTCTTTTAGAATTATTTTTTATCATTAGAATTCTAATGACATTTTGCTGTTTTGAGAACTTGCTGTTGAAGAGACATTAATCCAGATAGATCCAGATTCTTTAAATCCTTGTTTTCTGTGATACTAGCCACAGACAAAAGATACACAAAGCCGAATTCTGGAAAGATGTTCCGATCTCTTGTTTGAAAACAGCTAACTCCTAAAGATCTATTGGAGGATAGAAGACCACCACTTTACAGCATCTTTGCTAAACAAAAAGTATTTTCCATATAGGCAACACGGCTTAAAATAATTCTGTAAACAACTCTGAGAGATCTCCAGTACCAAGGTGATTCTTCTCAAGAACTGTCAACTAGGAACAGTCTTTAAACTTATTGTATGTTCCAGGAACATGCTCCATTTTCAACTCTACCTTTTAGTTTTGAACAGGAAAAAATCTAAATGCCTCTTTTTCACACAGGCAACTAAATGATATAGCTGTTCTGCAAACTGATCTATTTTAAGCACAGTGACTTCTGTGCTATGATTATGCTTGCCAGAAATAATTTGTAAGAAACTAAGGGATTTGTACCTGGTGAAGAACATCCTTCACAGAGGAAGCAGAAGTACCAAATTTGACTGCAGGCTACAAAAAAGGTGCTAATAGAAAAGAAATCACCACAGCCTTTTATGCCTTAAGCTGCAAGTTTGAGGAGATGCAGAACACATGCTCATCCCCTACAGAAGTCCCTGCTGGCAATGGGTGTGCACAAATTAATGCTGGAATGGCTATATTGCATATATATTCTCAATATATATTATATATGTATATATATATATTCCACAGTTTTGACATCAGTGATGAGTGAGGAAAAATAAACAACTTGGCTGCAGCTTCCTCATTGTGATTATTTCAAGATAGAACAATCATTATTCAGCCCATTTATGGACATACTCCTCATCAGTTATCAGAACTGTATTCAGACCTATACTCCTTTCTTTGTATTCTCTCTCATCTCTTGCATATTAATCTCTTGCATATTAAGAACCCTTTATGTTAGGTATTTGTGTATAGGAAAATGCAAAGTCAGCTTACAAGCTAAAATAATTCAGACACCTTAATATTTCAGCAATTCAGATCAAACAACACCCTCTTTAAACATGGATATGGGAGTATACAGGAAACAAAAAGCTGTACTTAAAATGGCTTTTAGATATGTTTTTGGCAAGCAAGACATAGAGTACAAAAAGACAGTGCTGTTCAGTCACATTGTAGTAACTGAAATTCTCCCATGACTTCTAAATTAGTAATCTTCTATGCATGAAAATCAAGCCCTAAAAATTGTTTTTAAGCCAATGAGCATGTGGATAAGAATGCCATTGGTGATATGTTCTACTTCAATTTCCAAAAAAAACTTAATAGAAATTTGCTTTAAGGACTCTTAAATAAACTGTTCTATGCCGTAACAGAGAAGACTCTTTCATGCATAAATGTTTAAAAAGTAGCAAACAAAGGTTTGGAATAAAAGACAACTTTTCAGAGCAGAAGGAGGGAACTGTGAAAGACTTGTGTTTTGCCATATGCAAATTATCTGAAAAAGAAGGGAAGTGAGGTGATGTTGCTTGCCAATGACACTAACTCAGTAGTCAAAACAAATGCTGACTGGCAAGGTTTTCAGAAGTCATTTAATAACATATCAGGTTTCTAAAATGGCAGATGCATTCTCTCTTCTTAGATACAAAATAATGCCTGCCAAGAAAAACAATTGATCTCTGAACCAGCTATTATCGTTCAGTAAAGAGGTCTTGGAGTTATATAGATAATGTCATGAAAACGAAAGCTCATTTCTCAGTAGCACTCAAAAGAGCAAATTCAATATGATGAAGTATGAGGGAAAGAATAGCAAATAAACCCCATTGTTATACTCCTTTATATGTACAAGGTGTGTGCTCCCATCTAAAATACCCAAATGGAGATTTGGATCACCAGATCAATCAGACTAATGTGGAAATAGAAAAAATACAGAGAAGAACAACATGTAAAATGGCATTATAGAATGGCTTACTCATGATGGATGAACAAATACAGAAGGATTCATCAGCCTGTAGAAGCATTGATGGATATCACAGAGCTCTGTAGCATATTCTACACAAATTATTCTACACACATACATATTCTGATCACGGTATGAAGAGGCAGCATAGAACCAGGGGATTAGCCTTGTACTTAACTATTAGAGAGAGGACTTTGATTTATAGTTTGAAAAGCAGGAATCTGGGGAGAAGTGGATATCATCTATGCAGAGATACATACACTTGTGAGGACAAGAATATAGACAGAAATTGACATAAAGAAAATAAAGATGTCAAAAGAACCTTTTCTCAAATCACATTTCCATTTGTCTCATTGACAAATAATGTAAAAATCATTCAAAGTCTTCTACACAGGTGCTTAATAAATAAATTAAAAAAAAATTCAAACCACTGATTTCATTCATGCTTTAATTTTTAAGACCTCTCACAAGTATGAGAATGACAAAATACAATAAATACAGGAAAAAAGCCCTACCTGTCCAAGGTAGTATCGGACCTGTATCGTCCAAGTGCAGCTTTCTGATCTTCGTTTTCATTTGTGCTAGTGCTACAAGAAAGGGTTAGAAATAGCTATGGTCACTATTTTTATTAAACAACTAGTGACTTTGGTCACTATTTTCATTAAACAACTCATCACCAATAAAACTTGAATTAAGGTATCGTGCAGGATGTCAAATCATCATCAACAGATCTAACCCTGCATCCATTGCACTCATCAACTTAACAATTATTGACTTTTATTGATGTTTACAGTGAAGACATATATAGAGTAAAACTGAACAAAAAACCTATTTCTATAAATGGGATATAGTTAAAGGATACTCAGTTTTCTTTAGCAATATAATCAGAAAGGTGTTCAGATATTCTACTGTACCTGTGTAGGCTATCTTGGGATTTGTATTGATTAAGCACAGCCCTTCCATAGTTTTCATCAGCACTTCAAGCAAAAGAAAGACAGTATATAGTTAAAATTTGAATATTAAAAGTAGAAAATTGTTTCTTGGCAAAAGATTTCTTACCTCCATCAGATTTCACAGCTGTCCAGTACCACTGTAATCACACTAGCTAACGATCTCTGCATTAGATGACTCTAGACACTTTGGAGATAGAATAATCTCTTCCCATATGCTGTTTGTGGACCAAATAGTGAGGCTAAAGTCTAAAGGTGGAGTTTCTACTGTAATACAAGTCCTAGTTTCTATTACAGTAAATTTCAACTGATTCTCACTTGTCAAGATTTATAATCTTCATGCAAAAAGAGTCAGGTCCAGTTCTTGCAACCTAAATACATTAAATGTGGGATTTTTCTCACAGAGCAGAAGCCTGACATCTCATTAATGCTCGGTGTTCAAAAATTTCGATGAAAAACATAGTCAGTAAAAGTCTAGCAGAGTAATACTTTCAAAAGGTAATCGATATCTCATGAAAATAAAGAAATAATTGGTATTTGATGAAATTTATATAATTCTGGTTGATACCATTCATGAAAAAATAGGCACTCTAAGAAAATGTACATAGCACACTGAGCTAAATACAGAAGAAACTTATTTCATATCTTTCTTACCTTTCCTCTTCAGGCCTCTTCTTTATCCAGCTGTTATCTTGCAAAAGGGTCCGTCGTTTATTAGTATCATGATTAGCCTGTTGTCTGCTTTTAATTGCAATAGAAGGGCTCTTATTATCTGCAAATGCAGAGAAACATGTATTGAAAATGAAGGTATGGGATAATTTTGGAAACTTAAAGTACAACTAGAAAGGCTGAGATATGTAAAAGTTTAGCACAGACTGAAACTTCAGCTATCACTCCTGCTTGGTGCACACCATTTCCTTGAAATGTTTGTGGCTTAATCCTTTCCATTTTGAAGGGACCGCAGAAACCCAGTTTACCAAACTAAATTCAGTTTCATCCTTACTATGAAACAGCTTGATTTTTTCTTTTAATGTTAAAAAGTATCATAGATCTGATAATGGAATTATGAAATATACAAACAGCAATAATTCCAGGAAAGTCAGACTAATAAATCCGATTTCCTGAGGTGTTGTCTGTGGGTTTTGTATTTTTAGGTGTATGACAGGATGCAAATTTTTAACGAAAGCTAATCTTGACATGATCACATGGTCCTCCACCTACATCCAACTCAGCATGTGTGGATTTTCAGGTTTCTCAAAAGGGTCCAACTCCATCTGAAGCTTTTTCCTCAGGGTCTCTTCTAACCAGCTACATAGTTTTACTGAACTTTTAATAGAGGCAATACCTTTAAGGTCGGTATCTTTATGTCAGATTTAACTCAAGTTGGTGTATGGTTTCAAAGGATATTGGGAAGTGCAGACAGATCACCCACATGCTGTATGAACATGGAAGCCTTATTTAATTATGAAAACCAAGCTGATATTTAGATACTTAGGAACTATCTAAGTAAGTAGTTCACTTGATTTGTATAGGAATACTTGTATGAGGAATATATATTCCTCACTGTATTAGAAAGCTCCTTTGGTTCCCCTTTGTGAGGGGGTTGGAGCAGAAGCAAGCAAAAATATTCAATTACTATTGTCCAGTATTGTCAGTTCTTTTTCTTCCCACCTAGTTTCAGCCTGTCTGAGGTGAAGGGGAATGCTGCTGCGTCATTTTAACATTCCCTTTTAAAATTAAATACTAGATGTTGAGCGAAATTCCATTTTTTCAAATTGTGATATTTGCCCCAAACTTTATAAGACATTCATATATATATATGACTTTCATCAATAACATCCAATTAATCAGCAAATTGACTGATGAAGAGTACTGAGTTTCTCATTTTTCCTTTGGAGACATTAATGATTTTTTCCATTAATTCCTTACTCTCTGAGCAACCACACAAAAGGAGTTCAACACCACCAGATCACAGGAGACCTCATTATCTTGTGTTCAGTAAGGACATTTACCATAAATATTGTGTATAGAAAGACCATACTTCACAGAAAATACATGCAGTCATATTCTGTCATTTGTCAGGGCTGGATTTTGCCATTCTGCTGTGATTAATAAGAAAATGTGGCTCTTGCTTTTAATCCAAGAACTTCAGCTGAAGTGATAACAGGGAAAATTACAAATAGCTACAGTGAATAGAAGATCAAATCATAACAAAACACCAAAATATTTATCATAAGTGACAACTGCCAAGACTGACTTTTTAAGAGCATTTTTCTTATGAAAGAAAAACACTGCAGCCCAAAGACACAATTCAACCTAAAAATGTATATCTGACTATAACTCAGACTGTGTCTGCTCTTATCTGTTGCAATTCACTGTAGATAAGTCCATACTGCCAAATAAAAGAAGGCTAGCAAAGGAATTAAAGGATTGGACTCATCATCCATGTTTGCCTGGTTGCAAATGCTCTTTGGCTCTATGTTGGATTTGCTCTCTCCAACACTGAACTGCTAGAGAAGTGACAAACATTTAAGAAGCATGGCAGTGATAGCATGTGTGTTGTGGTCTTTTGCCAAGGTTTTGCTTTTTTTTTTTTTTTGAGCAGCATTCAGTAATCAAGGATTTGTATGAAGATCCAATAGCAAAAATTATACCTTTCCATTCTCATAAACACATATTTTTAATTGGTGCAATCATTTGCATGGAAAAAACAGGTTAATTTCAAAAGCAGGAAAAATGTGAGTTCAAGCACATATATTCCAGAGCAAGGAATATATATACATATATATTTACATATATTCTACAGCAAGGACAGCTGATGGCAACTAAAGGGATGGAAAGGATTCCAGCATTCCTTTCATATTAATATTTTTTAGCCAAAGATCCTTTCAACTGTCTGCAATACATTTGAATCCATGCTCTACTGTCAGCCATAATCTCCTCTGAATCTTGAAGAAAAACTCTTCAATGAGCAACCTGGTCTAGTGGGAGGTGTCCCTGCCCATGGCAGGGGGGTTGGAACTTGATGATCTTTAAGGTCCCTCCCAACTCTAACAATTCTATGATTCTATAAACATTTCCATATATTCAAGAAGTACTCAGTATGTATCATTGCAAATGCAATATTGGTTTTTTTTCCAATAGTATTTTAGGAAAACTGTTATCATCTACCCCCAAATTACTCAGATTTCACAGAAATCACAGCTTCCTTAATTGCTCAGTGCAAAAAAAAATATGTTTTAGGACATGTCCTATAAAGGCAGAAGCCAAGGAATATATTTTGTTTCCTTGTCAAGAAATATCACAAGTAACTTGCTAGTGCATGAGGCCTTGGAGAGTACTCATTTCTTGTCTAATGAATTGTCTCCCAAGTTTCAGTTGAAAAATGAAATACACATCAGATACAACAGTTTAGGTCACATGAGCACAGGCAGATGGAGCTTATCTCCATCTTACTTTGTCAATAACAAGTTTATGTCCTTAACACGGTAAAGCCAAGCTGCTGCTGGCCATGGCTATGCCCATTTTGGTGTACTTAGGCCTGGCACATCCCACCCAAACCAGGTCTTCATGCACCTCAAAACCAGTCAGTCCTTAGAAGTATTCTGCAGGTTTGAGGGAAATGAAAGATTTACTTTTGTTTCCAGTTTGCCTCTAGTCATTTCTCTGCACAGAAAACAAACTGCAGCCCTCCTCAAGTTTTGTCCCTCCAGGGAGCTGAGCAAGGGGCATGGCGGTGCTTGGAAAGGGGAGGGAGCAGCATGCCCCAGCTTCTTAGTGCCCTGAGAGCAGAAAACGAAGGCGCTGCAGTATTACCGCTTTGATTAGGAGACTGGTTTCGTATGCTGAAAGTTGACATTGTGTTCAGTGGAGCGTCCTTCTAGGGAAATCTAAAAGAAAACAGGGAAAAAAAAAGAGAAAGTAGGCGATGAGGTTTGCAACAGTCGTTTGCCACTTTGAGCACTTCCTCGCACAAGTTTAGTCTGATCGGATGGAATGATTTAATACTAGCTTACAGCCCTCTTTCCACTGAAGCTCAGGCATGGTGATCGCTTTTTCATCCCTGATAAGTATGTGTCCTCCTGCCCATCACACCACCTCTGCCTCTTTTTCCTTGCTGGGAGCTCCTTCCCTGAGAAGATGTCAGGCAGTGAGAGCCTTTGGAGGAGAAGACAGGGTAATGAAGGATGGGGTGAGGCGATTAGCTTAATGGGAAGACGATATCAGCGGTGCCTCGAGCACACGTGGGCTGACCTGACCCCGCTGACAGGTCTTGCAGCTTTGGTGGCCTGCAGCAAACGTTGGGCTCCAGGACAGAGGCGGTTCTTCTGCCCCGCAGCAGCTTTCCAGTCACTGGTGGCTTCCCTTATCTCAAATCAGGTTACAAAAATGAGCCTCCAAGATTGCTGATTTGAGAAAAAAATAATTATTATTTGGGAGTTGCACTGCTCAAAAGATTCCATGGTATGCTTTGAAACTGGATTTTGAATATCAACCTTCCTAGAGAAGGCAGGGAGCAGAACATAATAACATTTTAAGCACAAAAAGCTGCCCCTTAAGTAAAAAAAAAAAAAAAAAAAAAAATAAAAATTTAATCAAAAAAAACCTCCCATTAAAAAAAAAAAAAAAAAAAAAAAAAAAAAAAAAAAGCAATCCTAACATTGACTTAAGACCTTAAGACTGTGGACAAAACTGACTCTCTTAAGCAAAAGGATCTCTTAAGCAAAAGGATTTTTAAAAAAAAAGTAGCATTTTCCAATAAAACAGTGTTCAGCTGGAAAGCTCCCAAACTGTTTCATTGGTCTGGCTGCTAAAATTTACAGCACCAGAAAACAGGTTTTGTGACTGAAGCAATCATTAAAAATCAGAACCATTCCCACTTAGGTGGCTGATACAGTTGTCCTGTTTCTTTGCAGATGTAAAGCCTATTGCTTGCTCACCTAAGACAGAGTGGATTGAGAGACCAGAGCCTGTGGCTGTTTCTTTACTGATGGGAGGTGAAGCACTTGAATTTTGACAAAAGCTTAGCAAGAATACTAAAAGTAATGCTGACAATGAAGTGTATAACACTAGTGGATGCCACAATGAATTGAGCTTAGAACAGTTTTTTGTTTTCCATGTTTTTAAGACAACCACTAAAAGAGGTTATGATTACCAAGAAAAGAAAGCAGGAAGCCAAAATCTGAATGTAAACAACTACAGATCTTTTTAGAAAGTAAAGCTATAAATATAAAAATAATATCGAATTCCAAAATTCCACATACATCACATACATCTTACCCAGATGTGAAAATCTAGATGTTTATAAGTGTTTAAAATTCTTCTGTGGTGATTGGGAGGCTCTGACCCCCAATCTTCTTTCTTTTAACCTTAGTTGTTGGTATCAAGCATGCACCGGCACAGTGTGTGTAAAAACATGTGACTGCTGGATCTGGTTCTCACCCAATAAAAGTATGCTCAGGGCTATGGTGAGCCTTATTAATTTTGCAATAGGTTATAAAATATCTTTCAAAATTACTGACATAAGATTTAAGAAAATATGCACTGAATTTCCTAGAAACTGTTCTGGTAGGTTATCAAGCAATCAATTTTAGATAATAAACAATCTTGCTATAAATTTTCCTGAACTGTCACAAGATGATAGAGAGGACTGATTTATTTATGTTTAGCAACAACTAGACGTCTGATACTGGTCCTGGTTTCAGTCAGTTCCAGGGAAATAGGAAGCTTGACATTTAAGTATATTTTACAAGCAATGAGTGCTGGCACTTCTTCATCTAGAGAAAATTAAGTAGTTTTGTATAGGAAGAATTTAATTTATTTTCTAATAAGGATTTAAAAGTGATTTCCTAAAGGAAATTAATCATAAAACTTTGAAAATAGAGCCTTCTTTTGTGGAAATTAAATTGAATTTGGTCATTCTAAGATTTAGAATATCTTATTAAAAATGCACAATTTACAATTGAAATATTTCTCATTAAAAGTAATGTGAAACTACTGTGTAGACTTTGTGCTGTACTATAGCCTTGTTTTCCACAGGTTCTTGATGGGAAATGAAATTTCTCACAGAGCTGGCAAGAAAGCATCATACACCTTTGTTAAAAGTACACAAGAAAGCCCCAGACACTTGTTCTGAAATATTAATTACCTTTAAAGTAAAAAATCCATACATCTTAAGGCTTGCCTTTAAAATCTACAGAGTAGCTACAAGTGCATTAATGACACTGAGACCCTGTATAAGCAACTGGAATGCACATTTGCACACTTGTATCCATGCATGACAAAAGAAATTCCAGTAAAAAATTGAAGTCAGCCCTGAGCAAGCATGTTTCATCCATCCTCCATCATTTAAATGAAACAGTGTTTTGTGTCTTGACCTATATTTATTTCTTGGGGCAAAGAAATTTCAGTATTTCTGTTGCACATGTGTACAGCACCCAGAATAAACTACTACCTAGTCTCCAAAACAAAAAGTGGTGCACATAAATGGACTGGCGCAGTCCCTTTTACAGTCAGCACTGAAAATGTGCCAGGTATTCTGAATTTTAAAACCCAGGCATTTTAGCCTTACAGAATGCTGACATATTGTCCTCAAGGTTTACTTCTTGCTTCAAAACTTTTAAGTTGTATATCAAAGATTAATCCATTAAAATTTAAAACTCAAATTAAAAAAAAAAAAAAAAGCTACTTTAATCTCTGGCACAGACAATCAAGAACCATTGTAGTAAGAATTAAATTTCAGGATCCTAGAAGCATTTTTTCCTTGGTCTTCACTGTTGTGAACTAAGTGTGTTTATGTGTGTATCTGCATATGCGGAAAGGGGAATAGACAAGACATTATGAAGACCACGTTAGTTTAAAAACTTCAGCTCCTAAAGATCTGGAAGCATGACATTGTTCACACAGGCCAGTGAACTGTTTATCTTCAACCCATGGTTCAGGGAAGAGAAAAAATTTTTACAGTTTTTAACTTTGTAAATGAAATTGCGAGACAGAGAAGCTATAAGATTCTATAGTATAGCAGTAAATTATGTTCTGGCATTCTTAATAAGATGTCAACCACCAAAGCAAAACAACTCAGCTGGAACGCAAAACAAAAACAAACAGGAATGCAGCTCCAGTGTAATTTGAAATTAAGAACAGCGTCAGGAATCTTTAAAAGAAAATTAAAACTGCCCCAGCCAGTCCAATGAGAAGTTCCCCAAAAGTTTGAAGACGAGCCAGTTCTGGATTCAGACCCTCCCCTGTTTTCAGAGAAATCTAAATAATAATCCCCTAAAAATCCAGAAAAAAACTTCAGACATGACTTCTGGGCAAGTCAAATGCCCCTCTAATCTGGTAATAAGTAATTCGGAAAGCAGCATCAGTCTCCAAATCAATTTTTATCACAGAGCCATATTCAGAGTTCTGCGTCTCTATGCCATGTCATGTAGTGAATGATCAGCAGAAGACCTCAGGGCTGCCTTAAATTCTCAAAGCTAGACAGACATTCTAGTTTTCAGCTGGTCTGAACACACCCACTCTTCTAACACAGATTCCTCTTGCCTGCCTTCTTCTGGTTTTGGCTGTAGCTTTCTACATAATTAGGCTTCGCGTATATGTATTGCTGTATTTAAAAAAACACATAACAATAATACAAACATTTCCTGTAAGAATCATGTTTTCCACAACAGACTGAGCTAGTTGCAACCAAACAAAGTCTTTGTTCTTTTGCTTTTGGCTATGACAGTGATTAAGACCTTATTTATAAATATTCAGATTATATGTATTTTGCTTTTAATAAACAATATTTCTTTCTGCACCTTAGAGGTACTGCACATCATCATGCTGTATAAGTTAATTCAACATAGTAGATGTTGAGGGAGTGTCGAGGGAGGTACACCTTCACCTTCTTCTCTTTAAAGTCAACAAGCTTGCTTTTTTACTGAAGTTTTTCATATAAAGCGTTGCCAAAGGTGAATGCCTCCAATATCAAACTTCCTACTATCGTTAATTAACTGGGTGATACAAAGAGTTGTAGATGTACAATTTTTTAAAACAAAAAAAAGTTTCAGAATGTTCTTGTCTTCCCACTTCTTCTGCCACTTTGCTAAAGCAGCCTGAAGTGTAGAGGAGCCACTGAGTTTGGCGTGTCCACAGAAAAAAGCCAGGTGGAACAAACAAGTTTCTTACACGTCGCTCTACACAGCCACAGCTTGCTAACTGCTATTTTCTTCTATGTGTCCTTAAAGTTCCAGCTTTCCAAAAATGTCTAACATCTGCCATTTGAAAACAGAAAATAAACATACTCTCTGTTCTTTTCTTATCCCAAATATGAAACTTTCCACCAAGATTTCATTGTCTTGAAGGACAATTCTGCTCTGAAGCAACACAAATATTCAGTGTTTTATGAGTAATCAGAGCTCAAAATTTTAGAATTATTCCAACAGAATTCTAACAAATGGTTAGGGATTTAATTTTCCACATCCTTCGTGGTTTAACCCATTTGCTTGTTTTCACTGCAGTCCAGGAGAGATTTCACGTAGTGAAATTTGCTCACCTTAGTGAGCAAATAAAATGAAGGCTTAATTCAGCTTTACTTTTTTGTTCC
This sequence comes from Pedionomus torquatus, assembly GCA_013398155.1. Lineage (NCBI taxonomy): Eukaryota > Metazoa > Chordata > Aves > Charadriiformes > Pedionomidae > Pedionomus > Pedionomus torquatus. Next base: position 52,433 of record VZRU01015403.1, read on the forward strand.
CCCCTCCCCCCATCAGAGCTGTTAATGTTAATTCTATGCTACATGTGTTATCTTTCATTTGTATGAGATGATTGTGGAGAATATAATATTTTAAACAAAAGCACATTTGATCCTACTTAATCCCAGTTTCAAAGCACACTATGGTAATTCCTTCCCTTCAGTTAACATCTTTCATGTCAGGTCAACAAACTTCATTATTTTCTCCATCATTTCTCTTGAACATAGTAAGAGGGAGATATGTTAGCAAGTAAATTATTTAAGCCATTCCAATTTGATACTTTATGGTTGGACTCGATGATCTTAAAAGGTCCCTTCCAACCTAGAGAATTCTATGATTGCGTGATACAGGATAAAGATCTCCAGGCCTTAGAAACAAGGCACTGGGGAGACACATAATTACAATTGTTCTTCTAGATAGACATCCATAAGCGTGTGAGGTGAAATCTTGCTGATTGGGAAGTCAACACCAATTTTGCTGTTCTCTACATCCATAATTTCTACCCCAAAATACCAGAAGCGCCATGACTGTGCTGTCAGACCTGGCTACCTACACTTCAACTCAGATAAGGATTTGTGTTTCTAAACAATGCTTCTTATCTTGATTGCAGATAAAGGATGTTTTTCAAATCACCATCACAGCTAGAGCCACCCAAAGCTGTACCATCTTCATATTTCTAAACCCATGGTCTCCTAAATAGCCTCAAAGGCCTACTCTGGCAGGTGCAGATCTGGATGTATAACTGGTGCTGCACTTTTTTCCCTGCAAGATTGTCACCAGTATCCACTGCCATGGCTCAAGACTGTAGGTCAAGACATGAAATAGAAAGAATAATGGCATTGCTAACTCAGCACAGTACCAATTGTGAAGTCAGAACTTAGCAAATAAACACTTGGGTATCATCTATATTCTTCAAAATTGTAAGGAACGAGGTTCTCGTCATTTGGCAATTAGTTAGTCTTTTTGTCCTTCTGCTGAAAGCTACATGTAAAAATAACTACATTTATTTTACAAATATTGCAGAACAACAAAAGTCTGTTCCTAGAAAGATTTTTTTTTTTCAGGAGTCACATATCAGAGTAATAACTATATAATACATTTTTAAACTTCTGGAAACAATACCTTATGTTCAAATAAGTAATTTACTATACAGTTTAGGCCACAGAATTGACATCAACCCTCACAGAGAATAGGAATAACTACTGTATGTGTGTAAGAGAGGAAACAGGCAAGGTTAGAACAGGCAAGGTAGGACTAGAGAACACGTGAATGTACGACAGAAATCATTCATCTATTTGTAGCAGAAAGAGGTCTCCAAACTGGTTTTTCAGGACATGGGTGGAGGAGATTCTGTTTTGAAAGAAATTAAGCTTTGGAATTGTCAGTAATGTAAAATTAGCTGCTAACCCCAAACTTGTATATGCTTTCAAATTAGAAATATATGATCAGTTTTACACGGAGCATTTTTTAATACAGTGTAGAAGGAGGGGTTGATATTTTTAATTTTTGTTATTCAACTCTTTCCTTTCACTTTGAAGATTTTCAATGACGAGCTCTCCTGTTCATACAGGGGTACAATTCATGGTACAGATAAATCATTGTATCAAAACAGAATGGGTATTTTTGCAATACCTTTTGCAAAGGTGGAAGTGAAAGCAAACTGTTGCTCTTTTTTTTTCCCAAAATCATATGCTTGAAGCAAATTCAAGTAAATGAGATTTAACACTCTTTCATTTTAGACAAAAATTCCAAAGAAACAATAAAGATACAATAAAATGAATCAAAGAATAAAAGTGACATTAAAACAGCCATTCATGAAAAATGGTTTGAACAGTGAGCTTGTCATCTGAGAGGTAGCACTAGCATAAAATACAATTAGAAATATAATGTAAGCAATAAAGTAATTATGATAGTACAGCCAAAAGAGGTCCAGGGAATCTGAACACCTAAACTGAGACAATTTAAGAGCTGGGTTTTCACAGCAAAGTTCTCCACACTTCTCAAAAATCAGATGAAGTGGAATTCTTAATTGGAAACTAGGAAATCACAGAACATCTGAAAATGTAGGGCTTTGGATACATAACATATATAAAAACAGAAAAGTAGACATCTTTACCTACGTACTGCAGAAGCTGGTGTCCTGGTGGGGCTCAGTGTGGTAGGTCAACCTGGAGACACCTGGAAGTGAGGTATAATCAAAGCAGACAGCAGAAAGCTGAACTGCCTTTCCCCATCCAGCTGCCTGAAAAGTCAAGAGATTTCTCCTTCAGAGGCTGAGTCACTTAAGGAGGAGGCAGGAGGTGTGGAAAAGGGTGGCACCTTGTAGAAATACCAGATCAATTAAAAGTACCGGTGAGTTGTAATACTACTGTGCTTGCTGTACTTTTCAAGTGGGGTTGGGTTTCATCAAATTAAATGCTTTCACAGACTTTGAAACAGAAAACCAAGCAATTACTGTTTGGAAAAACATTCTAGGCTCATTTGGATTTCCCACAGAACTATACGTCACCAAGTTATAGGGCTGCCTCTCATCCAGAGGGTTTCAGGTATTTGTAGTGGTGAACATGAAGAAACACCGTATTTCATCAAAGGAGAATTCTGTAGAAGTGTTACTCGGGGAACACAGACTGGGATCTGATAGGGACTAAGTATTTGAGCTGTTTGAATACGTGGGCAGAGGCAAAAGACCTGTGGGGGAAAACCCTCCCACGTGAGATCTTGTTGCAAGTCCCTCTTATCTGTGCACATTTACATTTTCCTTCGGTGCAGCCAATAATAAACAGAAAGGAGAGAAGAGGCTGCCTTCACTACTCTTTTTTTCTTTTTCTTTTTCTTTTTCTTTTTCTTTTTCTTTTTCTTTTTCTTTTTCTTTTTCTTTTTCTTTTTCTTTTTCTTTTTCTTTTTCTTTTTCTTTTTCTTTTTCTTTTTCTTTTTCTTTTTCTTTCTTTTTCCCTTTACAGCAGCTGCAATACCTTTCTCTGTACACTAAGAGCTGCCTTAATACTAATAAATATCATAGCAAGGAGCATAAACTTCCCAACAAGGATGCTGCATACGACTCTATGGTTCTGTTTAAAATACAGCCTCTGTTTTAAAAGTATCTTATACAAGCCCATGCTTATTTTATATTTGGGGAGCTTTTGTAAAGAAATGTGTAAGTTGTGGCTATACAAGATTTTGAGTAACCTTTCGTCCTCTTGCCTTTTGTGAAAATTAAGAATTTCTTTCAACACAGAAGAAGCAAGCTGACTCAAAGTAGCTTACTAAGTGCCTCCTTAGCCATATTTCTAGCCCTTATTTTTGCTTCATAGGTTTGGTGCTTAATAGCATGAAGTTATTGTCTAAACATTGGTTATATCTGATGAAACACAGCTGATGAAGCAGCACAGCAGACAAGAAAATGTCCAGTATAAACTACTAACTACCACAAGTTTCAGAATTAATGAATACAAACAAGCAAACCTTTCTGAACTTTGTACATCTCATCTTCTGGGTTTCTGCAAGTGGAAAATACTTAGAGCAGTCCTGACATGTTCAGGTATACCATGCTGTATGTTTATCTTTTTACGATCAAGAAGAAAACTTTGTGAATGCATTCCTTTACAGTCATATTGCAATTTTACAATTTTAAGACAGATGCCTCCTGAATGTTGTCTTTCCTCATAAGCAATGCACAAGGGGAATTAACTTTAAAAAAAAATAAATCTGCATACACTTTGAGTTGAAATGGACATATAGCTTTGATTTATAATAACAACACTTGACACTGGGAATATCTTTTTGTTTTGAAGGCTTTTTCTATCACAATCCAGGTGTTAAATGATAATAATTTGTTATCACTTTACATTCAACCAGAAGAGTTCTGCTCACATATCAGAGATAAGCTTAACCTGTCTCACAGCACTGCCTTATTTAGCCCAAATGTCTGAGAAACACAAATAGAGATGCATATACTAAAGTCTGGAGAAATTAAATTTCTATTTTTCTGTATTTATAACCTTTGGACACAGAGTAGAAATTATGGGGCACAGCAAGCTGGTTCTGCTACCCAGGGGTTTATTCTATGACAGTCCTCAATAAATCTTTGGTGGCTGACACACAGAAAGAACCTCTGCAGGAATTCCAACAATGGTACTGACCTCAGCTGAAGAATAAAAAAGGCCAGATGTCTTTCGTTGACTGATCTGCAACAACCAATAGATTCAATGGATGGTGAATTTTAGATGTTAGCTATGATGATTACTTAGTATTTCAAAGCTGGAAAAAATATAAAACAAAGAAACATTTTTTTCAAATTAAAGCAAATTCAACTTAATGATAAGCATTCTGTCTGATTTTCTTTCTGGTAATAACATACAAGTTTTTTACCTGGTAAATAAAGAATATATGATGCAGTGCCATGTATTAGGGATAGAACATTTTCTACATAAGCATACAGTGAAAGTGCCCCATAACTATTTTCGATGTATAAGCTCCCGATACTCTGGAGAAATTCAACTTTCAGAAATTCAGAGTAACAGAAACTTTGTCTCTGGATCTTGGTATAACAAACAAGAAGTATCACAAAATCTATCCATCCTTAGATTGTGTGAACAGCTCTGCAGTCAGGTTTTGTTTTCATTCTCTAGATTAAAGTCATTATTTAATTGAAGGAAGGACAGAAATATAGATATGGTGAAATTTAATTCCTCAGCCTACATCAGAATTTGAATTATATCTCCCTTATTCCCTTTGTTGTTTGTAACACAATTCTCCAGTTGTAGCACAAACACAGCATTCTGGACACAGATTTTTCAGCAATGCCAAAAATACAGGTGTGTATATACCTCTGTATTTTCCACCAATGACTTTTAATCAAATAATATAATTTATCTAATCTACCAGTTCACCACATTTGGCCATGCTGTACTGTTGATCTATAGGAATTGAAGGATATTTTTTTTGTTCAAGCAGTAAAGTGCTTTGGTGACATCAGAAGCTAATTTCCTACCTATCATCACCTTAATTTATATGTAATCTAATTGCTGGGAGTTAGGTAAATGGTCTGCTTTTGCTTGCCATTCTTGAAAGGAAAAATAGGAAAAAACTCTGAAAAAATATATACAAACACAAGTGGCCACATCCTCATCTGATAAAATAGGATATAACTCCACCAAAATCATTCTGACAGCTTGATTTACATTAGCAATGCATGGCCTGACACGATTTATAAGAAAAAACAAGAAATGTCTTAGTATTCCTCCTTACACTAACTCTTTTGTTTTTAATTTTTTAAAAACAAGGAATAAGAACACATTGCTGATTAATCAGAGGTCACTATCTCTTGCTGATTAGACTGCCAGTATATTTTGGAGGCCATCTCTAGCAAGCTCATGTTGAATACCTCATCAGTAGTGGAAGCTTCAGCTTATTTGTCATCCAAAGAATTCCCAAAATGCCTCATAAGAAACTCCTAAGAAACATCCACTAGGGGATGTTGACTTTTAAAATAAAGTAGCTCTGGCAGAAAAGTGAACATAACTAGTTTAGAAATGCCATTATTTAGATTTGAATGGCTTATTCAGTATTATTAAAGTCAAATGCGTGCAGCCCCCTACAGTGGCAACACATTATTGTGCTTCCCAGTTCCTGGCTTTCTCTGAACAAAACGGTTGTGTTCTGCGTACTTATGTTTAGTTTATACTTTTCTCCCTTGATTACTAGTAAGACACATTTCCCCTTCATTATTTTCTTGTCGGTTTTTTATTGAATTTCCATTTTTAAGTCCAAAACATACTGCAAAAATATTGTTCTACCTCCATATCCTTATTAAGGTGTACAGGATGGGTGTCATGTGAAAATAACATAACGTAGCCTATCCCTATTGAACTTTTACGTAGATTCACAAGAGAGAAATGGGCATGAGCAGTGACTCAGTAGGAAACTTTTTGGACAAATACTATTCTGTGACTCCTCCCAAAAAGGAAGGTATACATTACAGAATCTTTTCATTTTTTTTATTTTTTTTTTTTCATGTAGACAGTCCTCCAGTAAAAAGCTCCTTTAATACTTCAGACTTTCCAGGTAGGACTGGTAAACTGTGGTGTTCTGGGTTAAAAGATGATATTGTTATAACTGGTGTGTCCAAAACATTTAGAAACATTCTAGCAAGTGCTGTTCAAATTTTATAGTTTCAAGATGCAGAGATGAAACAGCTACATTTATCCTATTTAGTTAAACAAATAGAGCAAAGCTCGGTCTCTGTGCACAAGTGGCACAGTGTGGCTTGTAACTGTAATGTCAAATTTGCTTTCCAAAAAGAACTGTATGGCCTCATCCATACTCCTGTTGGAAACAGTCCAGGGCTTATACTAGAGAGAATCATGGTCAAGGATGTTGTCAGACATAACTAACTGGCAAGAACAAAACTGTGTCAAGAAGTGTGCATGATAATGGCATGGACGATCAGAGGATATTGCTCAAGCCCAGGTCCTACCCTTCCTTTGTTAACTAGTCTGGTCCTACTCATTGGACCTGATTTTTGCAAAATGAATTGCTTTTGACATAGCTTGTGTTAAAAGAGGACTAAAACTAGACAGTCTATAACATAAAGATAGGCATCTGCAGCAGATGATGGCCAGCTGCCAGGCAGCATATAACAGGCAGATACAGCTATTTAACGTAATGTTTATTTGGGAGATGGGTTGCGCATCTGTGCCACCCTTATATTTTCCTTGTTTAAGCTTGGTCTTGGTCTAGGACCATCTATATGTGTAGGCAGCAGTTCTAACAGGTTCAGTCAAAAGGGAAAAGGTCATTTAGGGAAAAGAGAACCCAGTGCAGCAAATATAATGCTACTTAACATAGAAAAGGAAGTGGTGTTCATGCACAGGGTGACACCTTTTCTTGAAGGTGACTAACACAAGGACTGCTCCTCCCTTAGTTCTCAGTCCAGTCCTACATAAAATAAGGGGATGCCTGGCACTTGTGCTGCTTCTGTGTAGTGAGGTACATTTCACCCCATGTCAAAATAATTAACCAAGGGAACATATTGCCTGTGGGTACACCCTTACCAAGAGGTATGTATGACTCAGAACCAGGCTAGAAATGGTTGTGTGAATCCCAGTAGAATTCATGACCTCAACAGAGAGGAAGGGGAGATACAAGGAGTACAATTTTTTTTTATTTTTTTTTTTTTTTTCCAATGGCAGGCTATTCTATCATTAGAATTCCATGGGATTTTTGTAACATTCCCCTGAATATTATGGTCCTCTCCTCCTCGACAGACATCTCAAAGTAAAATAGACTACTGATCTGATGTGAGATGGAAACTTCTTTTCTCCATGGGCATCCTAGCTAATACTAAGATGCGGGTTTTAAAGGTAGATAAGCAATGTCCTGGTCAGTCTTGCAAAGACAGTGCCAAGCCCTTGGGGTCCTTTTAAAAAACTTTGTTCCTTCCTTGCTTCTCAGAAAGTCAGAATTCCTCTGCCTAATCTACATGCAAGGCTCATATCCAAGCATGCTTACCCCTGTGGAAGGACAGAATGAGAAATCAACAGCCTAACAATTGGAATCGCCACTCAGCCTACGGATAAACCCAAGTTCAAATCCTTCCTCCTTTTGACAGCAGTCCAGTTTTACCAGCAGACTACCTTCACCACGGCATTATAACATATTTTTTATGGAAGGGAACACAATTACCACTGTTTTTCTACCTCCCTAAAGTTTAAATATTCACTGAAGAGACAATAATGCTAGTCCTTTTACTATGACATACATACATACCTGTATATTGATCCCACCACTGTCTAAATGAATAATATTATAGACGGAATTGTCCTTTTTTAATATATATGGTACTTTTCAGAATTTTATCACTTGGGTGCTGAAAACAGGTAGAGAGAAAAGTAATTTTGTAAGATCATGTAGCAACAGAGCACCTTAAAGCCCCTTTCACTAAACCACATTACCCTTAAAGTGAGTACAGCATTTCAGTAAGTCTGACATGAAACACCAGAATGCACTAGGAGCAATGTTGCATTTTATGGTTTAGCTTTTGCCAGCCCAGCTTTCATTTCCTACCACTCTTGCAGTTTGCTGTTCCTGGGGAAGACCTTTCAGCTGGTTAGTGTCAGGTATGCAGTCTGGTCGTTCAACCACACCTTGCTGCGTAGGGGAAGGAACAATGTCAGAGCTCTTTCATATGCGTTTTTTTTCAATGCTAAGGAAAGCTTAGTGACAGCGAAGATGTATTCGGTGGCCCATTGTTCTCCCAAAAGGCGTGGCAAAGTTCATAAACTAAAGAAGGAAGAAAAAAATGCTATAAATAGTATGCAAAATGGGTAAACCTTTTCACCGCTTCTAGTTGCCACAGAAAATGGCTGAGCAGCCTCCTGTTTTCTTTTCTAAAGGAAAAGGAAATCTTGGCAGAGAAAGATGCTAATCATAGCTGGTGCCCCACGTTTCATGGAGATACATATTCTTCAATGCTAGCGGGCTTGATTTTCACATAATTTGAATACCTCTACCCTGCAAATGAGTGAAACCTCTTGCAAAAGTTCCGGAAAGTCTGGTCCACAGTATGCTAAACTTTGTATCTTGATCTTGTACCACCTTAGCTAAATAACACAGAGTTACTAAGAAAATCAGTTATCTAAGGCAAATTGTGCTGAAAATCTGGCTAAGTCAAATGACATCTGCGTGGTACCAGCTGAGTGGCTATAACCAGTTTTCTAGCTTATGTTATTGATAAATAGCTTATTTGTTAATGTGTTACCATCATCTGACTTCACAAAGAACATTTGTATGTGTGGCTAAGAAAATGAAAATAAGGCTCTGACCAATTGTAGTGGGAGTGTAAGAATTATGATTAGATGTGCTTTTTTCATTAAAGAACAAGAAAGACTTTGTAATACCCCCATTACCTAAAAAAAACACTGAGAGAGCTCTGGGAAAGAACCAACAGTGCTGATCCCAGGGAAAGCCATCTTGTTAAAAGATGTTAGAGGAGAAGTTAAGGAGAGGAAAGTTTCTTCCTACGGTCTCTCTGAAATTTTCTTGTTGTAATGAATTGGTCAAGGGCACTGTAAATACATAGGAAACAACCCCCCTAGGCTGTTCTTTTTATGATGCAGATAAGGAGATTTATCTGCCCCATAAGAAGATATCCATGTGAGGAACTTCAAATTACGCTTATCTGATAAGATTGGTTTTCTCTTCTTGTTCTAGTGCTGTGCTCCCATTATCTACTATGGTTAAGCAGCCTTTTCTCATGTCATGGTGATTCTTTCTTTTACTGTTTAGGTCAAATTAGTTGCCTGAGAACTTGATGGTAATTTGAAAACCTATATGGAAATTCTATATCAACCAAAACAATGCCAGTGAACCAATATCCCACCTTTTTAATGAAATCTTCATTTGGCAGGCAAGTTCCGCACTGGTGTTACCAGCACATGTAACTGCTAAGTGTGCCAGCCAAATGTAACAGATGGTGATTCTGTTCTCTATCTACACCGAAGCTGAATGTGAGCATGGAAGAAATGTAGGTTTTTTCCCATTCCTGGAAGACACTGGCTGTGGTACAGTTAGCATGGAACAGCTTCTTGTAGAAGAATTCTTAGAAAATGCATTCCAAAATCAGTAACTGGAAAAATAAGACAAAGGCCAAAAATGGGAATCAAAAAAGATTGAGTTGAACTGAAAAAAGGTTCAGGGAAGGACAAAAAAGATGGTCAAAGATACAAAATTGCTTCTCCACACAAGGAACAAATGTGTCAACTTTTAGAGTGGTGTGATTCTTTTAGTGTGGTGAAGGGATATCTGAAAGCAGGTATAAGTGGTGTAAAAAATCACAAGCAGTATGGGAAGGGTGTCAGTCATCACCCAGTACAAGAGCTATTTGGCATAAAAAATATGCTGTTAGGAATAAAATGAAAGAAAGAAAGAAAGAAAGAAAGAAAGAAAGA
>VZRU01015403.1:62447-99472 GCA_013398155.1 Pedionomus torquatus
GAAAGAAAGAAAGAAAGAAAGAAAGAAAGAAAGAAAGAAAGAAAGAAAGAAAGAAAGAAAGAAAGAAAGAAAGAAAGAGAGGTGATTCTTCCTACAATATGCATGTAAGCTCTCCTTTTGGCAGGGAGCTGTTTCCAATAGTTTATGAAATACAACAATTTATTTATATACATGCATATCTGTGCACGTGTGTGTATGTATATCAATGCTTATGTATGTGTACCCATGCATAAAACAGTTCAATAAGAAACAACATGAGCTCGTAGAATAGAAATCCACTCATGGTTACTAAGTAAACAGAAACTGCATTTGGCTAAGAAAGACCATAACATGCAAATAGATGGAGACTGTAAGGGCACTTAGGGAGAGCAACTTATATGCTCTCCCTGTTCTTCCACTCTTCCCTGAGCAACTGTTTTTGACCACTGTTGGAGACAGAATATTGGACTAAATAGACCTTTGAGCTGGCCAAGGATTGCCAGATCTCTGTTATGCTCCTCTGGTCAAAATTTGTATAAGGCACATAACCAAAAAATTGCATTAAAGTTGTTTCCTAATTCTTTCATGTTGATGTAAACAATTAACAATACAATCAGGGTGATAAATAATTTTGCAGAGTGTTGATGCTTCATGTGTTAAAATAAGTCAGTGTCCTCAGTGAAGAGGTTGTCATTCAGCTTGTCAGCTGAGAGTCATCTGGCACTGTTATTTTAGTTTCTTCAGTCTGAATTTCTTCTCTAGTGAGATGACAAATGTGGAGAGTATGTGTATATGTAAATATGGAGAGCACTCTATTTTGTTAGCACATGTTTAAGACCCTTTCCTTACTCATAAATACCTTTGCAGTCAAATAAAATTGCTCATCTGTTCAAATAACAGATAACATAGTGTGGCAGATTTATGATGTGTGTTGAAATGTAGGTCATCTGCAGGAGTAAAATAGAAAATGGTATCAGAGAAGTAGCATCTTCCCTGCATGTTCCCCTCCCATCTTCTCTGGAGAAGAATTTAGCTGTCTCATTGTCCTCCCTTGTCCATAGAAGCAGAAGGATTAATAGCATTTCCAAGCATATTCCAAGGAATAAGTTTCAGGTGCAGATTTCAACCACAAACAGAACTATGAGAAAGAAAGGAGAATAAATTTCCAAAATTAACATGTCTACAAGTAGGGCTTCATGGGCTGAGAAGCTGAAGAAACAGCTGAGCTCTCATCTTGCCTTTGCAATTCTGTCTTTGGAAAGAATGTTGGCATCTTTTACATGAGTTTTAATGTTCAGTACACAAAGAATTGAGCTGAAGGTTTTTTTTTTTTTCCATTTGTTTTTGTTGCTGCTGTTGTTAAGTGCAATGAAAACAAGGTTGGGCTTTAAAACAGGAAGATTTCAAAATAATTTGGGTGATATTACAAAGGAAAGAGTCAGAACAGAATTATTGTAATTATCTGGATGTAGTCATGGAGTCCAAGATCATCTCCTGAAGTTCGAGATCCTGCCACGGTCCTATAGGAGCATAATGTAAAGAACCCAGTAATTTCAAGTGTGGGCTGCTCTGGATCCTCGTGCAGGCTATTAGCCTGAGAAAACTAAGTGCAATTAATGTCTAAGTAAATAATCTGAATTCTCCTCAATGAGAGGAGAATAGAAACTGGTGACAGCTGTTTTCAAACCCTTCTCTCCTTGGAGCTGGGAGAGACTTTCCATCACAGGCCCTATTTAACCAAAAAGCCAGGCTACATCAAAAGCTAAACTCCTACCTCTGCGTTTGTCAGTTGAGACACCCCTAATGTAATTCATTTCACTCTAATGTAGATGACTAAAGTAGGTCAGAGCACTGGGCCCCAGAAGTTACTATTTCTCTCCACTGTCTTGAAAGAGAGCCTAAAATGACAAGACAGATGTAGGCATGTACACTGTAAACACCTAGACATATCAGATGAATCCCATGTAATAGCAGGATTTCAAATAGATTTTTTCCTCATGCAGAAAGCAATGACTTCTTTCCAAATTAAAAGGAAAAGGAAACAAGCACGCAGACTTTTGTTTTTTCCTCCCTCTGTGTCTGGCCAAAATTCAAGTCACAAAGCTCATTCTGCAGCCTCAGCAGTACCTCTGCATCAAAAATGTGTCTCATTCTCAAGTAAACTACGCGTCTTGCAAAACACTGTAGAAAACAGCTTCCCTACTGCACTGTGGCCACTCACACAACATGTGTGACAAGGAAACTATAATCTGGCCATGTGGGAGTCTGACCCACAGAGAACCTGCAAGATAAGAGAGAGATAGAGAGACATTAAAAAATCATTCTGCTTTCCTGGTAGTTCCGTCCCTTTCATTCCCAGGTACAAAGGAAATATTCCTTCTATATTTAGGAGGAATATGTCAGATATTTCTAAAGTTGAACCCGCTAGCTATACCAAAACTAAGACTTGAATGTTTGGGTTTAGCTGCCTTGCTTCTAGTTTGCTGTATTTGCTCTGTTCAGATCCCTGAGCTGCAGAGAAAACATCATAAATGGGGTTCGGCATCTTCTGTGGACCTGTGAGGAAAACCTCCATAGTACTGTGCCTAAATCACCATCTTTGAACTCTTTATCTTTTCTTCATTTTAATTTTGAAGTATTCAATTCTGCGGCAGAATGTTCCAAACTCAGGAACTCATCGTCCTAAACTCATTTCAGGTTGAAGCAGAAAGCTCCAAGCTAGCGAGTTATATTGTCGCTTAATTATACGGCCAGGTTGGGTGTGTGAAAATAGCCACCGCACACCAGAGAATAAATTGCCGGGTTTGGTTTTTCTTGATTTACAAGTTGCTATAAGAGGTGCATGTTCCCAGGGAGTGGTGAAAAGTAGGGGTGTGTTAAACAGGTTTAAGAACATTGTAAAGAGACACCGTCAGGTTTGAGACGTAGTAGATTTGGTGTACTTCCCCCTTCCTTCCAAGTAACATTTTCTGTTTCTGTGGTTACAAACAGCTGAGGTGCACCCTGCCTCTCTGTTTAAGTGATACCACAAAATCTAATGTAACAGTTCTGTGTCACACTGCTCTCTTGTTTGTTTTATTTTTTTCTCTCTTTTTTTTTTTTTTTACCATCACTCAGGAAACAAAACTGCCTCAGAACTGCCGTTCTTCATTCCTTGGAGAACAGACTTCACACGCCATCAAGTCCAGCCAATAAAATCCTGTGGTTTTTTTCTGTAAAAATACCTGTGGTGAGGAGAACCAGCACTTGGATCAGAGTATTTCTCCACTCAGAGCAGTGCACGAGTTATTTGCTGCTGTTGCTGGGGCCACCACTTTAAGGTCTGAAAAATCCCAATCCAAATTCTGGGCTGCAAATTCCCAGCAGCCTTGGAAAAAGCCATAGATTTTGAGCATGAATTTTCTTGTTTCTCAGAGGTTTTGCACAGAGAACGGACATACTTTGAAAACTTTTGTAGACATAACATTGCTTTTGAGTCTTGGAAATCTACTGGCTATTTTCTCCTGTGTATCCTACTGGAACTAAAGATAATTCAGATTGAAAATGAGAGAAAACTTTCTTATATGGGTTTCACAAGAGATGACTGGAATATCAATTTCAATCACTTCCTTACTATAGGAGAATAGAATCAGCAGAGAATGATGTATGAACAAACTTCAACTGGACATTATTGCAAATAACCCTGAAGTCTTTGTTGGGAAGGATTGACCCTCACTCTCTAGGAAACATCTTTGAATAACTTTTCTTTTTTCCCCTTACTGGTAAATTTTTGATCTCTCCTATGGCATTTTGGTTATATAAGATAGCACTACTTACAGTGCAATAGGACCGTATAATAGATTCTAATAGATCTACATTCAGTATAATAGAAACTTTCTCCTCCTCTGCACCTATTCAAAACCCATCTGGATGTGCTCCTGTCCAGCCTCTTCGAAGCAACCCTGCTGTGGCAGGGAGGTTGGATGAGATGACTTCCGAAGGTCCCTTCCAATCCCTACAGTTCTGTGATTCAGTATCAAAAGGTCCAATATTTATTTATTTGAGAAAACTCATGTTTTAATTCTCCCCTTCCAAAGCTAATAAGAGAGCACCATAACACACCGAGAAGTCATTTTGAAAATAAAACTTAAGTCGTGTAAAGAGCAGAGTGGGACATGACATGCAAGCAGCTCTGTTTGGAAGTAGCAGAGCAGATGGAGACTGAAATTTGGAATTAGGTAGCAAAGTAACTGAAGAGGAGCTGAAATATAAATGAAGGAAGAAACTGTCACAGAGAAAATAGAAGCGAGCATAAAAGAATCTAGAAGGTCAAAGGTCAGTCTGATCTCATGTACTGACTGCAAATCCCACAGAGGGGGACTGAGAGGAGCTCATGGAGGGTTTTGAGAACTGTATTCGTTTACATGAAGATTAATGTTTCCTACTGATTTTTACTGATGATAAAAGTGATGATAGTATTTATATACAAATTATAGTATTTACATTAAAAAATAGAACAACTTTTTCCCCAGGAATCTTCCATTTTACAACCAAACGAAGAGAGAGAGGATAAGCAGTGATGTTGCATGAGAGCTATGTCACAAACAATGCATGGCATGTCAACCATTCTTTCCACGTGGCTTGTGATTGGGACAGATTACAGGATGAGAAAGGATGGTTGCTCAATGGCAGACAAGGGAATCGGGAATTGAAGGCGATGCCACAAACAAGCAACACTCAAAGGTTCATGAAGAAGGGCAAGTTCAGTTGTAGCCTGTTAGTACTATTTTTCGCAGGTTTTTGTGAGGTCAGCCTCCTAACCAGTCAAAGGTACAACTACAGGGACCACCCATTCAGGAAATGCCACAGAATTGTCGTGAATCAGTATCTCTGCTTTTTATCTAACTGTACAGTGCAGTGATCCAGTAAACGGGTGTTGACAATAAGTTTTGCAGTGAACAGCAAGGGTGTGGTTTCATTATCAGTTTAAACTGATTTATTACCAAGTTCTCACCAAAAGAAACAGTTCTACCTTCCCTGTCCTGCCCTTGGCCATGCTCTCCAACTAGTCCCTTAGATTGTCTTGGTCAGATCAGCAAATATCATGATTCAATTCACTGCAAATCTTTCAATGAAAAGAACTTAAGCAAAGGACATCAAAAAAACAAAACAAAAAACAAACAAAAAACAAACAAACAAACAAAAAAAATGCAGAGTAGGACAAGACAACTCCATAGACAAAGTGTGCTGCTAGGTGATTTACACCAGTCAGGAAACCAGCTCTTAAACCATTATCTTAACTTAGCAACTACAGAAAGAAAAAGATAGTTCACACCTCAAGATCAATATTTGAATTTCTAGTGAAGTATTAATAATGAAGTATTAAGAGTGAAGTATCCCTTCACTAGAGTAATTTCCCTGTCCTAACAACTACAGATTTTTTTAATACAAGATAAGTATCCATAGGATTTCAATTGAAAAGACTTGCCAACACTTAGAAGGAACCATCTGAGCCTTTCAGATTATGTCCTTTGTTTCTTGAAGTACTCCATTATCTTTCCTCTTATCTACAAATCACACCTTGCTCAAATCTCTACACATACATATACAGGAAAAGCTATTAAAAACATAATTGGTCAATATGGGTGATTTGCTAATTATTACCCATATATATTCCATATGGAAGAACTTTTTCTGATTTCAACATTTGACTTCGTATTAAAAGTCTTTGATATTTTTCAGGCACTACTGGGAAGGACAAGTCTTGAGGACGGGATTTGAGTGAGAGAAATCATTACCACTTTAAATACTAAGAAAGTCATCCGATCTCCAAAGTAGTCAACAACTCAAAAGATAAAAAGAGATATTTTTTTTATGTTTCTCCACCACTTTCTTTGAGGACAGACTGAGACTGGTTTTGGCTAGGGGAGAGTTAATTTTATTAATTGTGTTATGCTTTGGGTCTGTGACCAAAGCAGTGTGAATAACATGGGGATGTTTTAGATGTTGTTTACACTGCATCAAGGCCTTTCCAGTTTCTCACACTACCTCACCAGCGAGTAAGCTGGGGGTGTACAAGAAGCTGAGAGGGGACACAGCTGGGGCAGCTGACCCCAACGGACCAAAGGGCTATCCAATAATACGTGATGTCATGCTCAGCAGTAAAAACTGGGAGGAAGGGGAGACATTTGGGGTTGTTTGTCTTCCCAAGTAACCACTATGCATGACGGAGCTCTGCTTTCTTGCAGATGGTTGAACACCTGCCTGGCATGACGAAGCAATGAATTGGTTCCTTATTTTGCTTTGCTTGTGCACACAGCTTTCCCTTACCTATTAAGCTGTATTTGTCTCAACTCATGAGGTTTCTCACTTTTGCTCTACAGATTCTCCTCCCCATTCCACAATGAGGGGTGTGAATGAATGGCTGTGTGGTGTTTAGCTGCATGCTGGGGTTAACCCACAACACAGACTTTAATCAAATAATAGGATTAATTCATATAATCACAGAATCACAGAACTGACGAGGTTGGCAGGGACCTTTCAAGATCTCATGGTCCCATGCCCCTGCTGGAGCACAATCAGCTGGAGTATGTTGCCAGGATGTCATCTGGCTGGGCTTTGAATATCTGCAAGAATGGTAACTCCACAACGTCTCTGGACAATCAGTTTCAGTGCTTGACCACCACCACAATAAAGTGTTTTCTTGTGTTCAGATGGAATTTCATAACTTTTAATTCATATCCATCACCTCTTTTCCTGTCAGTGGCCACTACTGAGGATAATCTGACTGCCTCTTCTTCATTCCCTCCCTTGATGAGATCCCCCTTAGCCTTCTCTTCTCCAGGCTGAATAGTCCTAGTTCTCTCCGCCTCCCCTCATATGAAATGTGCTTCAGTCCCTTAAATGTCTTTGTGGGCTTGCACTGGACTTGCTGTAATAAGAACATATCTTTCCTGGACTGGGTAGACCAGAACTAGACACAGTACTCTGGATGCAGCCTCACCAATGCTGAAGAGAAGGATCACCTCCCTTGACCTGCTGGTAATGCTCTTACTAACAAAACCCAGGAGGCTGTTGGCCTGATTCACCACAAGGATGTATTTCTGGCTCATCTTTTTGCCCAACTCCTGGATAGCTTCCATTCCAAGGACCTTCTCAGCAAAGCCACTTTCCAGGCAGTGGGCCCCGAGCATGTAAGGTTGCCTGGGGTTATTCCTCCCCAGATGTAAGACTTTGCCTTTATCCTTGCTGAAATTGATGAGATTCTTCTCTGCCCTGTTCTCCAGATTGTCAAGGTCCCTCTGAATGGTGGCACAATCATCTAGCACCTCAACCAGTCCCTCCAGTTTTGTATCATCTGTGAACCTGCTGAAAGCACACTCTGCTCCTTTGTCATGGTCATTAATGAAGATGGTGAACATTAGTATTAAGCCCTAGGATATGTCGCTGTTGACTTAACCATCTAAAGTATAGACCTTCCTTCTTCTTAGGATGAGTGACAATTTCTCTCCTCCTTAAGCCATCTGTACACTATATAAATTGCTACTTCCTCACAGGGAAGACCAAGCCAGAGTTAATAGCCCTGAAAAACAGTCCACATTCACTCTGTAATTATGTGCATCTTCTCTTCATGGGCAACACTAACCTGTTTCCTTCCTTTTTTTCCCCTACCCTTGCCACATCCCCTCCCTGACAACCATGGTAGGTAGAAAAGATTAAGGGCTTCCTTGAACTCTTCATTTAATAATGAACAAGAAGGAAGGAGATAACCACCTGTACATTGCCAGCTCTCTAATTGTAAAGTCAATGAAATGTAAACTATCTCCACTTCTGCCTTCTAATTAATTTATTGTAATTACTAAAATGTACTGACTTATTTTCATTCTTCTGTTGTAACAGGGGTGCCTGTTAAAAAGTTTGCAAAAAGAAAGAACAGTATGAGCCCCAAAACTGAAATTCATATACAGCAGGCTGTTTAAATGTAAATAAAATTTTGTATTAGAAGCCAAGGAGGTAAATGTAATAAATAAACATATTGTATTGCAATACTCCCACTGAGTCAAATAGTGTTTAATCACTTGCAGTTTTGTGTGGGTAAGTACTAAAGGTGTTTCTCTGTGATGAACACCCAAGCTAATCTAAATACACAGACACAGTATCCCATAAGCCATAGTACTATGAAAGGTAAAATACATAACAGCTTTGATTTATTCAACAAGGTACAGAATATGCATTCAGGTAAATATATGACCACATGGTAGAAGCAGACATCATAGATAGTGTACAGATGAGGGAAACTATAAACACTACCTTATATATTTTAATCCCACAGCAAATTTCATGTTTGTAAAAAATAAATATTACTTTACTGAGCTTAAATATGGTCATGTACAAAATTAGTGTTCCAGACGACAAGCTTTCTCTATAGTTTTCATGAGCTGTGTGCCAGCAAAACAGGAGTCCCAACCCTGGCCCCAGGCTGCTCATGCAGAGTCTATGAACACAAGGTGGCCACGTGTTCTTTGTATTACTTTCTCCTCAATTTGTGTTTAATGGAGAAGTCCTTAGTCAGTACTTAGACGTAAGGATGGTGGACACCTGTCTCTTTCTGGTTCCAGATGGATAAATCTCAGAACAAGATGGCTGCAAGCCAGATGTAAAACTTTCCTTGCCCTCAATATTTTTGTATTGACACCCCTACGTGATTGTACGAATGGAAAGGGACCGTCAGGTGGCTCCATGTTCAGGGGTTTCTGACTCCATGCGTCATTGAAGGCAGGCAGAGATGGTCTGACTCAGAGATTTGCATGCCAGTCTAAGTGACAGACACCTCACTCCATCCTCTGGCTATGTCTGACTTTCCCGGAACAGCTGTAATGCTCTTGTTAAGACATCCTTAAATTCTCCTCATTTAATCCATAAATGCAAATTCTGAAATCCTCACAAAACCAGCACAAATCAGAAGGACTTAGATTAGTCCTCTGTAACAAATAAAAGGAAGGGATATCCTGAGGGGCATGGGTCAGGGGAAGAGTAAAGTCAGGACCCTGAAGTTTAGGAAAGCAAACTTGCAGCTCGTCAAGGAGTGAGTCAATGGGACCTCCTGGGAAACTGCCCTGAGGGAGAAGGGAGCAGAACAGAGCTGGCAGATCTGTAAGGACCCTTACCATAGAGTGTAAGAGCTCTCGATCCCCAGGTATGAGAGATCAGAAAAGGAGAGCAAGAGACTGGCCTGGATGACTGGTCAAACTAAAGGGCAAGAAAGAGATGCACAGGCAGTGGAAGCAGGGATGGGTATCCTGTGAAGAGTATAGGGACACTGTCTGGTTGTGCAGGAAAAGTAAGGTCAGAGAAAGCATATCTCACCCTGATGAACAATACTGGCTGATTTCGAGCAATGGACAAGGAGATGGCTGAGGTACTTAACAATTTTTTTGCCCCAGTCTCCACTGACAGCTTCTCTCCCCACACCTCTCCAGTGGATGGTCCACAAGACAGGAACTGGGGAAAAAAATTCCCTCCCACTGTAAGAAATCAGGTTTGTGACACCCTGAGGAACTGGAACTTGTAGAAATCTAAGGGATCTGATGAAGTGCATTGCAGAATCCAAGGGAATTGGCTGATGTAGTTGCCAAGCCATTCTTCATGGTATTTGAAAAGTCATGGCAGTCAGGTGAAGTCCCTGATGACTGGAAAAAAGGAAACGCTGCATGGATCATGGAACAGAAACTCCTTGAAGTATTGTTAAGGCACAGCGTGGTTGAGACACTCAGTGTGGCTTCACCAAGTGCAAGTCCTGCCTCATCAACCTGGTGGCCTTCTATGATGGAGTGACTACATCAGTGGGCAAGGAAAGAGCTACAGATGTCATCTATCTGGACTTCTGTAAGGCCTTTGACATGATCCTCACCAATGTCCTCCTCTCTAGATTGGAGAGATATGGATTTCATGGGTGGACTCTTTGGGGGATGAGGAATAGGTTGGATGGTTGCATTCAGAAGGTAGTGGTCAATGGCTCAATTTCTAGATGGAGATCAGTGACAAGTGCTGTACCTCAGGCATCCATGCTGGGACCATTACTGTTCAATATTTTTATCAACAACATAGACAGTGACATTGAGGACACCTCAGCCAGTTTGCAGATGACATCCAGCTAAGTGGTGCAGTTGACACACCTGAGGGACTTGGACAAGCTCAAAAAGTGGGCCCATGTGAACCTTCTGAGGTTCAACAAGGAAAAGTCCTGCACCTGGATCAGGGCAACTCCCCATATCATTAGAGGCTGGGAAGTGAAGAGTTTGAGAGTAGCCCTGCCAAGAAGGACTTTGGGGTACTGCTGGATGAAAAACTGAACATGAGCTGACAATGTGCACTTACAGCCTGGAAGGACAAACGTATCCCAGACTGCATCAAAAGAAGCATGGCCACAGAAGGTGATTCTGCCCCTCTGCCTTGGTGAGACCCCAAATGAAGTACTATGTACAGCTCTGGAACCCTTAGCACAAGAGAGACATGAACCTGTTGGAGTAGGTCCAGAGAAGGGCCACAAAAATGGTCAGAGAGCTGGAGCACCTTTCCTATGAGGACAGGCTGAGAGAGTTGGCATTGTTCAGTTTGGAAAAGAGAAGGCTCTGAGGAGACCTTATTGCTGCCTTATGTACTTATAGGGGCCTACAGGAAAGAAACTTTTTAGCAAGGCCTATTGTGACAGGACAAGGGCTAATGGTTTTAAACTAGAAGAGGGAGGATTTAAACTATATATAAGGATGAATTTTTTTTTCAATTAGAGTAGTGAAACACTGGAACAGGTTACCCAGAGAGATGGTTGATCCATCCCTGGAAACATTCGAGGTGAGCTCTGGGCAACCTGATCTTAGTTGAAGATGTCCTTGTCCATTGCAGAGGAGGTTGGACTAGATGACCTTTAAAGGTCATCTCTTCCAACCCAAACTGTTCTATAATTCTATCCCGTGGTTTATTATCTTCATGCTAGAGGTTGAGCACTGCCATTACTTCTGACTGCAGGTCCTCGCACCTTCCTCTGAGGCGTCTGGCTGAGGGCTCTGTCGGAAACAAATTACTGGCCTGGATGATGTGTAGGTCTAATCTTGTGAGTCCATTCCCCTGTATTGGAAAACACTAGAAGCAGAAGTGCCCTTCTTGCTACTGGCCTTCACAATAGAAAAAAAAGTGATTCAAAATATGATATTCACATTACCGTGTTACAAAAATCCAAGTCAGGTTCCCCCTCACTTTTAGCTATAATAATAGATTTATTTTCCATGCAATCTCTCAAAAAATATTTTCCTCTGGATATACTCATTATTCCAAAGATCCTAGGACAGGATAATATACACAAGACGGAAGGGGATACATAGTGCTAACTTAATTTAATTACAATCAGTGAAGTATTTACATAAACACAATCCTCCAAGGAAATCTGGTTTTATTTTGCCAAGAACAGTTCTTCAAGGATGATATGGTAAGAAACACTGCATAATATTATTGCAAAGAATTACTTAGAGGTTAATGTACCAAATTTAATTTTAATTATGTCAGGTAATCTTGAGGCTTCCCATTCTTTCAAAAAATCATTTATTCTGCTTGAACTAGTTTTAGATACTGGCAGTACTTTTTTTTCGTCCTGTAACTAAGCCCTGCCTTTGACCCCCTTGGAAGGACACTGTCCTAGTCCCACTCTGTCTGAAGTAATATAAAGACTCAGTCTTCATCATCAAATATCATAAAATAGTCCTTCACCTTACCACGATCCAAGACAAAAGCAGCTATTCCAAGATGAGTGTGACTTTCCCATGGATGTCACGTATAGACCCTACTCTCTTCAGAAGCTCCTCTTCAGTGCAGAGCTGCATCCACAGCAATCCCTTTCCCTAGTTAACATCTCCTGCCAGATGATTTTAGGACTCAAACCAAAGCAAATCTATTCTTCAGTGCAATAAGCTCTCTTTCAGGGGCAGAGATCTCAGGTAACAACAAGTGATGCAATAAAATCATGCTGTTCACTTCTGCCCCTCCATGTAAGCTCCATTAAAAGCACTATTCAGCTAAGACTATTTCACAAATAAGGATACTTTCACTGCAAATAAAATTTGATTTTGCTATTCAAGCAAGATGATTGGGTAATAGAAACTGGTCTAGACTTAAGCCATTCTGTAGCTCAGCCCATCTTGTGCCTCTCTTTAGAAACACATAAATTCCATAGGCAAGTGACTGTATTTGGAGTTCTCTAGCCACATACATATATTCATCTGTGTAGGTATCGTCTGCCTGGTTTGGAGCAACTGGGTACTTCAAAACCCAGAGTTGCTGCAAATGCCTTTTTTTTTTAATAAAATAAATGTGACCACAGCTGGTGTAGAAGCAAGGGACCTCTGTTGTTTCATTCATAGTTCATGACATGCTCTTTCATTTGTGATTGGTGCCCTGCTTGTATCCAGGGAAAGAAAGAGGCCACAGCTGTGCTGCCTCCTATCTAATAAACCAGCAGTTAGTACATTGTCCTGAGTGAAGGACAATGCAGTTTCTTAGTCTGGGCATTAACTCATTTATATTTTGCATGTGCTCAAAGAGAGGGTGCAAGAGAAAAGGAGGAGTTGGAGGCTTTTTCCTGAAGAAAATGTCCAAATTACAAGTTTTGAAGACAGGATGTTCCATATCCTTACACATGAGACACTCTGAGAAATAACCATCCAGTGTTTTTCAGATGGTTGCCTGTGGTGCAATGAAAAGTCATTTAGCTGTTTTGCACTATTCACAAAAAGAGATAAATAAACAGAACAGATTTTGCTACAAAAATGCATGAATAAAAAACATCTTTAACTATCAAAATCATTACCATACTTGTGTCTGAGATTAGCAATACCAGTAATTTTTTTTACTTTTGGTAAGCATATATAATGTGAAGTATAAAAGCAACTTATGTTGCCTTAGAACATGAAAGAAATTTAAAACATCCTTTGTAGTGTCTATATATGCTTGTATTTGTCCATAAACTTCCTGCTATGTTTCACAAGGTAGATGGATAAATTGTATCTTCTAGTTATGCTCTACTCAGCATCCCGAAAAAAAAGTTAGAATTCATAACTCAGTAGAAAATGTCTCCTTTTTTCCTTCCAGCAAAACAATCGAGTTTTTGAATTCTCTATCTCTGTTACTGAAGTGTTATGGTTGTTATAAAGTGTGAAAGGTACTTTATAGGTCAAGATGGTCCAGATGGTTGAGCTACCCTTTTCTAGACTTCATCCCGAGCACACACTAGCCTGTAAGAGGAACAACTGCCTCTCCATGACCATGGCGTGGCCCTCTGTACTTACATGCGTGCATTTGTCTTCAGTAAACAACAGAACTCACACAAAAATTACATTCAAGAGGGAGATTCTAACGTTTCAAGCAAATAACTGATAATCTTGTTTCTGAACAGATCATGCAGCAAAGACCGTGGTAGATACTTGACAGCCTTTAGTCTGGGAGCTAGTGCAAACACCTTTTAATAAAATAAATATTTAAGATTATTACATCCATTTGCTTATTTGTAATGCAGACTCGATCAAAACTGAGACTGATACTGGTTTGCAGTTACCAATTCTAGAACATACTTACAATTTAGTGCAATTTGCAGTTAGAGCACTAGGTGGAAACAGAGCAATGAAAATAAAAGCTGTTATCAAATCAGTACAACAAATGGCAGAGCTTTCTCCATCATGACTGAAATCCCAGAAGTGAGAAATGGCAGCTTAAACCCACTTAATTTTGTTGGGGATCTCTATCATTCTTGTTTCTGGTGCACAAGCACAAGAAAAAATACTTTCCCCAGACTTCTCAAACTTGACTTTTTTTATTTTATTTCCTGGCTGACTTGCTTTAGATTTCGGGCTACAGGTATTCAGAGTGCTCAGATATAATTCCATTGGCTGTTCTTCAAGTATTTCAGCGGAAATTAGTACCTGAACTAGACATATAGCAATTTTTTTCCTCTGTTGCTTTTGTAGTTTTGTTAAACTTCAGGTTGAACAAATACTTAGCCTAAACTGCTTTTGTCTGCTACCATTTGCTTGTCACAGATTCTAAACAAATAACATAGTGAAAATAGAAATCTATGCTTTTGACATAAATGGTTGCATATGCAACAAGAAAAGCACAGCTGGAAAAGTCACCCTCATTTTACTCCATATAACCGAGTTCTAAGAGCCTCTTTAATATAATTCTAATTTTTTTCAGCTCAAGAAAGAGAACTGAAATGATATTTAGCTTTGGATGATAGCCATCTTTTAGATATCGTACTGCTTGTGGAAAACTTGGCTCCAGAAAAATCCATATGCAGAATGTAACTGCAGCAAAAGCCACAGAAATAAGGAGGAATGATGTAGCACTTCACTGGAAACCACAAAGCAGAACTGAGCGGCACAACAGCACAGCTGGTCCAAGCATGCATGGTCAGGACAGGACGTCCAGATATTCTCATCCTACTTCCAAAAAATGACCAATCTTAGTGTAAGACCCTGCGTTTGAAAGGATACGGTCACAATTTACACAGCCTCAAAAGAGGCTGGCCTAGTCATCCCTCTTCCCTTTCAGTGTTTTTTACAGAATTGAAAGGTTTGAGTTAAGATGCTGGTGTAGTAGCAAGGTACAGCTCTGATTTTATAGTTCCGGACTTACTGTCCCATTTGTGATTGGTACTCCACTTGCATCCAGAATGAACGCGAAACAAACCATGAGGTTTCAAATCCTTCTGTATTTTTTAATTAATACATTGGTAATTTCCAATAATTTGTCCTATTTCATTCACATATTTAGCCAAGTTCTGCCTGTTTGCCCACCTTTTAACACAGTAAGAGGGCAGATACTAGTATCTCAGGCCAGTTTGGCAAACTGAAGTGGATTTCAACTGCCCGAGGTGACTTAGTCAATCAGCTCAGATGCCAGAGCAAGTATTCATACTGTCGGAATGCAAGTCCAAATCTTAACTGAACCTGAAACCTGTTGAAGCTTGGGGGATAACTAAGCCTATTGCTCCTGATCCAAGTAAATACAACCTTCGATCTACTGAGTATTTCAATTCAATATGTTAAATCAATGATACTCAGTACATTTTCTAAACTCTGCAGGAACAACTGCTAAGCTAAACTCAAAGAGCAAATATCAGGTAGATGCATAAGACTTACTGTCTGCATTCTTGAAGAAAGTTTGTGTGTGTTGGGTGCAAAAAAGTTTGGATAGGGTAAGATAAAAATACAATTATAAAGTAAAAACTTCTGTTTTGGAAGAGGAAGTCAATATCTCATCCACCTGTGAGATCCTGTATATCTCCTCACAGGTTTTTGAAAATTAAAATAAAATTAATAAATTCTGTAGAACAAGTAATGTCTAACTTAGCTCTTTGTCCCTCACAAGGTGGTCACTCCAATCCTTATCCTTAAGGCCATCTTTTAGAGGAGAAGACACACATTACATAGCAGGGGAATCTCCCTGCAATACAATAAAAGTGTCAGTCATCCTTCACTTACAATTGAAATGTAATGAACTCCTAAATAAAATATAGCAATTGTTAAATGCAGAATGGCAAAGCATCTTTAAGAAGGCGTGTTCCTGTTTACACTCAGTATCATATCCACTTGAAACAGTGCTAGAAGTTGCTCACATGTCTTCTATTTGTGCTGTTATTCCAACTCTGCTAAATAGGTACGAACTGGATTTTATAACAATGGGACTTTTTAGTACAGGCTAGCTATTTGACTGAACAGTTTCCTAATGCCACCTTAAAAAAGTCATGTATTAGCACAGAGATGAGGAGAAAAAAGTTTTCATGACAGCCTGAGCCCGAATTACACATGGCAGGAGCCCAGGGGAAACACTGCTTGTAAATTAAGTGCAGCTTACATGGAAAACGCTGAAAGTAAAACAAAAGAGTTAATCATTTATTTGTTTTTAAATTCAGTTTAATCCTCATTTCCAAGTTCCACAGGTAAGCATATTGCTATAACATGGACTTACCAATTTTGACACAGAAGAGTGCAGCGAGGGTCAGCTTTCCAGAGGCAAGATCTTCCACTGCTTATGAAGCCGCTGATTCATTAATCACCAAATGGAGTGAATAGACTCCTACTGTGCCTTCAGCTTCTTCTACTTCCTACAGCTAAAATTCCTCTTCCACCAAGATCCAAGTTTCAGGTTAAAGCAGATTGAAAGTTTGTCTGTTGTTATCTACTCGTGCTGGCTGGCAGTTGCTGAACGTGTTACTAGGAGTGGTTTTGGCTTTGAATAGGGTAGTTGTGAGTCAACATGGGATAAATCCAGACATGCCCAGCTTTCCTCCTGCTCTGTAAACAAAGTGATCTGATACAGAAATCTGTCTTTGATGAACTTTAGGTGTAATAAATATATCTACCTTTCTGTCTTCATGCTGAGCCCAATGGGCATGTGACACAAACTATTTTTGAGGTACTCTAAATTGCAATTACTTTCTCCCCTGCAAGGTCAAGCATGAGTGATAAGCATCAAGAGTGATATCCTGGCTGCTCTAAAGCCAGGAGCAAAGTCATATTAATCTCAACAGAGCAATGGCATCGCCCCAAAACACTGCAGACCACTTTGGAGGAGGCTTCCCACAGTGCCCATTTTCTTCCTCTCCACCTTACTCTTCTGGCCACTTCTTTGTATCTTCTCCCATCTTTGCTTCCAGCCACTTTCCTCTTCCAGAAAACCCTTCACCACAAATTTCCCTGTTCTGTTTCCTCTGTTTTCCTCAAACAGTTTGCCTTTATATTCTAGTTTGGTTTGGTCAAGGTAAACTCCAGCTAACAGTGTAATCTGAAATCTTTACTCACTTTTTTTTTTTTCCAAGTAAATAGCTGCATTGAAGCAAGAGCCATTCAGCTGAGTTATTTAGAGCACATCTCTGTGCTACATATCATGGTGATAGTAATTTGCCTTACTGGGTTAATATCACACATCACAAGTCTTAGCAGTGTAGAATATTTTCTGCAGAGTGACAAGACTTTAAGCAGGTGACCAGCAGGATTCTGTACTCATTCACTGTAGCTGTTAATTGCCACTGTAAAACTGAAATTGCATATTAAAAAAAATTAAAGGACTATATTCAATAGACAAACTGGAACTGCACTTTCACAACACCGGACCACCAAGAATTTGTGTTTCAAATGCGTAGAATAAGCTGGGCAGAGACAGAAAAAGACAAATACATCCCCAGACTATATCTAAGCCTATCTCAAATAAACTTAACAAACCAAAATAAACATGGTTCTCAAAATTTTTGTTAAGAAAATTCAAAGAGAAATAAAGATAGAGAATTAAAGAAACAAGAAGATTGATGTGATTCCAATTGTAAAGTCAGGATTTCTCCGTGAGTGTTACTTATACACCTGCTCACCCACTAATGAATCTGCATTTTTTGCCCTTATAATATTGTAGAACCATAAATTAGAATCATGCAAGAGAACACTTTGATCTTCACTCTGACGTCTTGTAGAGGTCATTGAACTGCCTTGAATTTTGTTTATATTAGAACATATTTTTTCACATAAAGTGGATCATAAATTACAGTGCAGTATACATTCTGCCTTCTCACAGGTAATAGAAAACTGAATCTCTGCACCAACACTGCATCCGTAACACAGTTATTTGCAGAATCTGTATGCAGGGCATAACTAAATGTGCTTATTACTCAAATTAGGCCATCAAACTGGCAGGCTATGGAAGAATTCTCAGATGGTCCTCAGATCATTTTGCATCATCCTTTAACACTGTAAAATTTATTTGCCATCTGATCCTTGAGTAAACAGCTATAAAGTAATTTCTCCTTTAGGTGTCAAAAAGTTTGACAGCCCTTGATTAAAAAATAAGCATCTTAGATGCAGAGCTGCTGTATGTAAGACACTTTTATAAATACAAGCCTTATATAAAGACAAAAGTAGATTATCTGTGTGGTTTGCTTCACTTTTTGGTAGTAGTCGTCATCTTCACAATCAAAAGGTACTGAAAGCAATTCATTATGAGCTCTGTATACACAGATGTGCGTATGCATGCACATACTAGCTGCTCATGTTTAATTCAGTCTCCACATCAAATCCATTTTAGGTTATTTAAACAGAATGATGGACTGAATGTTAGTATTATCAGTGAATCTTGGATAGCAGAAACTACAATGATATTGTACAACCAAATAAACTAGTACCTGCCAGTACTCAGTGGACAGTGTTGAAAATACCACTTACACATTAATATGTTAGGGTGACAATAATTTCCTGTCAAAGTAGTTCATAGCTGACAACAACTTAGAATATTTAGCATATTTGATCATAAAATCATACTGAATTATTAAGAAGCCATTTTAACAGCATTTTAATAAGACAACAGTGTCTATTTAATGTCAATTAGCAATACTATAAAATGTTTGCTGCCCATGAGTCTGTGAATCTTGGATAGTAATTCAGGACATGTTAATTTTATAATGTCAGTCTTCTGTCACCCGATCAAAACCTTTGATTCAGTGCCCCTCGCAAAATGGCAGAAGTTCAAGAACATATCAAGGAAAGGAGAGTTTACAGCAGTTGCTAACAAGTATTATCATGCACTCAGAATAATTGCTACTAAAAAAAGCCAGCAGCTATCAAGCAGCATTTTAATCTTAATTCAGAATAACTGCAATATATTAAGGCCCCCTCTGTAGTTTCTAACTGGAGATAATTAAAAATATTTTCCTTTCCAGCTGGAATGAAGGGAACTATTGAAGAACTCTTATTGACTGATGTTTCCTCAAAGTACTAAGGAAACCACAATAGACTTTCAGTTACGAGTAGGCACAACTTGTCTTTTATTGTATAAAACAACGATCTAAAAACAAGTTGGATTTTGACAGATAGCACATCATTTTATAGCTGCGTTTTAAACAGAAGCCTATTTGGCACGTGAAAAATGCAATCTTGTCTTCCTATGCATAATACACAGAAGCGTGTGACTTGTATCTTAAAAATGCTTTCAATTCACAGTGTTTTGTGTTAACCTACTGTACTGTGTCTTCTGTGGCTCTAAGGAAGATTAAACTCACATTATAGGCCTGCATACTATATATAAATTTGAAAAGACTGCTTTTTGGTCTGTAATAAAGAACTTACAAACTCAGGTAGTCCATTGCAACGCAGTATGAACATGCGGTACTTTGATACAGTAACAGAAAAAATGTAAAATATTACTTCAGGAGGTAGGATTATTTAGTTCATAGAAAGTAGCTCAGCAATAAATGCCTGCATCCATTCCTCATAATTGAAATGACACATCCTATAAAAATTCCAAGCCCAAAAGGGCAAGTGCCAGTCTCAAAGATGGCGAGAATTTCTTGTAACATCTGCTCTCACCAAAGCCGGCCTTAGGAGCTAAAAAAGAAGGAAATATAACGTAATTACTTCTGCTGTTCTCAGGGGCCTTGCTCATATTCATAACCATGAGAATTAAAGCTATGCATCACTTGTCTCATTAACAAAGCTGTTTCTTTCCACAGGTGGGATGTAAGAAGAAATAGAATTTTGGAGGCATGATGACTGTCACTGGGTCACTTATCTTCATTGTGCAGAGGGGCTGTGTGTGAAAAGCTGTTCATTCATAAAGTAGCAGGGAGAAATGTCTCCTCTCCTCTTTTGCTAGTGGAGAGCATGCAGGCCAGCAGACAAAGAAGTCAGCTGGTCACTTCAGCTTTGCAGAACTGGTGATCTCACCCTCTCCTCCCACTATAACGGAGTGAAGAGCTGCTACGGTTTGACTGATTGGGTTTTATTTTATTACCTACTCTCCTGACATACGAGATAAGGTAACGCCCAGTTCTTGGCCACTTAAACGAATTTGGAATTATTGGACACAAGCCAGCTGATGATGACAGTGCTTGGGATTTTCTTCTCCCTATAGAAAAAAGAAAACAGCCCTGGACAGTTACATCAGAGCTTTTTAGAAAGGCATTAATAAATCATGTGAAGATGACTGATACTTATGATTACTCACAAGCAGTACTTTAGACCTCATGTTCCTAAAAAAGAACCAGGTGCCTAAAAATACGTATTTCAATGATTTTCTGTGGGTTGAGAATACTTACCTTCTCTGTACTCTTTGATGATATGAAATTAATTAATCACTTATATAAATACTATAAAAAATTATTGCTTGATTCAATGTTATTTTTGTATAAAAGTAGAACCAGTATGAATAGAATCTGCTTCATTTTGAGAATTGTTACTTATGAACAGAGTGCCTAGGTTTATTCATTGCTCACTTAACAATGGAGTTTAAATTTGGCTAGCAAGCAGAGAAAACTGTTGGTAAAATAACTTGTTTCTCACTGACATGGAAAATAGCAGCATTGTTTTGCCAGTTGGAGTGATTATCTACAGAACTAAGAAACAGATGCTGAAAAAAATCTACATACACAAAATCTATATAGGGACTTTGGAAACAAAAATGGGGAGAATGTCTGTTGAATAAACTATTTTAGAACTCTTTTACTTGAGCTACCTGGCAATGCTATTTTGCACACTGGCAAACTGCTGAAAAAACATTGTATACAGTTTGGGTGTTCTGTTTCATCCTTGCTTTGTGGTGATATATCCAACCCTGGGTGTTCTGCCACCCTGTTTTTCTCTTGCTTTAAACAAAAGCTGCTGCTCTGATCACCTGTAGCACGTGCCAAGACAGAAGCTCCAATGATGCAGTGGTGAACACTCAGAAGAAAGCTTCTTATTATGGAGGAAAAATTATCTCTGCACTTGAGAGCAGAGCCAGCAGTGTGCTCAGGTGACCAAGAAGGCCAAGAGCATGCTGGCCTGTATCAGAAAAAGCATGGCAAACAGGAGTAGGGAAGTGATGGTTCCTCTGTAGTCGGCACTAACAAGGCCTCACGTCAAGTACTGTGTTCAGTTCTGGGCCCCTCACTACAAGAAGGACATTGAAGTGCTGTCATGTGTCCAGAGGAGAGCTACCAAGCTGGTGAGGGGTCTGGAGAACAAGTCATATGAGAAGACGCTGAGGGAACTGGGCATGTTTAGTTTGGAGAAGAGGAGGATGAGGGGAGACTTCATTGCCCTCTATAACTATCTGAAAGGAGGTTGTAGAGAGGTGGATGTTGGCCTCTTCTCCCAAGTAAATAATGACAGGACCAGAGGAAATGGTCTGAAGTTGTGGCAGGGGAGGTTTACATTAGATATCAGGAAGAAGTACTTCACTGAGAGGCACTGGAACAGCCTGCCCAGGGAGGTGGTAGAGTCACCATCCCTGGAGGTATTTAAGATATGTGTAGATGTGGCTCTTCAGCGTACGCTCTAGTGGACTAGATTGTTGGGTTAGGTGATTTGTTTTGTGGAGTTTGGCTTTTTAGGGGGTTTTGGGGGGGGCTCTTTTTTTGGGATGTGTGTATGCTTGGACTTGAGGATCTCAGTGGTCCCTTCCAACCATGAAGATGCTGTGATTCTGTGAGATTAAAGAAGGGATTTTCTTTTCCTTTGCTTATTCTCCTGCTCCAGGCAAAGTGCAGCTGCCTCTGAGAATGGCCACATATTCAATCAGGAGTGGAGATGTGTGATTAATACCAAAGATTGAGCAGGAGAGGATACAGAATTTTATTCTGATCTGTCAATGTCACCTGGGAAAGTTCCTTAATTGTGAGATACGTTACTTCCAGTCTTTAATGAAAGTAAGCATGATAAATCTCCATTTATGAATGAATGTAAACAGAGGTTTTAGAAACAAAATATGAACTCATGATTGACTTTCTACTGTTTTCAGGGGACGTTTTCAAGTAACTTGCAGTCCTCCTTTAGAAACAAAAGGATTTCACTGCTTTATAAAGAAGAATGTGTGAGGATGGACAGGAAGAACACCATGGTAACTTCTCAGGAGGTAAACTTCTCAGGAGGCAGTGCCCATAGCAGGTATCAAGCTACTTCCTAATGGCAGGAGAGGTGGGAAAGGGACTGGAGAATCTCCACTGTTTGTGGAACTGAAGAATAAAGGCAATGTCAGCTGCTTCTCAGGGATCAGGAAAAAAGTCCCATTAGAGCTGTTACCACACTACAAACTCTGCCTTTCTGCCAAAGCATTTTCAAAGGGTAGCTTTACACTAACATGTGCTGGCCAGTGCTTCCTGAAGCTCTTTTGGGAGGTCTTTTTATCAGTGTGGATTTGTGGTTCATCTATCTATTTATTATTGATTCTCTTACCAGCTTAATTCCAGCCACTGAATTAATCTCAACAAGTAGCTCCTACCTGCTAAATAAATATGGATAGTTTGTGGGCTCCTGCTCAGGATCCTCTGCCACTTATGTTGTCTAACTTTTCTTATCTGTGTATGTCTACTGTGGGCCACACCAACTAGCTGTCCCCAATGCAAACCTGTTAGAGAAGTGCCAAGCCACAAGTAGTGTGGACGTGAGCCAGTCTGTGGCAGTTGACCATGGGGTCAGGAATTGGCCCCTTGCCCTCTCTGTATTGGAGAGATACGGATTTGATGGGTGGACTGTTCAGTGGATAAGGAACTGGCCGGATGGTCACATCCAGAGGGTGGTGGTCAATGGCCTGAAGTCCAGCTGGAGAGCAGTCACAAGTGGTGTCCCTCAAGGGTCCATGCTGGGACCGACACTGTCTAACATTTTTATCAATGATATAGACAGGGGGATTGAATGCACCATTAGCAAGTTTGCAGATGACACCAAGCTGTGTGGTGTTGTTGATACACCAGAGGGAAGAGACGTCATCCAGAGGGACCTGGATCAGATGGAGAGGTGGGCCCAGATGAACCTCATGAGGTTCAACAAGAGCAAGTGCAGGGTTTTGCATCTGGAACAACCCTCACTGTCAATACAGACTNTCTGCTATGAAGACAGGCTGAGGGAACTGGGACTGTTCAGCCTGGAGAAGAGGAGGCTCCAAGGAGACCTAATTGCAGCCTTCCAGTATCTGAAGGGGGCCTGCAGGAAGGCTGGGGAGTGGCTGTTCACAAAGGCCTGCTGCAACAGGACAAGGGGAAATGGACTTAAGTTGGAGAAGAGTAGATTTAAGTTGAATATTAGAAAAAATTTATTTACTCTAAGCGTGTGGAACACTGAAAGAGGTTGACCAGGGAGGTGGTTGAGGCCCCTTCCCTGGAAATATTCAATGAGAGGCTCAACTAGGCCCTGGGCAACCTAGTCTAGTTGGGGGTGTCCCTGTGACCGTGGGGAGGTCGGACTAGATGACCTTTGGAGGTCCCTTCAGACCTGGATGATTCTACAATTCCATGATTCTATGATTCCTTTCAACAACACAGATGGTTTATGTGTCAAGCTATAGCCAAAGATGGTATAGTCAACACACTGTGACACTGGCTGCATGATCAGCATTGGTTTACTTCAGCACAAGATAAAACTTGTAAGATAGTTGAGCTTTTGGGTTGCCCAAAC
The DNA here is from genome assembly GCA_013398155.1 of Pedionomus torquatus. Lineage (NCBI taxonomy): Eukaryota > Metazoa > Chordata > Aves > Charadriiformes > Pedionomidae > Pedionomus > Pedionomus torquatus. Next base: position 85,862 of record VZRU01015403.1, read on the forward strand.
AGACTGCATTGCTGTGGGATCAGTCAGTTGCTGAAAGCAGAGTCTTTATTGATAGTGAGAAGTGCTCTTCTCTTCTCTGGACACTTTACCTTCCTATGATATTTCTGGGTAACTGGTTGAAGGACAAGAGGAAATTTTCATCTGGAGTACAAGTCGTGGGAAGCGTGCATGTGAAATGACATAGCTGACAGATGGCATTAAAGCAATGAGCTGTTTAGACCTATCATGAAGCTGTGAGTATTGTTTAAAGGCAGATGGAGATGCCACCATTTCACAGCAGCAGCTTGGCCTAGATGTTCATTTGTAAACAAAGGAAACCTTTTACAAACAGTTCTCAAGAATGTAAAGTGTTCACCCATTTAGCTAAGTTATATTTTTGTACAAATTACATGACCCCAATCAGTGATCATGCATGCAATCTCACTCAAAAAAAAAAATTAAAAAAAAGAGAAGAAAATTAAAAATAAACCCATTCATTTTTTAATAGGGTTTCGTCATCTTTTCTTCTAGGTCTCAGGCATATTTATGCTTAAACGAGATTCAGTTACAGCTCATCGTGTTGTTCCAACTCTACATTTGTAGCCATACAATGCCATTAGTCATTCACAGAACTATATCCATTAGAGATTGAAGTGACCTTTTAATGTCATCATATCCTACCCTGATTCCTACTATCCATGGCAACAGACTAATGCCAAAGACACACTTATGACTTCACTGCAAAATGTAGCAGAGGAGAATCTAATTTCCAGTTGTAAGCTAAATTTCAGAAGGCAGAGGCCTAGCCTTTGCCACTCACATGAAATTATTTACCTTTCATTTGCAAGTTGTTCAGCAGTCAAAGTATTTCTAACCACCCACCTCACTTTGGTACTTAAATTAGAATTTTTTTTTTGCCTTGGACGGAGGAGGAAAATAGAAATGGCCGAGTCATGGAGAAGTTGGTGTATGACCCAGGAATCTTCTAAAACAAGGGCAGCTTTTTTGTAAAGCTGGGTGGACGTGTTTTATCTGCTTTCCTTACCCTCGCTGAGGAGTGAAGGCCCCTGGGTTGCAGGGGTGGAGGTACAGACAGGCACGTGTCAATTCGATATAACGAGCACTCCAGTGTGAACTACTTCTCAGATGTATCCTACGTCTCCCTGAAGGAACCACTCTGCTCCAGATCAGACTGGAGTAATGTGTCTGCAGTATGAGGAGCAAGAACCTGTAGTAAACACAGAGGATAACCAACATCATGGTACAAATGCACATTCAGAGATGAACAATTAGTTTCCATCTGGCCAGGTGCATTTATGTACATGTGTATCTTGAATGCATCACTGAGTAAAGATATTTCAGCTTTGTTTAGACTGAATGCTATATAATGTAACACTACATTTATGGTAATTAACCCTTCCTCAGTGGTAGGAATAATTAGTCTGGGCTATTGCCATGCTAATACAGATCTGTTGCTTGTAGGACCTGAACTAGTTATGCATATAGGTCTATTTACCAGACCATATCTGCTCAGTCCAAATGCATTGTACTTCACTGAAACTTGTGTGTTTGCATGGTACACACACATTATTTGTAACATGATGAAAAAAATAATCAATTCTCCTTTATATTTGTGGTTAATGGAATCATTACAGCAAGTTTATTTCACTGACAAGAAAATTACCTAGGATTTTTCATTCCAAATATAGTCACATCAATACCCCATATCAGGAACTGAGATGTGTAACAGTCTCATAGGTGGACCTCTCTCTCTCTAATAGGATTTAAAGGAAAATTCAGAAAGAATTCAAGATTGTACAATTATTGTTTAGAATTCTAGAATGGTTCAGGTTGGAAGGAACCTTAAAGATTATCAAGTTCCAAACCGCCTGCCGTGGGCAGGGACACTTCCCACTAGAAGTTGGGTTCTAGCAACCAGGTTGCTCAAAGTCCCATCCAGCCTGGACTTCCTTCCAGGGAAGGGACATCCACAACTTCTCTGGGCAACCTCTTCCAGTGTGTCACCACTGTCATAGTACCGAATTTCTTTCTAATATCTAAACTAAATCTACACTCTTTCAGTTTAAAACCATTACCCCTTGTCCTATCATTACACTTCCTGATAAAAAGTCCCTCCCCATTCCTCCTGTATGTCCCCTTTAGGTACTGGAAGGCTGCTATAAGTTCTTCCCAGAGCCTTCTTCAGGCTGGGATGAGATGGTTTAGAAACCTAAAGCATCTCATCTCTGGTATAAACTCACAGGTTAATGCAGGCAGAGACCTGTAGCAATATGGCACTAGGTAAGAGCAAAGTTCTTTAAAATGTGCTTAAACAAAGACATGTGTGAAAGGGAAATTATTTTCTAATGAAAATGATTCATTTTCCACTGACATTTCAGTCATCAGACAGAACAAGAGAGAGACATTCTTCCTTTTTAATTTGTTTTTATCCGGAACAATTCATATTGAGATAAAGAGATGATACATTGAATTAGGCAATTTCCCTTCAAAAGAGCTAAACAGAACTTACTTGAAGAGTTGGACCAGAGCTCTGTAAAATGCAGTGTTGAGAAAGTGAACGTCTATGGTTTTATATGTCAGGGATGATGCAAGATTTTTCAACCTTTAAATTACAGCTTGTGCAAACCGTACTTTCTTACTTAACTCTGACAGATTTGCACATGTCCATCTCCAAGATAATGGGCATTGCATTTCTGTCTTTCAAAAGCCTGAGATTAAAAATAAATCAAAGAGTGAATTAATCCCATCATCTCATTCCCTGAAAGCTTATAAACACTGATTGGAGGGGTTCTAACAGAGGTAATAGATTTTTATACAGATACTCTTTAACAAGTTTACAGAAAAAGGTACGAATTATTCATCTCTGTTTTAGAAACAAAAGACACAAGAGGGCTTTACTTGAATCAGTTACATACGCAATCGCTGCCAAAGCTTAGTATAAACTTAGTCCAAGGTCTCGGCCTTGCCAACTATATATACATCCCTCCCCCCGTGTACACCCATGAAAAAAAAAATCCAGCAAAGGAAGACACAAAGACAGAATAAGAATATAAGGGAAGAGAATAGGAAGGGAGGAAAGAAAAAAAAATAAATTTGATTCTGGAAAGTTAGAATTTATAATAGTTTATGAAAAAGTCTGTGTTTTTCTTTGACTATTGAACACAAGGCTTATGAAAAGCTGCATATGCTTATGACTGATAATATCTGCAGTGATGCAAGCTAAAATAACAGTTCTTTCTCAGGAATAAAGGCTGAGTTCAATGAGAGGACATAATGTTACGTGTGTACAACCACTGGGAAACACCGACTGGCATTTTCTCTTTTGACCTGACACAACAGTGTCACATTCCAGTAGAAAACACTGCCAAGTCTCAGTTCAGCATGAAAACAACACTGAGGAAAATATTCTGTAGCAAACAAACAGAACTAAAAATTGTTTCAATAAAAATAGAGCTAGTCTTGGAGCCAACAACATCTCTGAAAGTCTGTTTATTCTGCTGCCTCAAATCTGACAGGCCCATGATGAATTAAATGAACTACAATTCAAAGAAGTGTTTGGGGTGAAGCAGAAACGCTTTGTTTTCTTTTTTCACACCAGGACTCAGCTGACTTATATACCTCATCACAAGATGCAAGGATGTGACTCTGCCCTTCTTACTGTGTGACAAAAATTTAAAAATAAAGGCCATGAGAAAATTAGAAATAGAAATCTTAGAAGCTTTATATTATGCAAGCTACTCCTTAATACAATAGAAAGAGGTTTTTATTTATTTTTTTTTAACTGCAGCTTCATGATTTGGATCTTGTGGCTGTCAGATTATGGGAATAAATTGCAAAGGAAAGTCAAGCTTGCATAAGGCTGAGATAAATTGCAGCCGCAGTTCTCCTAAGGACCTCTTTGCATTGGATTGTGAAGATCAGGCTGTTAACCTGTACTTTCTGAAATAAAGGAAATAATATCTCTTACTTGCAAACATGCAAGATTTTACCAGATTTTAAAAGGTGTTAGTTGAAATTAATCTTCTGAAAGCAAATCCCTCTGCAGTATTGTTTTCCCTGCCGAGTAAAAATTCTCAGGTTCTCCTCCTGCTCCTCCATAAAACTTTGATGCCTGAGAAACACTTGTTTTCCCAGAAAGGACAGACAACAAACCACTGTTTCTAAAAAAGCACTACTACACCTATACTGCAAAAAACAGATTTATCTCCCTTTTCCATGGACAGGACAAGGATACTGAAAAGTGTTTTCTGGGGGTTTTCTTCCTCATTTGAACTGCCTCTGCCTATGCTGGGAGGGGGCAGATGAAGATTCCCCACTTGGAGGAGCCCCAACAGCTTCAAAGGAGACTGTGGATCCAGAAGGAGATCTAGGAACATCCTTAAAAAGAAATCCACCTGGTTATGTCTATTCTGGCAAACTGACACTCTTATTTTGCCATCTCTACTTGTTAAATAGCTAAAACAGTCCCTGGTAGGGTTCTGGCCCTGACCAGACAGAGAGTTCCCAAACAAAGCCTCAGCATTGATCCAGACTTAGGAAAGACAGGGAACTATTTCCCAATAGGTAGCTTGAGTGCAGCAAGCTTGTTCATGAGACTTGAGCAGTATGAGCAAGAGCAGTCCATGCCAGCTGGCCAGAAGATCAGCATATGGATCCCAGCACTGCTGAATCTACAAGTAGAGGGGTAGCCCTTGTGTCTCACACGTTGATGAGACAAAAGCTGTTACATGTACTGCTAGGAACAGAATGAAATCAATGCAAGCCCTAACAATAATAACACTTGTGGAAGTGTCAGGAGACCCAGAGAGGTGGAAACTCAGCTTGTATCCTTTAGTTCACTAAGGGCTGATGTTGATTTGAGTAGGCATGAATGTAGGTGGAGTGAATGGATGTGCTTTTCTGAGGAGACAGGGGAAACAGGGACCCCAAGCACATTTTGGATATTTAAAAGCCCAGTGATTTTTTTTTTTTTTTAATCCCACAGTGTTTGCAGATCTGTTCATGATTTTCAAGACCCAAGATTTTTTTTGATGTTACTTTCTATTTTGGCCAACTATTTTCCACAGCTTTCATAGATGTTTGCATTATAGCAAGACAAGGTGGGCTTGCCAAGTCACAGGTTCTTATTATGCATTCAAAACACTGAGTAAACTCCCACAAATCTGCCAGTTTTTTAGACAAATGATTGTGATGTATCAAGGGCTAATCAAGCAGAATGGGAAGGAGCAAATGCACATATACTATAGTGCTTAAATGAAAACAAGACAGTAAACTGATGTAAACGTGCAAAGTAGTCCTAGCAAGAAATAATAATAGTAATTCATCATTGCTACATATTTTCTTTACCTGGAAGATAATACAGGGACCAGGTTTTATAAAACTGAGTATCACTCCTTAAAATCCTTTAAAATGGACTTATAATAGATAGTCAAAGTTGACCATCAAGTTCAGTAGCAAAACCAAACCCTCTTTAGTAATTTGAATTTGCTGGAAAAATTCCCCTCCTATGAAGCTGGAGTAAGAAGTAAAATGAAATCCCAAGCAGTTAGGCTGGCAAATTTTAATAATTTTTTTTTTCCTCTAAGGAGGGAGTGGTAATTTTATATCATTACAACTTTTTTTGAGATTACCCAATTGGCCAGGTTAAAACCCTGCTTCCATTCCCTTCAAAATTACTTTGAAACAAATAAGGATTAATTCAATTGCATTCAATTGCACTTGTACATTAAAAAAAACAAAAACAAAAACAAAACCAGCCAAAAACAAAACAAAAAAAAAACCACCAAAACTGAACATATTTAGACTCATTAGTTTTAAATTCCTTCCTTCTATCATTCTTACCACAAGTAAGTCAAAAGAGGCAATTAGTCACCACCCCTTCTTTAGGAATTCATTAAGATAGATGAAATGCTAGGTTTTGACTTTTTCTCTCATTTAATTAGAAGGTAAATTTAGTTTCAGTACACACTGAATCACTAAAGCATATTAACAGCAATTTCAGCTAGGTGTTAATTTAAGCCCTAAAACAGAAAACATTTTGCATGTTCCTGAGCCAAAACTGATGTGGATATTTTCCTTTTAAATAGAGTCAGCTAAGCTGAACGTTGATTTTATCCTACATCTACTTTCACTGAAGTTTCTTCATTTCCTGTATGAACCTGTTCTGCCATGGAATTTGCACTAATAAATAACACGCTAGATTCTAATGAAGGATAAAAGATCTTAAAGCATTTCTTATCACCGCATGAAATAATTGCTTCACCCATAACCTCCCCACAGCATCTTGATTAAAATGCCACACCCATATAACAACTCACAACTCCATTTCAGAGGCCAGAGAATAGACATATTTAGGGAACGTAGGTTTAGGGAATTGCCTCTAAGCAATTTTTGTTTCCAGCAGTAGTCGCAAGAAATGGTCAATCTGATAGAGAGATTTCCAGTGTGGGTTTAAGGCATCAGAGGCAAGAAAACCACGTGTCCTTAGTTGCTGGTACCACTTGACATGGCACCTGCTGCCTTGGTGGCAGCGCTGTTTTCGAACTTGGCTCTGCAGGGACATCATCCCACTGCACCTCAGAGCAGAGCTAATCCTGACAAGTCTAAATCAACTAATGATTTCATACCACAGGAAGCCAAGGTGTGGAATGGTGGCAGACTACAAGGTGCCACATACCACAGATACACCAGAGACACATATGTGAAGCAAAAGATGAACAGAGACACATGCTTCAGAATTAATCAGTTTTCTTTCTGCCTAAAAAGGGCTGGGGTGAAAGCAGTAATTTGTCAGAGTATGTATCCAAAACTGCAACAGCAAAGCTTCTGCTTGACTATCATGGCTTGACCCCGGCTGATCGCCAGATGCCACCAAGCTGCTCTGTCAGTCCCCTCCTCAGCTTGACAGGGAAAAGAAAATATAACAAAAGGCTTGTGGGTCAAGATAAGGACAGGGAGATCAAAATCATGTAGATTTGCCTGTCACCTTCTTGTTTGGCTTTGATGCCCTTTATAAAGCTTGACCTTTCATACGTATCCCAGGTATCTAACTAAATGACTAACTACAGATATATGTATATACACTAACTATAACTTGATACGTCTTGGCTGCCTCATCTCCCCAAAGGTTCCAATACAGTACTTGATCTGAGAATAAGATCAACTGCAATAAAATGAGCAACGGAACCCTGTAGTTTTTCTTCATGTACCCTCTAAAGGCAAAGATGACAATGGAGATACACACTCCATGCCAAACTATATGAAAATCAGGGCACTCACCAGGACCTGGAACATAGTTCCGCCTCCCTCCTGGATGTGGTGCAGGCTCAAATCCACATCTCATATATCTGAGAAGGTAGCCTAACCGCTGGGCTATGAGTCCTCCAGAGAGATGAACAACTGGTGGTGCTGCACAGTAACACAGCTCCAAAATCAGGGGGAAGGATTTCTCTAGGAGATGGAGAAAGTGGTTTTGAACTCTGGCTCCCTCAGACATAAAGCAGAGGAAGGACCTGGATCTGATCTTCCAAGTGCTTGGACATGTGCTGAAATGATAAAAAAGCAAGAGACACAGCACCATGGTATATTTTCAACATAAAAAGTGTGTTCAGTCTGAAGGAAGAGCTTGTCTTCAGGAGGTGAATCTTGGTGATGCAAGTAGGTAGAACTACAAGTAGGTAGAACTACATATTCTTGAGAGAACACATTGTCCACATGAGGACTTTGGGCATATCTCTCTGCCAGTGGATAGTCTCTGCTATCTACTATCTGCTCCCCGCTCACATTACTGGCTACTCTGGTTCCTATAGTGAGGCATTTCACTATTTAGATAGACTAAGCACATAAAATTAAATCCAGTAGTGTGCCTGAAATTCAGGTATTTTGCTGTCTTCATGTCTAAGTTCCTAGGAGCTAGATTCAGCCTACATCTCAAGGTATTTAACTGATGTGCCTACAGGTTTTTGGTTGTCTGTTAAGAGATTCAGCTCTTTTGAGTGTCTCAAAGCTGAATTACTATCTGCAGATGCCCCTGGAAATCCATTAGACCTCCCCGGCTTAGCTGGATGTCCAACCTCACATACCCCAGCCCTAAGACAAGTAAGACACCCAAGTGACTGTCTGCCTTGGTTTCCAAATGAGTGAGATAACAAGTGCAGAAGCCAGAAATGAACCACCATGTGCTCCAGCAGCTCTGCCCTATCTGGCCAATCAGGGATACAGGACTGCAGGGCACACTAACTCATCTCCCACTGCTGACTGCAGAGATTGCTGACAGCCCTTGATTCCTAATTTAGGCACTTGTAAGAGGCCAAGGGGAAACAGCATGAATAGGTGCTTTGTCAGATCAGTTTTTATCAGATCTAGTCCTCCACTGGATTGTATCACTCTATTCCATATCATTGCAAATTTTTCTGTAGTTCTGTGCCTGGTACATGAACAAACATTTCCCTGCCCAGTACCTGACTGTGGTTTTGTTCTTATGCTTATTTAAAATATAATAATTTATATATATACATAGATTTGAGATCCATTCTTTTGTTAACAAGCTACAATGTCATTTTAAAAAATGTGTTAATTTCTGTTTCATTATTACAATCTGGAGTTGTATAAACAAACAAAAAGCTATCACTGATTATGTGAAATTAAAATGGTCATAAACAAAGTTACAGAAGTATCCTGATAATTTACCTCATTTTTCATTGTTCTATACATTCTTATGGCTGGGAAGAAGACCTTTTAAAAAAAGAGTTTCTCTATGTTTTTTTCCCCTGCTATATAAATAATCATTATATTCTTGAATATAGTTTTGAATTAAAGGTTCTGAAAGTTATTGCCTTGCTAACAGGGAGCTACATTTTAGTCAGAGTTTTGGAAAAATTAGAGGTAATCAGCAAGGCTTCATTTTATAAAAAACTGATTGTAAGGACACGTTCAAAGATGTGAACTCTGACCAATCAGATGACCTAAGCCCATAATTTAAATGACATTCCTGAAGAGCAATTTGCTTTTAAAGTTCAAAATTACAAGGGAGACTAAATAAGTTATCAGACATCCCACACTGGAGCTAGTGAGAATTTCAGAATTGTAATCAGGTGAATTAATGAGGTTGCTGAAAATATATGATAGTATGAATAAGACCACAGTGATACGAAAGGCCTTGCACTGGCATTTTTTATTTAATTCATGGCAGCATTGTTGAGACTCGTGAGTCAAGCATCTACACTACATATTAATCTTGTCGGTATTGCTTGAAATGCTTGCTCAATCCAGAACCACCATTACCCTTAGGAAAGTAATGTAAAACCCACAGCTCCTCAGTCATCTAGGTAGAAACATTTGCACAGCTGCAAAAAGCACCAAGAAGCTCTTGAACCACAGTGCATAGAGGGATGTTTTTAGTCTGTCCTCTGTTCTCTGCTCCCTCCTAGATTTCCTCCAGCAGAGGCACAAAGGTGGTGCACAGCCTTGTTCTGCCCCTCATCTCTATCTTGATGAACAAGGTAGCATTCTGGTAAGCATTTGGGGACACAACACCTGTTGATGCTGCAGGATCATTTTTCCCTTATCTAATTTAATCCTAGAAATTCTGCTTTTAAAAGTATAGGTATAATGCCACTGAATAATAAGATAAGGAATATTGTCATTTATTTTTATACTGATATTGAATAAGCACATTCTGGGTCTGAATCTTATGAAATTATTTCTCCACAAGTTTGGTGTATATATATATTTACATTCCATAGGCATGTGGGAAAACACTGTAAATATTTATGTTCCTGTGGCTGAGGAGACCTGAAAATTTAGCAGAAAGTGCTTCTAGTATTGCAAGGAAGACTGTGAACACTTGCTTTCCTTGATGAAACGTGCCTATTTCCACTTTGAAGGTTTGCCAGGTGGTAAAAGTGAGTTAAAGTACCTGGCAAACACAAATTCTGGGTACATCTGAGCTGCCAGCTGGGCTTGCTCCTATTGCCCGTGTGCACATGCTGGATCCTTCCATGGGGTGGAACAACTTGGTATCCGCCCAGCTAAAACCTGGATGATAGAACCATCTCAGGGCCTGCTTCAATAAGCACAATGGGTGGAAGCAAGCCAGCTCTCACCACCTCCACCTGGCCTAGCCTTCAAACACCATCCTCACACAGGAGGTGAGCCATCATAATACATAACTCCTTGTGCAAACACACCCTTGGCATCACGCACAAATGCACTACTGTTAGAGGGGCCAGTAGGTGGCTGCAAGGGATAGCTGCTGCACCCGTGATAACCAAATCCTATGGATGGGGCCAGGTGGCTCAAGGGGGAGTGCAGAAAGTCACAGCACGCAATTCACTGGCTGGAAAACTGGGAATCCATCCCTGGAGCAGGTGGTGATAACAGCACAGACTCAACCATCCTTTCCCATCTGGGTCCTTACAGAGACAGTGGCTGTGCACGAGCCAACCCTAGAGAACCTGCAACTTGAGAGAAGCCCGGAGATGCCAACTACTGAACTTCTGTGAAGCTCATTTCCCCCTAAGTCTTAGCTTGAGAACTAGTATCAGCTGGTCATGCACTGCATGCCTTGCTTACCTGCTTGCCTTTTTTCTTTTTTTTTTCCTTTCCTTTTGTTTTAATCATGGAGGTGGCCTGTGCTGAATGCTGTAGATCAGGTTTGGTTAAGCAGCTTTGCTCCAGGGCTTCATGCTGTGTACAAATTCCTGCGTTGCACAGCTTACTTCTTGTTTGGTGACTCCTCCCTGATTAATTGTCCACTTTCACCTCAGTGCCTTTTTCTATTTTCTGTGCTTTTTGCGGTTTTGTCCAAATGCCTTATTGCATGCTTTTTCTAGGATCTGAAGACAATGTTGCTATTTTTATCTACTCGTACTATTAATTGTATTTTGCTCTTCTTTATGTCAGCACTGTGATTATCTACAATGCCCTAACTCATAATAATATAAACATATTGTTCAAAGGTGGGGTTTTTCTGATCATTAAAGGTCATTTAGATGGTAACACTGAACTCTACATGAGACTAGTAAACATCTATACTCAATATGTTGCCCCATAATGGTACTCTTTCTAGTTTTATGAGATATTATTCAGCCTATGTGACAGAGTTTATAGCAAATTGCATTTGGAATAAATATTTGAAATAATAATGGATAATTGTTCAAATAGTTTATTAAAATCCACAGAAGAACTATGCCACCTTCTTCCTTTCACACAGCAATTTGTTCCAGCAAACTTTTTCTTGAACCATTAGCATAATATAAACTCACTGTGTGCAATACTTTTCTTTCATTTTCTTTTATCTATATATTTCTTTTCTATGACCTAGTTCCATTAGTTCTGGAGGTTAAAACAGAACTAACTGAAATTATTTTCAAAATGTCTTACATCTTTATTTTTTACTGACAAATAATCTTTTCTGGTTTTTAAAATGACATAGATTATCCTTTTGACCTTTTAATTTAACCCAAATTTATAAGCCCTTCCTGCTTTTACAATATTCATAAATTTACAGGGTTTATTTGGAGGCTTTGAGGCAGTCCTTGCCTCTGCCTCAAAACTGAGCAGCTCCCTCTAAACTTTTTTGGGTGTCCTTCTCATTTTACAGTGTAGTCCCAGATCTTGGATTTAACGAAGAACTCTTCCAATCACATGTCTTGTGTTGTCTTCCAGATGAATTATTAGTGTTTTTTTTATAACTGGTAATATTTTTCTCCACTCATAGAACAAATTAAGTCCCTGAATTACATATTGTTCGCCATATTCCTTTGTTCTGTACACATATCTGTCTCAAAATGTAATGGCCTTCTACTATAAGTCATATAATAAAATAATATAATGTTTTCTAATATAATAAAATAATATAATGTTTTCTAATATAATAAAATTATATTATTAAATATAAGTATTTTGCTATAGCTGGATACATATTTTTTTCATTTTTTTCCAAAGCAGTATCATAAAGAAGCAGATAAAGATCTTAAGTATTCAACAGATATTTTAATATTTATATTCTAAAATTATTTCTAATGTATCCTACAAAGCTATTCTATGATGCTTTGTTATCCGGTGGTGGCTAAATCACCCGAGATTCTCCCACAAGTAAATAATTTTGTTATTAACTCTTTCTTACTCCTAGTGTGCTGTGGTCAAAGTCTACTGAAACATATTTCTCATTTATTTTATCTTTCCCAAAACAACTTCCCAGTCAGGCTTTACTTTCACTTCACATTTCCTTGGTTCTGTACATGACCCTACTATTCTTCCCACCTCGCACCATCTCCTTTCTCTTATATCATTTAGCCAACTGTAATAAAATGTAAAAGCCATGGAGTGAAAACAAGCTATTGATGACTTTCTGTACTGCTGGATTCAAAACCAGGCACTAGAGTTATGGCTGTGAGCTACACATGCGCCGGCAGTACACCTTGGCAAAAGATGCTAAGGTGGCCAACAGCAGCTGGAGCTGTACTAGCAGGAGTGCAGACAGATCACATGAATAATACTGCATCTAGTTTTGGGACCTCAGTACAGGAGGCATCAATAAACTTGGATAAATTCAGCAACAGCCACCAGGATGGTTGGGGCTGCCTCACTTGTCCCACAAAGAGAGTTTGAGGGACTGGGGCTTGTTTACCTGGGAGAAGAGATGACTTTGGGGGAACCTGGAAGCAATCCCCAGTACCTACAGGGCAGGTAAGGAGCAAGGAGATCACAGAGTCATAGAACCATGGAATCACAGAAACATTCAAGTTGGAAAGAACCTTTTGAGTCAATTGTAAAGCTAACACTGCCAAGGCCACCACTAAACCATGTCCCTAAGCACCACATCTACTCATCTTTTACCTCCAGGCTTGGTGACTCAACCATTTCCCTGGGCAGCCTGTTCCAACACTTGATAATCCTTTTGGTAAAGCAATTTTTTTTAATATCCAATCTAAGCCTCCCAAATAGCAACTTAAGGCTATTTCCTCTTGTCCTATTACTTGTAACTTCGGAAAAGAGACCAACACCCATCCCTCTACAACCCTCTTTTGGGTAGATGTACAGTGAAAAGGTCTACCCTCAGCCTCTTTTGCTCTACGCTGAACAACCCCAGTTCCTTCAGCTGTTCCTTGTAAGATTTGCGCTTGAGAACTTCCACCAACTTCTTTGCTCTTCTCTGGACACACTCCAGAAGCTCAATGTCTTTCTTGTAGTGAGGGGCCCAAAACTNGACAGGTCAACGCTTCTTCCACCTTACTTGGTGTCCTCTGCAAATTTATTGATGGTGCACTCAATCCCCTCGTCAACATCATTGATAAAGATGTTAAAGAGCACTCAGGATGATCTGCTCCATAACCTTCCCTGGCACCAAGGTCAGACTGACAGGCCTGTAGTTCTCCAGATCCTCCTTCCAGCCCACCTTGTGGGCACAGGTTGCATTTATTAAGGTCCAGCCATCTGGGACCTCCCTAGTTTGCCCAGACTGTTGGTAAACAACTGGAAATGGCTTGGTGAGCCCTTCCACCAGCTCCCTCAGTACCTTGGATCTCATCTGGCCCCATAGACTTGTGTGTGTCTAACTGATGTAGCAGGCCCGTCACCATTTCCACCTGGATTTATGGGAGCTTCATT